>JARQOC010000005.1:67256488-67706564 GCA_033576535.1 Allobates femoralis
AGCTCTTCTGCACTCATTAGGTGGACGTGCACATTATTATATATTGTAAACACTAGATGGCGCCATCCCAAGTAAGAAAATATAACAACTCTTCATTGAATGATATTTTAACAGTACGCAATTGCAAATATTATCCATTTATTTATAGCTACAGTGAGTATGATTTGTAATGATTGGATAACCCCCTTCAATGGTTCATTTGTACTATTAGTTTTTCTTCAAAATTATTAGGAAAACCTCTGTGGAGTGTTGCAGGTGTTCTTCCTCTCTTTTTCTGTTGGATAGTGTGTGACTATTTTATGTTGTTAAATAAGAAGAAGAAAATCCGGGCACCGCCTATCTGTCACAGGCTCTCATATACTGTTGCAACCAGCGTTGCACTTAAACTCTCGAAGAGGCGGGCACAGTAAAGGCAGCTTCGGTGATGCTCAATCTCACAGTCTAGCAGAGACAGTCAATAGAGATAAAGAGAGACAGATGGCACACATTTAGAGCTTTGCTTTAGTTTATTTTCATGTTCAGGTGGAGATACACATAGAGGAGGGAGAGGGAGTGGAGACACATGGACAACAGCAGCTGTTTTGAACTTGGTAGCACTTCCAAGCATGAAACAGCCGCTGTTGTCCATGTGTCTCCACTCCCTCTCCCTCCTCTATGTGTATCTCCACCTGAACATGAAAATAAACTAAAGCAAAGCTGAGAACGGTGAGTGCCATCTGTCTTTTTATCTCTTTTGACGATTTTAGATTGTCCTAAGGCTTGGACTACACCTCTACTTTGGGCGTAGCATAATAGCAAAGTCAAAGATCACCCTGTGCTGCTGCTACTGGTGATTGCAGTCACATTGCGACCCGCAGGTTGCAAAAAACCCAAGTGACTAAAGGTACCGTCACATGCAGCAATTTTGCTAGGCAATTTCACTGGCAATTTGCTGGTTGCAGTGAAATCATGGACACATTGTTACATTTGGGCAAGCACGGTGGCTCAAGTGGTTAGCACTGCAGCCTTTGCAGCACTGGGGTCTTGAAGTCCTGGGTTCAATTCCCACCAAGGACACTAAGGACAACATCTGCAAGGAGTTTGTATGTTCTCTCCGTGTTTGTGTGGGTTTCCTCCGGGCACTCCGGTTTCCTCCCACATTGTAAAGACATACTGATAGGATGTTTAGATTGTGAGCTCCAAGAGAGATAGCATTACTCATGTATGTAAAGTGCTATGGAATTAATAGCGCTATATAAATGAATAAATTATTATTATTATTAATATTATTATTTGTACACGGCAACTAAATAGAACAATGTGTCCATGATTTCACTGCAACCAGCAAATTGCCAGTGAAATTGCCTAGCAAAATTGCCCCGTGTGACGGTACCTTAAAGGGAACCAACCACCTCAGATGACCTCTATAAGCGGTTAATACATGTCCCTGGAGGCTACCTACATCATTGCAGCTATCTTTTTGCTAAGAAAATTGATAACTGCAAACCGAAATAAACAGTTAGTAAACTTACATGACTCCACTACGAGAGGGCGTCTCCCTTTGGCTCCAGAACGAGAGGGCTGTGTCTTATGCAGGCTGAGTGACTTTCCTCCCCCTCCCTCTCAGTTTGCAGCTTGTCACTGAGGGGCGTTATATTATGTTATTGTGGGCGGGCACGCAAGCCAGCTCCCGTCCGTGCACGTCATCGCAGGGAGACAGGGTCACGTGCACTAGCATCTTCACTTCCTGTCGGCTCCGTGCACAGACAGGAATCTGATGGCTGCATTGCATGTGAGGCTCTTACCTAACCTTACCTAACCCTGTCTCCCAGACGGGAGCTGGCTTGCGTGCCCGCCCACAATAACATAATATAACGCCCCTCAGTGACAAGCTGCAAACTGAGAGGGAGGGGAGGAAAGTCACTCAGCCTGCATAAGACACAGCCCTCTCGTTCTGGAGCCAAAGGGAGACGCCCTCTCGTACTGGAGTCATGTAAGTTTACTAACTGTTTATTTCGGTTTGCAGTTATCAATTTTCTTAGCAAAAAGATAGCTGCAATGATGTAGGTAGCCTCCAGGGACATGTATTAACCGCTTATAGAGGTCATCTGAGGTGGTTGGTTCCCTTTAAGACTGTTTTGTGAACTGTCTGTTGCAGTGCTGTATCCTAAAATCACAGTGTAGCCTCACCCTGAAGTCTACATTTCATTTCTGCACTTGTAACTGCAGCGCCATAAGGCAATTAACCCTGTAATTTCCTTTTTTTTATCTTTTTCCTTCAGGCTCGATCTTTTCAAAACAAAGTTAATGTCGCTGCTTTTCCTGCCTTTAGTGTCACAGTGAGTATTTGAATTCCTATTTTTGCTCTTATGTAGAACTATTAAAGGGAACCTCTCATTTCATGATATTATACTGCCCTCAATGTGTTTTAAATGGTGCAATGTGCATCACTAACATGGTTTTCTAAAAACTAAATTCCATTTAGACTTCAAAATACTTTATATGCTGAATTGAATGCACACACATACCTGACTTCAGTCATACGGGAGGTGACTGCACACACATACCTGACTTCAGTCATACGGGAGGTGACTGCACACACATACCTGGCTTCAGTCATAAGAGAGGTGACTGCACACACATACCTGGCTTCAGTCATAAGAGAGGTGACTGCACACACATACCTGGCTTCAGTCATAGGGGAGGTGACTGCACACACATACCTGGCTTCAGTCATAAGAGAGGTGACCGCACACACATACCTGGCTTCAGTCATAGGGGAGGTGACTGCACACACATACCTGGCTTCAGTCATAAGAGAGGTGACTGCACACACATACCTGGCTTCAGTCATAGGGGAGGTGACTGCACACACATACCTGGCTTCAGTCATAGGGGAGGTGACTGCACACACATACCTGGCTTTAGTCATAGGGGAGGTGACTGCACACACATACCTGGCTTCAGTCATAAGAGAGGTGACTGCACACACATACCTGGCTTCAGTCATAGGGGAGGTGACTGCACACACATACCTGGCTTCAGTCATAGGGGAGGTGACTGCACACACATACCTGGCTTCAGTCATAGGGGAGGTGACTGCACACACATACCTGGCTTCAGTCATAGGAGAGGTGACTGCACACACATACCTGGCTTCAGTCATAGGGGAGGTGACTGCACACACATACCTGGCTTCAGTCATAGGAGAGGTGACTGCACACACATACCTGGCTTCAGTCATAGGGGAGGTGACTGCACACACATACCTGGCTTCAGTCATAGGGGAGGTGACTGCACACACATACCTGGCTTCAGTCATAGGAGAGGTGACTGCACACACATACCTGGCTTCAGTCATAGGGGAGGTGACTGCACACACATACCACGCTTCAGTCATAGGGGAGGTGACTGCACACACATACCTGGCTTCAGTCATAAGAGAGGTGACTGCACACACATACCTGGCTTCAGTCATAGGGGAGGTGACTGCACACACATACCTGGCTTCAGTCATAGGGAAGGTGACTGCACACACATACCTGGCTTCAGTCATAGGGGAGGTGACTGCACATACATACCATGATTTCAGTCTTAGGGGGAGGCACTTTTGCTTGCTTCAGCCACTGTCACTCAAATTCAGCCATGATATATTCTTAACTTCATCAGCTTCCCCCCCCCCCCCTGCAGTGTAATTGAGTACTATCACTGCAGGTAGTATAGCAGAACTGGTTTAAGGACCTGTGGGGTTGTCATGATCATGTGACCGTAATGGGTGGAGCTAGGCAGGTCTAAAGTGAAGGACATGTTGGCTTAGTTCCACCCATTATGCTTACATGGTCGTGACCTCACCACAGGTCCTGCATGAATTCAATCATCCAAGCTCAACTCATTAAGGTCACATGTTCGTGACATCACCACAGGTCTTTCATCACCATTTCTCCAGTGCTGAGCTTCGCCCCTTATGGTCCCATTCTCACAGGATCTGTGGTGATGTCACGACTATGTGACCATAATGGGTACAGTTCAATGTAGAAAAACTGAATAAGGACCTGTAGTGATGTCATGATCATGTGACCTTAATAGGTAGAGCTCAGCATGAGTAAATTTTTGCAGGACCTGCAATGATGTCAATCTATTACAATCCAGGGAGGGGGAGCAAGTTTAAACATATCACGGGCGAACTTCATTGAGAGTGAATGAAGCAAGCAAAAACACCTCCCCTATTCCAAGGTATTTACTGCAGTCACCTCAGCATATAGAGATAAATACATGGAGTTTTGTTTTTATATAACCATGTTAGTGAGGCACATTGCATCATTTAAAACACATTGGGGGCGGTTTAATATCACAAAATGACATGACAGGTTCCCTTTATGATATGAAGGGCTATTAAAATGTGTAAACTAATTGTGGCATATTGGGGGACTTAAGGGACCTGCTTTTTAAAAAAATTGATTGGTTACCCAATTCTAGCAAAAATGGGGTCCTGAATGTCCAAAAACATTACTCAGCAGGCTTCAACAGTTCAACCAATATCTGTATAAGTACAGATACAAAGTGCTACTGAGTGCATGGAGGGTGAGGAAGCAGATTAAAGAAAGGCCCATATTCTGAGGAAGACCTAGGAAGGGAGAAGACAATGGTTATATTAGCTCAGTGAGGATATAGGCTTGTCCAAAGTAATGTGATTTAAGAGCCGCTTAAAATTGTGGATACTGGGAATTAACCAGAATGTCCAGGGTATTGCACACCAGAGAACTGGCTCAGCACGAGGTATGCATAGAGACGGGAGGGGTAGATTTGAATTAAAGAGGATGTTAGTGTTAGGTAATTTATTGAGCGGAGAGCATGCGTAGAGTGGTAGACAGATGACAGAAGAGGAGTAAGGCTGTGGAGAGTTTTGTGGGTGAGTAGGATAAATTTATATTGGACTCTGTAGTGGATGCGCAACTAGTGCAATTGCTGACACAGGGTAGAAGCATAAGTGTAACAGCTGGACAAGAATATGACCCCAGCTGCTGCATTCTGGAGAGAATGACAGGAGAGCAATTGTGAGAGGTAGACAGATTAGTAGAGAGTTGCAGTAGTCCAGATGACAATGAGTAAGAGCTTTTGCATAGTCAAAGGAAAGAAAATGGAAGGTTCTGGAGATGTTTTTGGAGGTTCAGGTGACAGCTAGTGAGTGTATATAGGGAGTGAAAGAAAGATCTGAGTCAAAATACCTTCAAGACCATCAGCGTGCTGTTTGGGAGTTATGGTAGAACCACATATGGAAATGGCATTTCGGGTTTGTAGAGGGAGGAAACACAAGGAACTTGGGTTTGCAAAGATTCAGTTTCAGACAGAGGGAGGACAAGATGCTAGAGACAGCATACAGACTTAGTAGTCATCACTTATCCTATGGATTGGTGATAACTTATTGAAACTGAAATACCTCTTTTCCACATCCCCAATGCCTTCATGCCCTGCTGATTTTTGTTTATATCCTCAGTGCGTAGCTGGTGATATTGCAGGTATCAACACTGTAGCCAATGATTGGTACTACAGGCTGAGAATATAGCTAGACATGGTGGAGACCGCATCACCATTGGTGCTAATTGTTCATGTCTATGTACATCAGATTTGGCTTTTTTAGCCATTAAGTAAAAAAATTAAATTATTTACAGTGCCTACAAGTAGTATTCAACCCCCTGCAGATTTAGGTGGTTTGATAAGATGCAAATAAGTTAGAGCCTTCAAACTGCAAACGAGAGTAGGATTTATTAACAGAAGCATAAATCTTACAAACCAAAAAGTTATGTTGCTCAGTTGAATTTTAATAAATTTTAAACATAAAAGTGTGGGTCAATTATTATTCAACCCCTCAAACCACCAGCATTCTGTTTGGTCCCCCTAAAGTATTAAGAAGTAGTTCAGGCACAAAGAACAATGAGCTTCACATGTGTGGATTAATTATCTCTTTTGCCAGCCTTTTCTGACTATTTAAGACCCTCCCCAAACTTGTGAACAGCACTCATACATGGTCAACATGGGAAAGACAAAGGAGCATTCCAAGGCCATCAGAGACAAGATCGTGGAGGGTCACAAGGCTGGCAAGGGGTACAAAACCCTTTCCAAGGAGTTGGGCCTACCTGTCTCCACTGTTGGGAGCATCATCCGGAAGTGGAAGGCTTATGGAACTACTGTTAGCCTTCCACGGCCTGGACAGCCTTTGAAAGTTTCCTCCCGTGCCGAGGCCAGGCTTGTCCAAAGAGTCAAGGCTAACCCAAGGACAACAAGGAAGGAGCTCCGGGAAGATCTCATGGCAGTGGGGACATTGGTTTCAGTCAATACCATAAGTAACGTACTCCACCGCAATGGTCTCCGTTCCAGACGAGCCCATAAGGTACCTTTACTTTCAAAGCGTCATGTCAAGGCTCGTCTACAGTTTGCTCATGATCACTTGGAGGACTCTGAGACAGACTGGTTCAAGGTTCTATGGTCTGATGAGACCAAGATCGAGATCTTTGGTGCCAACCACACACGTGACGTTTGGAGACTGGATGGCACTGCATACGACCCCAAGAATACCATCCCTACAGTCAAGCATGGTGGTGGCAGCATCATGCTGTGGGGCTGTTTCTCAGGCAAGGGGCCTGGCCATCTGGTCTGCATCCATGGGAAGATGGATAGCACGGCCTACCTGGAGATTTTGGCCAAGAACCTCCGCTCCTCCATCAAGGATCTTAAGATGGGTCGTAATTTCATCTTCCAACAAGACAATGACCCAAAGCACACAGCCAAGAAAACCAAGGCCTGGTTCAAGAGGGAAAAAATCAAGGTGTTGGAGTGGCCTAGTCAGTCTCCTGACCTTAACCCAATTGAAAACTTGTGGAAGGAGCTCAAGATTAAAGTCCACATGAGACACCCAAAGAACCTAGATAACTTGGAGAAGATCTGCATGGAGGAGTGGGCCAAGATAACTCCAGAGACCTGTGCCGGCCTGATCAGGTTTTATAAAAGACGATTATTAACTGTAATTGCAAACAAGGGTTATTCCACAAAATATTAAACCTAGGGGTTGAATAATAATTGACCCACACTTTTATGTTTAAAATTTATTAAAATTCAACTGAGCAACATAACTTTTTGGTTTGTAAGATTTATGCTTCTGTTAATAAATCCTACTCTCGTTTGCAGTTTGAAGGATCTAACTTATTTGCATCTTATCAAACCACCTAAATCGGCAGGGGGTTGAATACTACTTGTAGGCACTGTATGCATTATGAACAGTGGCATAACTACTGTTCTATGGACCCCAATGCAAAATTTGGAGCTGTTCCTCCGCCAGTAGATTGGTCAGATGGACAATGATCCTGTAATAATGTCCTCCATCCTGACCTCTATACTTTAAAAAAAGAAAAGGGCCACGATGGGCGACATTATTAATGTCCTCTGTCCTTGCCCCTATCCTAAAATAAAACCTTCCATCTTGTAATAATGGCCCTATCCTGAAATAATGTTTGCGGTACTGTGCCCCTATTCTGTAATCGTGTTTCTTGTTTTTTTACTAATGTCCCCCATCCTAGCCCCATCTTGTAATAATGTCTTTGTTCCTGGCCCCTTTCTTTTATAATGTCACCCTTACTGGCTCCTATCCTGTAATAATGCCCTCCATCCTTGCCCCTATCCTGTAATAATGCTTTCCTACCTCTCTAATAATGGCCTCCATTCTGGAATAATGTTCCTTATCTTTGGCCCCCGTTCTGTAATAATACCCCTTGTTTTGGGCCCTCATTTTGAAATAATGTCTCCTATCCTGAACCCCTTCCATTCTTCTCCAGTAATTGTTCTTACCTTCCCCGCTCCTGCAACATACGGAGTCCACTATAGCTGGTGTAGAAGCTGGCAGCTGACTTCTGCCTGCCGGTTTGGGCAGCGCATGGCGTCGCTGGCAAGCCATCTGTTGCTGGCCTCTGATTTGCCAGAACCGTGTACTGCAGCATAGGTAGGTCTCTGCACCACAGTGTGTTTCAGCAGAATGTGCGTGAAATTGGCGTCGGCTGGTCCCCCTCCAGCATGGGCCTGGTTGTGGTCGCACCCTCTTGGACTAATTTTGTTACATCCCTGATTATGAACCTTTTTCTATTTAAAACTATTTATTGCTTGATTCTATTCTGTACTATTTTATAGTTTTCCTACACAATCAACAATATTGTTTTTCTTTTTTCAGTCTGGTTGTCTCCTTGGCCATATGTACACCTCATTGTTCCAATGTGCAGGGCTGTGTATCAGATTCCACAGTCCTAGGTCACCTATTTTTACTATCTGTAGCTTAGAGGGTCAGATATACAGGGATGACATGGCGGCAGGCTTAGGCTGGTTTCACACGGCCATTTTTTGGCATTGGTTTGAATCCAGCTGAAACTGGATGCACCCACATCCCCGTTACCCACATCCGTTACCCACATCCGTTTTCGGCCCCATTGACTTTCATTAAGGCCACAGGCACTTGCGGGTGCATCCATTTGTTCCTGTTTCCCCCAGATCCGGGTGATCACGGATTTTGCACTGAAACCAAAAACGCATTTTGCTGCAAATTTGGTCTCCTGACAAAAACCATGAACACCTAGATCAGGGGCACTCCAGGTTGAATTAAAATGTGTCCCTATTTAACCCGGATCTGGGTTTTTGGTCTGCGCATGTCCACAACACAGTTCTAAATGACACCTCCACTAGAGGGCGTGTTATTTACAACCGGATCCTGCAGAAATAGGTACGCAACTGGATGAAACGGGATGCTCCCACACCGGAGTTATCACTGATCTGTGGGACGTGGCAGTGATCATACCTTTGTGAGCGCATCCAGTTTGTCAATTGCGGGGGATTCTGGAGGAATCCGGGGGGATGCAGGTTTAGCCTGTATGCCCCCCGTAGTGTGAAACCAGCCTTAGACTCTACAGGGTTTACTTGTGAGTTGTGACCACGGAGTCGCATAGATCTTATTAGGAGCTGCAAACACAACACAAGCTGGTAGGATTTTATCCATCATGACTATATGCCAAGTTGATATATTCTAGACACAGTAGGGTGATCACATTTATTATAAGAGCATTTGTATCATTTCCTCTCTGGCATTTAGAGTTAGGAAACATTGTTCTTGTTCATTGTTGCCTGACATTGAATAAATTAAGATTCTCCAAATCTGTGCATCATTTTTCTAAGCTCTTGTCAGAGGTGATCGTTATACAAGGATGAATGGCGCTGCCTACGGCCTCTCGTCTCTTCCTGCAGCCAAGGTCTGTCACCTGATGTTGTCAGGATGTTTTCCTGTGTCCCCGTAGAATGGCATATAGTGGGGCCCACTCTCTTTAAGAAGAGGTTCAATAGCAGCTGCACTGTATATTATATAATACTTTGCCACAGCTACTGCAGAACAGCCTTACACCTCAAGACTCTGCACCCCTTCTTTGGGAAGAAGAAGAAGTATTCCTTATCAGTCCATGATGAATAGCATGTTCTCTCTCATTCTTATAAAAAAAATAGAGTTTGCAGCAGTGAGGTTTATTTTTAGAGATGATATACCCTTACTGTGCATTCATTGAGTTCTGAAAATGCACATGGGACCTCTCATCCATCCACAGGTTGTAGCACCAAGGAGTGACCTCAACCTCCAAACACCATATAGTTATGCACCAGATCTCTTGACCTAATATTCTTTAATATACAGGAGGGAGAGAGTAACGTATTAACATAAGTATCTATCTATCTATATCTATCTATCTATCTATACTATCACAGCAGAAAAAAAACAAAAACTGCACAGCACTCACAGACATAATGTGAACTGGTGCCAACAGGGACGCTGGGTCAAACAACTAGAAAAAAATTCTCTGCAGCACTCAGCTACTACCAGTGATGCACACATGCTAACAAGCTGTATATATTTGAGGAAAAAGTTTCAAAACTTACGTTTTTTTCAAAAAACTCAAAATTCTTATTTTTTTATTTCTGAAGTTCTTGTACAACATTGGCCTATGTCTGTTTGCTCATCACTGCGACAAAGTGACTTCAGGTCTGATGAGTCCTAACGTGACATCCCTGTCCTCCTTGTCCACCCCCCCCACTTCTCAGTGGGCGGACACCATCTCGACCCTAGATCACCTGTAGGTGATGAGGGTGCAACATTGCAGTATGGAGCCAGCAACTCCATAAGATACAAAACATATACAAATATATATACTTGTTAGCATATGTACATCATTGGTGGTAGCTGAGTGCTGAAGTTTTTGTATCAGAGAGTTTTTTTCTAGTTTATCTATCTATCTATATGCCTTAGTTGCACTTTTGTACTAATGAATATAACTTGTCTACTCTTCCAGGTTCCCATGGACGGCTATTTAAAAAGACTCCGGAAGTCAGACTTCAATATATTTCATCCGAGCTTACAAAGGCGCGATCCCTGGCTGCCATTGTCTTTATATATTCGGTCCTGGAGGAAAATCTATTAAAATGAATATTTTTCTATAAAAGTTGCCTTTCATTTATTAAAAAACAATGTCCCTGAAAATGTTCTGATAACATTTTTCTCCTTGCTAAAAGGATTCCATTGGCGGGTGACAGCGTATTGTTCAGCTCGTATTCCTCCTGGTTCTTTATGGGACTGTTCGAACCTAAAGGGGTTCTCCAGTTCTCTCCCCATTTAAAATTTCTTGTTAGGAGACGCACTTTGCAGGCTATGGCGCCTGCACCTATCCTCACTAATGGCGCAGGTGCTCGATATTAGAAAGCCATTGTGATAAGATACATTTTTCACATCACTCAGATTTTTCTTGCAATAAAAGTAGTGAATCCAGCAGAGTTTCCATGCTGGTTAAAAAAAAAAAACATCCTTTATTAGAACATTTTCATAAAAAAAATATCCAGTGAACATGACAGATCCAGTAGTCATAAAATAGGAATAATGTTAAGGCAGGCAGTGCCCTTATGGACTATGCATTAGGGCAAGTGTAGGGAACTCCAGGCCTCAAGAGCCACACTCAGGTTATGTTTTCAGGATTTACTTAGCATTGCACAGGGGTTGGAATCATCACCAATGCAGGTGATTCACTTATCACCGATGCAATGCTAAAGAGATCCTGAAAACCTGCACTTGAGGCCTGGAGTTCCCTATCCCTGTGTTGGGCATACGCCATTCTCGCACTCACGTGGACGCTCCACTGGATTCAGTACTTCTGTTGCACGCTTCATACCGAGGGTGAGCCTCCACCTAGTGCGAGCGGTATGTCCTCCACAGCTGAGGGATCCAGACTACACGCGTTGGAGTAAACCAGCTTAGATTTTAATTGTTTCTTAGCTCAAATTTTTCAGCTACAGGTATTAAAATATGTATGAATGGGACGTAAATGTAATTAAAGGGAACCTATCACAGATTTATTCTGCCTCAATTATTGGTTGTGTGAATCAGACGACGTCACCATTAAAAGTGCGACTGGGGAGGAGGTGACTAGCCCAAATCCAAGTTATGTCTCTGCTGTCTTTTCCTTCTTTGTTGCAAGCAGACGGACATGTTTTTCCCTACATGTGTGTGCTTTGTCACCTCCCCATGGGGAACTGACAATCTCATTCAGGCTGCTTGCAGATCGGGTGGCACGGATTGTAAATGGTTTTCTTTTAAACACAATAATTAACGACATGGCTGAGGCTGAGTGTCATCGAGCTATATTACAACTCATGTTTGTTTAGAACTTTCATCATTATGTAATCTCTGGGGGATCATTGCCACCTTTTGACTAAAGGTCCTGTCACACATAACGAGATCGTTAACGAGATTTTTGTAACGTCACAGGTTTTGTGACGCAATAACGATCCCGCTAACGATGTTTTTATGTGTGACACGCACCAACGATCTGGCCCCTGTTGTGAGATCGTTGATCGTTACACACTGCTCTGGGTCATTTCTATGTCGTTGGGAGCGCTACATCATTGTGTTTGAAAGGGACAATGACCAACAATCTCAATGCTACACTATGGAGTGACAATTCCCAACGACCTCGCTATAATTCTGGATCATTGCTGAAGTCGTTTTTCACATCGCTGGTGAGATACCTGTTTGACATCTTACTAGCGATGTGAAAACGACGCACCAGCGATCCCGGCCAGGTCGTATCGTTATCGGCATCGCTGGTGCGTCATTATATGTGACGGGGGCTTAAAGCTCTTGCAAACAAAGATTGACACATGGCAGCATAGCAGAGGCAAAATTTTGTGCAACTTGTTGGGTTTCAGAGGCACGTGCCTGGCGACACTCCTATATAGCATGAGAAAATTAGGCAGAACTCCAGACTGTGTATCTTATGGGGCAACACTTATTGTTGTTGCCATTGCCTGTTGGAGTGGTGCCCACAACACGGTGTGGGTCCATATCTTCTCCGTCCATACCAGCTGCACAGGGAAAAATATGTGGATCCCAGTATGACATATGGTCTCCTCCTGCCGGGAGTCTTACAACCCCCTGGGCCATTATTCTGTGGTGCAAACTGATTTCAGCCTAAAGAGAAAAGCTTGTCATTCCAATCTATAAATCGATGGCATTTCGTTAGGCTCTGCCATTACTCTATAGCTGGAGAGAGACTGACCACTGGGACCTCACTGACCTTCAGAGTGAAGCGTTGTGTCCGCTCCCTGCAAAGCCATGTGAAATGTGCATTGCTGTGGTCCCCTGCACAGCTGGGTGCATACACATTTGCTGTGCAAGAAAAACAGGCAACATTCACATATTCATTGTACACGCCTGTGTTGTGTGCGCTATTTCTTGGACCCATATAGTTTAATTGATAAATAGACATATTAATCTTAAAACAGGATTCATGTCTCCGGTTTGTGAAACTCGTCTGGATTTTCAGGGATGAAAACTTTTTTACTTCACTGTTTTTTCCATGTTTCATTTGTTTTTAACTAACTTTCCACCAATCAGAGTGATGGTACATCTGTTGATTAGCTGCAGCAGTCACGCTACATTGTTTATGTCTAAAGGCCAGTGCTGGACACTGAGCTTACACAAAGGAGTAGTGACGGTCCTTTGCCATTATAGATATTTTTAACTTTATACAGCACCCTAGGGCTGCTATTAAGGTGTTACACATTAGTGGACAACCACTTTATTTTTTTTCTTTATATGGGAAAAACCTGGTGACAGGTTCCCTTTAAAGTATGGCCTCTAGCAGTAACCTCTTAAATACGGCATTCTAGAATACTGTATACACCATATATACTCGCGTATAAGCTGAATTTTTCAGCCCAAAAATTGGGCTAAAAAGTCCCCCCCTCGGCTTATACGCGAGTCACTGTATACAGTATACAGGCCCTCCCCATCAGTATACAGGCCCCCCCTTGCTGCCGCAATCCTGTAAAGCAAGAGATCATTATACTTATCCCTGCCGCTGTCCCTCCGCCATCATCGCGTTCATCCGGCTTCTTCCGGCTTCCTCCTCCGATGGGCGCAGGCAATGACGTCATTGTCTGTGCGCCAGAGGAGGAAGCCAGAAGAAGCCGGAGGAGCTCGATGATGGCGGCGGGACAGCGGCAGGGATAAGTATAATGATCTCTTGCTTTACAGGATTGCGGCAGCAAGGGGGGGGGGCCTGTATACTGATGGGAGGGCTGCTGTATACTACCACTGGGGCTGCTGTATACTACCACTGGGGCTGCTGTATACTACCACTGGGGCTGCTGTATACTACCACTGGGGCTGCTGTATACTACCACTGGGGCTGCTGTATACTACCACTGGGGCTGCTGTATACTACCACTGGAGCTGCTGTATAGTACCTCTGGGGCTGCTGTATACTACCACTGGGGCTGCTGCTGTATATACCTCTGGGGCTGCTGTATACTACCACTGGGGCTGCTACTGTATATACCACTGGGGCTGCTGCTATATACTACCACTGGGGCTGCTGCTGTATATTCCACTGGGGCTGCTGCTGTATACTACCACTGGGGCTGCTGCTGTATATACCACTTGGGAGGCTGCTGTATACCACATTGCTGGGGGCTGTATACCTGTGCTGGGGTCCACCCTCGGCTTATACACGAGTCAATAGGTTTTCCCAGGTTTTGGGGGCAAAAGTAGGGGGGTCGGCTTATACACGGGTCGGCTTATACACGAGTATATATGGTAAGTCCTCAAGTTGAGCTGCATAACATAAAAAAACGGCTTTTATTATACTCACCTACAGGGCGGTCTGATCCGATGGGTGTTGCTGATCATGATCCAGCACCTCCTCTCTTCTTGTGATCACCATCCTGCTTTGTGTGGATGACGCATCCTACATCATTCACACAATCTCCATTGCACTCCTGTGCATGCACACTTCTCTCTGTCTGCTGAGGGCAGAGCAAAGTATTGTATTGCGCATGCATGAGCATTCTTTGAGTTTTCCCCTCACCTGCGCATTAGTTCTTTGCTCATGAAACAGGGAAGGAGGATAGCGATCGCAAGAAGGGAGAATGTGCTGCATAAAGATCAGCAACTCCCGTTGGACCGGACCACCCCATAGGGGAGTATAATAAAAGCTCTTTTTTTTGTTATGAAGATCAGATTGGGGACTTGTATACAGCATTCTAGAATATTGTATATAAGGGCTTATATGGGAAAAACCTGGTAACAGGTTCACTTTAAATGAAAAAATGTTATGTATCAATTTTGTTTTTGCCTCTGCGCATCTTGACAGCTATAACTTTATATTTATTTTTTTCACTGATATGGCGATGTGAGGCTATGACCTGTGTGGGAGACGCTCATTCTTTTATGTACTACTTAGCAGTACATATACATTATTGTCCCGTTTATTTATTTTTTTCTGGGACATCGGGGCTGACTTTGACCAAGTCTTTATTGGAAAAATCTACAAAGGTTATTTGAGTCTTAAGTGCAGTGTAAAGATTTGTATAAAGCACTTAAGGACAGCACACTAGCGCAAAGAGTAAATTGAGGAATTAATTCTCATCACTGAAAGAAAGCCACAATGCATAAGTTTAGAGTTGGTGTTAACTGATTCGGAAGCCCCAATCCATCAGCATTTGCGGCTCATCTTTTGATTAGCCGGCCTGGCGCAATGTAACAAGTGTTTCACTTTGCAACAGTGCCTTCACGCCAGGCCAGCTAATCAAAGGAAGAGCTGCACAGATACGATCAAATAAGGCTGGCTTCACACTGCGGTCAGATCGGGTCAGGTCAGTTCAGGTTTTGTGTGCCAAAACCAGGAGTGACTCCAAAACCTAGAACAGGTGTCAGTCTTTCAATTATACTTTTTCTCTGCAAGTTCCTCTCCTGGTTTTGAAACACAAAACCTGACCTGATCTGACCTGACCTGACCGCAGTGTGAAGCCAGCCTAAGACCTGGTTCTTTCACTTGAGAGCCCGCTCACACAAGCGTATAACTCATATGAGTTCTAGCCTATGGTTTATCAGATAGCCCTTGGACTAATCTTATACCATGGTGCAGTGTCAGCCGGTTTGGTATGAGAAAAAAGTTGCAGCGTTTTGTGATTGGCAGCGTATATTGGGCAGTGCACAGCCACTCAAATCTTAGTGCCTGCAAAACATCGGAGGACTGCACTTGGAATTGACACAGACACAGCAGATGTCGAAATGAAGTTCTCAGTTTTCTCCGTACCTGTGCTCCGATTCTCTCATGTGAGAGAATAAGATCTCCGTAAATGACACTCAGCTCACACTCTAATCAGAGTTTCAGTCGAGAGTCATTAGCATAATCGGCCCAATTCGCTATGCTCGTGTGACCCCTGACCTTATGTCTAGCAGCTGCAGACAATCGGCTCTTCATTTGATTAGCCAGCCTGGGGCGATGTAACACAGTGTCTCTCCACAGTGGTAAAGTCAGGCCAAACCAGCTAATTGAAGGAAGAGCCGTGTTGATGCCATCAGGTAAGAGATGGTTCACCTACTCATATCGAGCAGCCGCAGACCCCGGTGGTGGCTGATGGACTAGGAGGCGCAAATCGATTTGCACTAACTCTACTTACTATACAATGACACTAATGCCTTAACCGATATGAGGAAGTATGGCCTTTTTTTTAAAGGTATATTGATTTTTGCCAATGTCCATAGCAGCCTTTAAATTCACTGACAAATCGGCCGAGTCTGATTGTGCCATAATTTTCAATCTTATTTTTGATTCCTTGGAAAGTCGCAAAGAAAACACATCCTCCTTCCTAATTGCTACTGTTTTAAGAACAAAATAAATGACATTTCCTATGAATAGTAAATAACATAAGGATTATAAAGTAACGCCCCTTCTTTGCTTTATTACTCCATTTTCCTCCAGACAAAAGTGACGCTAGTCTGTTAACATGGGAATTATAGCACCATGGTATTCTGCGTACAGCCATTCTCAATAGGTTCATTCACATCCAATAGACTATATATAAGAATTTCACATTTCCGGGAGCAAACATAATAATGTAGGGGAAAGTATTCAGGAATATTACATTTCTTGCCTACGTGTCCTTCAAGATGAAGTCTTTAGGTGTAGCCAAGGTGTCCAATGGCATCAAAGGATGGCAGGATACCGGTCATCGTAAGCCGGCTCTTATTATAAAGGAAGGGAATCACGGTAATTATTGCTGGTGTCTCATTGAGAAGAAAGTTTTTTGAACTCTTGTTTTAAGGGCTTGTATATTTTAGGCTTCTGACTGATATTTGATGGAGCGAGCGGTTTACGCCATTTCTAGCCTTTTACATCATTTGTGGAATGGCAGCACATCCATGTGAATTTCTTGAGCGTTTCCCGATACCTGTGATCACAACACAGACACCAACGTCTGATCTGGGATCCATCCTTGTAGTGTCAACATGATGAAATGATGAACTATGGATTCATATCGGCTGATACAACACTACAACTTTTATTGTTTGGTGCCGTATGTCCACACCAAATGTATTCTCAGCACTAAGTCGCGATATGCGCCATAAATTTATCAGTTATCACTTCACTTTTGTCTGCAGATACATTATTCACAAAAAGTTAGTAATATTTGGCTTTTGGGAGAAATTTCAGGATGGATCTAAAATGCCCTAACCTTTCAGGTGAACCAAATGTGACCTTCTCTGCACTACTGAATGCACATGTCCAATAGCTCAAGTTCAGTACTTTTTACACAGCTTGCTATTCTCTAAAGGTACCGTTACACGGCACGACGTTGGAACGGTGTCTACAACGATCTCATGAGCGCGCTGTCATTAGGACATCGTTTCAACATTGTTGGTGAGATGTCCCATGTCTAGATATCGTGGACAACTCACCAACCATGTAGTGAGCAGGTAACATTCGCGCAACCCAGCAAACAATACTTGTTCATTGCTATGAATGGGTTATCGGGGTGTCACACAGAACGATCTACCAGGTTGGTGGATCGTTGATTATCAGGTTTGAGAACATGTTCTCAAACCTGCGATCAACGATCCAACAACTTATCGTTGTTGAATCTCGGTGTTACACGCGATGACGTCCTAACGATGTCGCTGCTACGCCTTCAAACCCGTGACGTATCAGCAACATCGTTAACGATATCATGCCGTGTAATGGTACCTTTACAAGGAGCTGATAGACCTTGGAATGAGCCGATTTGTTGACTCATTCCAAATACTGGCCTGTTAGGGCCCCGTTACATGTAGTGACACACCAGCAATCCTGACAACGATCTGACTTGGCCGGGATCGCTGGTGTGTCGCTACGTGGTCATAGGTGAGATGCCATACAGGCAGACTTACCAGCAGTCCCCATTCTTCAGCCAACACCCGACGGTCGTTGGGATCGTTCAGGGTCTCGGGTGCAGACTGTTGATCGCTGGTAAGTCTGCCTGTAACACAAAGTGATGCAGCCTGGCCAGCGGGAGATCGCCGATCGAAAAATGGTCCAGGCCATTCATTACCGATCAGCGATCTCCCAGCGGGGGGTCGATCGCTGGTGCGTGTCACACACAGCTATATCGTTGGTGAGGTTGCCGCAACGTCACAAAACCTATGACGCTGCAGCGATATCTCTGTGTGTGAAGCACCCTGTAGTGCCTGAGCACCCGCACAAACTGCTAAGTTCTTCTCTTGTTTACTTTAATTCACCCATCACGGGCGAGTGGAGAGGTGCAGCACGGATCCTGACAGGCTAATCCACTGTGCGGCAGGACCTGTGAGAGAGAAAAGCTTGAGGACCTGCAGTGATGTCAGGTCCATGTGACTACTCACATGACTGGCCTAACCATCCGAACCGGAAGTGGGAGCGGCGAGTGGTGTACAACAAGCACCACAGGCTCATCTGCGTGGTTATGCCGGCAGCATAACCACGGCAGGTTAGTGAATCTGCCCATAAACTCCTCCACTAGACCACTGGGTATTTCACCAGGAGCGCCCCCTCTTCT
Source organism: Allobates femoralis (assembly GCA_033576535.1). NCBI lineage: Eukaryota > Metazoa > Chordata > Amphibia > Anura > Aromobatidae > Allobates > Allobates femoralis. Next base: position 67,274,888 of record JARQOC010000005.1, read on the forward strand.
GTTCTCTTCATTTTTGTTTCAGATTTGAATGGATGGACAGACTTTGTTTCACGATTCTTCCAACTGTCATGGCCTCACATGATGCAGTTTGGCAATTTACACATTGAGCTATTAGGGAATGTGAAAACAGGTTGTATTTTGTAGTATACAGGAAGAAAAAGATTTTTCAAACACATGGAGAAAAACAGTAACGAGGCAGTGACATGACGAGAACCTGCATAACTACCATATTTTGCGGATTATAAAACACACTTTTTCAAGATTTGGGAGGAAAATTGAGGGGGGGTGAGTCTTATAATCCGGTTGTACCTTACTGGGGTGGTGGAGGGGCAATAGAGCAGGGTCACAGGACATGGAGTCAACACTGCAACCCTGCGATGGAAGGAGGGGGTGTCCCAGTGGTGCGAAGCAGGAACCTTCCCGTCACTGGTTTTAGGTAAATATCGGCGGTACAGCCTTCAGGGAAATAGAATGTGCACAGTTTGAAATCACAGCTGAACGATGAGTCTAAATCTCAATCTGCATGCATGTGCCATCTCCAGGCATCATTACCAATTTCCATGATCTGAATCCAATTGAGCAAATCTGGGATATCATGTCTCATTCCATCTATCAACGCCACGTTGCGCCCAGGGCTGCCACTAGGAATTTCGGAGCCCCTGACAGGCAAAATTTTGGGGCCCCCTTAGGCTCCACCCCCACCTAGCCACACCCACTGAAGCCCCACTCCCACCCAAGCCACACCCCACCATTTTACCACCCACTATTGGGTGGTGAGAAAGAGAGCGACTGACTATGTGGAGCTATGGATGTTTCCTAAGCATGCTCAGTACCTGAAACCGGATCCGGCTTCATAGACCACCATGTTATTTCAAAAGGACAGTGTCGGATCCAGGACTGTTCATTTGTGTCTGTTTTTTTCACCGGAGCCCAAAATCAATGCAGTGTCTGATTTTGGGGCCGGGAAAAAACAGGACAGAAACGAATCCTAGACTTAATTGACAGAAACGGATGGACACTTATGGCCAATCCGGCATCATAGGGATGCATGGGAGGCAAAAAAGAAATCCTGTTCTGTCCTTTTCAAAATGGACAAAAGAGGATACCAAGAAATGTGGTGTGAAGCCAGCCTGAGGCAGAACAACACTGGTGCTGTTATTCATTACCTTGTGCACATGCAGGCGTCACAGAGGGGTATTGCACCCGTAAAAGAGGTGTAATTGCCCCAGCTGCAAGTGGACCCTAGGATGGTGGGTGCGGCCCATTCTTAGCACACCCACATCAGTTGAGCGGTGGGAGGTTACCTGGGAGGGGATATATTCACCTCAAGGGGGATCAAGAAGGTCTTTGTCTCTAGCTAAGTGGAACGAGGCGGAAGGTCAAACCAGGTCGGTTTCAAGCCGAACCGGAGGGAAGAAGGGATCTTGAAGAGGTCCTGAAAGAGGGCACCCGACGAGAGAAGTCGGATCCTTGAGAGAAAGGGAGATCCTCAGAGTGGAGCATCCATACTCCAGGGGATATTTCCAGTCCACCAAGGGAACGCCGGGCCCGAGGAACCGTCCAGAGTTCAGCTTTGCAGTCGGCAACCGGCTGCTGTGGCTTGTCTATCAGCCGCAGCACCCTGCTATCGGAGCGGTCTGCCTGCTTCTCACCACTGAGGGAGAGGACTTTCGGTACTACCAACACGGAGCTACTGGGTATAAGCCCATCATAGACGGAGAAGAACGGACATGGCTTAGTTAACAAAGGTACACCAAGGGTTCCACCATACCACCTGGGATCCACTTGCAGCCACCCGTTAAGCTACCTGTTCTTGTAATATCTAAATGCTGAACTGTGAACTGTATCTGATGCTGCTATAAGTTGACAGTTAAGTACCCGGGAGAAAGTGACTTTGCTTCTGCGTGTATTTTCCTACCTCAACCTGTTCCCTTCCAGGAACGCTGCCCGAAGGAACAGCCCTGCCTGTAGAGGGCTTAGTCATCCTAACCGCATTACCAGCTACCTCCGGCAGACTGTGGCGGCGCTGGTGACCTATGACCAGAAACTACAGGTGGCGTCACGTGAACTGCATATAGAATCCCCTGTAAATACATCCCTTTTTTGAAGTGTCAACCAGATGGAAATTAGGGAGTGTCCTATATATATGTGAAAAAAATAGCTTTCTATTTGGTGGCCATAAGATGAGAACATTCTAACATCCATATGACGGTCCTCTGACAATTTCAAAACCATCGGACGCCAAATTAAAGTCATTTTATTGTAAATAAAAAAAGTTGTCTTTTCTGCTGGATTCAGATTGGATTTATGAATCCCGTTATTCTATTCCTTATTGGGTACAGAGAAATGGAATTCATGGCAGGAGTGGACCTCACTGACTTTTAATGAGTTACAGTTTCCATCATGGTGTTCGATATTAGACCACAAAAACTAGTGCGGCATGCTGCGTTATTTGTACCGGACTCTACGATCCCGTCTCAGTGCGATGTGAACCCGCTGCCTTATGTTGTTTATTTAATTTAAAAGGGAAAAAACTATATATAGCCAAGAAAAAGATGTTCCTATTAGTGTAATCTCAGGTCTGCAGACAGAATGGTTCTCCATTAATGTGGTGGGAGCCATGCTGCTGATCAAGGCCGCTTGCAATTGTAGGGGTACTCTGAACCTATGCACAGCGCCGCGCTGTGTCCTGATACATGCTGATCTGCAATAAAAAGTGCCATTTTTATTAAAAAGACAACAAACAAGTGCAAAGCACAGCACATCCTCAAGATTTCCATTTAATTGGCTCCTGGAGTACGAAAAGATAAAGTCAGATAAAGCACAGGCTGAAGCTTTATATTTCAAAGTACCGTAAGTTTCTTCTACTAAAGTGTTCTGTATATTAATATTCTGGGTATGGCAGAATGAAGACGACTGTTGATTTACTCTTCTGTTAGAGTACCAATTATTTTATTTTTTATTTAATATGTAATCCGCTCCTAATGGGCAGCAGATCGGTGGCTGTCCATGTCCTGAGCCCTCCGGCGATCACTCATCTGCTCTGAAGCTCTCAGGTGGCAGCGCTGAGCCTCTTCATCAGGTACACAGAGGCGGCACACAGCTGTTTTGAGACTATAAAGAAGCTTTATTGCAGATTCTGTAATTTTGCTATGCAAAAAAATTGCTATAGAAAGACACAACTAAGAAAAGTAAAGAAGCACAGCGATATGCAGCAGCGCTACCTACAATTAAAGTGACACTTTCTTCATACACCCTAAATGATGTACAAAGAAAAATCAGTATACAATTATATACAGTACCTCCTGCACCAGTGTGCATCACCTAATTCCATGAATACGAGACACTGACTGCTATGTGGAGCGCAACCAACTACTCAACACCAAGTTGAGTATCTTAATGCTTTGAAGGTTTGTATCGATAGATAAGTCCAACACTGGTGTCCTGGGTTCAACTGTGGTGAAATTGTCCTACTGATACAGGTAGGATCAGTTCAAAACCCTAACCATGACATGACATGAGAAAAGATCTCCTTTTCTCTGGCCCTCTTATCTCTTCTTTCCACAACCGCATACAAGATTTCTCCCATGCTTTCCCCATACTCTGGAACTCTCTGCCCAAAACATCAGACTCTCACCTACCATGGAAACTTTCAAAAGGAACCTGAAGACCCACCTCTTCCCACAATCCAACAACCTGCTTAACCCCCTGACCATTAAACTGCCGTATGTCCATGAAACCACTGCACGACCAACTTTACCCTCAACTATTGTATCCCCACCCATTCCTTGTAGACTGTGAACTCTCACTGGCAGGGTCCTCTCTCCTCACCTACTGTATCCTCACTCATCCTTTGTATACTATGAGTCCTTGTGGGCAGGGTCCTCTCTCCTCACCGACTGTATCCTCACTCATCCCTTGTAGACTATGAGCCCTCGAGGAGAGAGGACCCTGATCGCATCTACTGTATTCTCACCCATCCCTTGTAGACTGTGAGCCGTGAGCAGGGTCCTCTCCCTTACCCACTGTATCCTCATCCATCCCTTGTATACTATGAGCCCCTGTGGGCAGGGTCCTCTCTCCTCACTGACTGTATCCTCACTCATCCCTTGTAGACTGTGAGCCCTCGGGATCAGGGTCCTCTCTCCTCATCTACTGTATCCTCACCCATCCCTTATAGACTGTGAGACCTCGTGGGCAGGGTCCTCTCTTCTCACCTACTGTATCCTCACCCATCTCTTGTATACTGTGAACCCTCGCAGGCAGGGTCCTCTCTCCTCACCTACTGTATCCTCACCCATCCTTGTAGACTGTAAGCCCTCACGAGCAGGGTCCTCTCTCCTCACCTACTGTATCCTCACACATCACCTGTAGACTATGAGCCCTCGCAGGCAGGGTCCTGTCTCATCCTGTACCTGTCTGTACCTTGTATTGTTGATAATTATTGTACTTGTCTATGTATGCCGCTTTTCACAGGTACAAAGCCACGGAATAAATGGCGCTATAATAATAAATTATAATAATAAGTGCTATTTAACCCAGGATTACAAACCACAAAGGTAGTAACTAAGGCTGGTTTCACATAACGATTTTTTTCCTGTCCGTGGGATCCTACTTTTTGTAGGATCCCACGGACAGGAAAGGACACCACAGGGGGTGACCTATTCTGTGTCCAGGTCCGTGATTATCACGGATCCGGACACAGCCGGGCACTTTCACTTCTGCAATGTATAATATACATTACAGAAGTGTAATTAAGTAAAAGAAAGAGTTAAAAATAAAAAATCACTATGCTCACCTATCCTCGATCCACCGCTGCCTCCCAGCAAGGTCCAGGTGCTTACAGGACCTGTGGTGTTGTCACAAGCCGATCAGTTGATCGGGTCACATGACCACAGTTAACTGCGGTCATGTGACCCGATGACGCTCCGGGATGTGACATCATCACAGGTCCTGTAAGCACCCGGACCTTGCTGGGAGGCAGCGGTGGATCGAGGATAGGTGAGCAAAGTGATTTTTTATTTTTAACTCTTTCTTTTACTTAATTACACTTCTGTAATGTATATTATACATTGCAGAAGTGTAATTAGAAGGGTTGGAGCAATTTTAGTGTACTGAGCATGCTCATTACACTTAAATTGGGTCTGAGGAACGATCAGCTGTTTCCTTGGACCCGCGCTCATTGGCCCCCATGTTAAAGGCCACGGATCGGATCGGATTTGGCCTAATTGCCATCCGATTTTGTGGGCTCCGATTTTTTTCTGTACCCAAAGTCAGAGCAGTCTCCGATTTTGGGTCCAGCAAAAAATCGGACACAAATCGGATCTCACAAAATCGGATGGCAATTAGGGGAAATCTGATCCGATCCGACCCCCGTAGGATAACATGGGGGCCAAATTAGATCCGTGGCTGTCCATTTTACAAAGGACAGCTACGGATACAACAAAATCGCAAGCTTAAACCAGCCTAAGGGCCACGTCCCACACACAGATATTTGTGCAGATATTGTTTGCAGATCTCTGGTTGCAGTGAAATCATGGACACATTGTTACATTTGTACACAGCAACAACATGGAGCAATGTGTCCATGATTTCACTGCAACCAGAGATCTGCCAACAATATCTGCACAATTATCTGTGTGTGTGATGTGGGCCTTAAGGGGGAGTCACACGCGTCAATGTCGTCAGTGAGATGATTGCTGACGACATTGACGGCTGATCGCTGGTGAGCTGTCACACAGGCAGACTCACCAGCGATCAATTGACCAGAGACATCATGGAAACAATTTAAATATCGTTTCCACGATGTCTTGCTCCCGCTGCCAGCCTGCTGGAAGCGGGAGCAGGCTGGTCTCCATGGTAAACTGCGGGTATCTAGGCAGCGCGCGCTGCCTAGATACCCGATGTGTACCTTAGTTACCAGCCTCCTCCGCTCACCGGCTGGTATCTAAGGTACACAGCGGGTAACTAGGGACCCTAGTTACCCGCTGTGTACCTTAGATACCAGCCGGTGAGCGGAGGAGGCTGGTAACTAAGGTACACGTCGGGTATCTAGGCAGCGCGCGCTGCCTAGATACCCGCAGTTTACCTTGGATACCAGCTCCCAGCGTTTGTGAGAGGCGCTGGGAGCTGGAATATCGCTACTCCCGGTGTCACACGCAGCGATGCTGCGTGTCCACCGGGCGACAATCGCCAGGTTTTAGAGCAGGTTCTAAAACCTGGCGATCATCAACCAGCGATTTATCGCTGGTTGATTCAGTATGTCACATGCATCAATATCGCTGCAACGTCACGTGCAGCCGAGATCGTGCAGGCGATATTGATGCGTGTGACTCCCCCTTTGGGTTGATGTCTTGAGCCATTAGTTGCGCTCCACATGAGTCAGTATCTTATACCATTAGGTGTTACATGCTGGTTTCTTTGTTTAGACTATTGTGGAGGAAGTATATATTGTATGCTGAATCTTCTTTGTTCAACTTGAAAATAATTTTCCATCTGGCACATCCACATTGTGAAACCATTACTTTGCCTTGGCAAAAATAACCTTGTTACTATTACTGTATACACCTCAATTCATTAAGACCAGCGATTTTCTCATTCTTGATGAGGGAGTGTGCTGGCATCAAATGCTCCTAATTCATTAAGAAGCTTTCTGTCATGAGGAATGATGCAACCCATCATGAATTAGACCAACTGCGGCATGAAGCTTCGAGTCCTCCCATATTGATAGAGGTAGGAGAAACTGAAAGTGACAAAAAGCGTAAAATGTATCTATGTAGGTACAAGTAGCACCAAAATGTCGTGAGTTTGTTAAGCGATTTACTCCAGAATTCTAGTGAAATTGGTTTGATGAATTGGGGCCATAGTGTCCACATAACACTGCCAATCAATGCCCACACAATACCACTGGCGGGCACAGACCAAAAAGAGCCCCTGTGCAGGAACAATATATTGGCCCCTGTGCAGCTGCACAGGCTGTACCAATATGTCCACCCCAAAATACAGTGCCAAACAGTAATGGCCACTTTACACGTCCCAACGTCAGTCCGATATTGGATGCAACGCCGCGGGAGCGCGCTTTTTCTGGGCAGAATTCCAAGATCACATAGAAGATGTTACACAGCGCGATATCGGCAGGCAACGCCAATACGATGTCTACGCCCCCTTGTACGGCCGACCCAGGAATGACCATTTAACATGGGAGAGAATAGGGGAAGTTGTACTCCACATCGTTGTTGGGCTTTTACACAGCACGATCCGGCCACAACGTCCATCCAATATCGGCCCGTTGGAGAGCAGGCTCATTTGATCCATGATATAGTTTTGGCATCGTTCATGCATCGTATTGGACATTTACACATGCAACGCACGAACGATATCGGGGCCAACGCACGAACCACGTGACTTTTTGTCGGAGTAGGACGCCGATATCGGGACGTGTAAAGTGGCCATAAAGGTTAACGCTCCTCGTGGTCCAGCTCAGCATAAGTTTACATAATAAACCCCCTGATGTTCCTGGGGTCCAGTCCTTGTGGGACTCATAAATGGGGTCCATTACTTAGTTTGTCACCCCAAAACATTGACAATGGAGGAGAGTGTGTCACATACGTGCCAAGAAAAAAAGTCAACAAAAACTGAAAAAAAGAGAAAAGTCACCCCATGCTGTTCTCAAATACTACTAAATCTAATCCTAATTGTAGTCCAATTTTAATATTTCCCATTCAGTAATAAAAGTCTTAATTTAGTTTGCAGTACAAAGAATATCTCAGCAAGTAGACAGCCCCAGACAATGCATTCATAATGTTTTACTGTAGAAATGATAAGAATGGAGAGTATAATGTAACAAGGAGAGAGCTGCGACATTGTGAAGGTTTCCTTACAACGGTTAATTCTTTAGCTTCCACATATAAAACATTGACTGGCACAGTGTGAGGATTGTGCACAGAACAGAGGGGTTTCTATGCAGACTCTACGCTTTTTGCATTTGGTGTGAATTGCTATAGTTTACCTGTTGTTTTATTTGACTTTTCACAATAAACTATCCTATGTGTACATGAAAAATACCACTATTTCTGGTCTGTAGGTGGCAAGGGAGAAGTGGCTCATGAGTGGAGAAAGAAGCTGATTTCTTTGAAAAGATATATCTCAAAGTTTCTTATTTATTTTTTTTCGTGATTTTACCACTCTTGGAATATTTTCTCCAGTTTCCAGTACACTGTATGGTAAAATGAATGATGTCATTCAGAACTACATAGCATCCCATAAAAAACAAGCCCTCCTAAGACTAAGTTAATGTAAAAAGAAAAAAAAGGGATAAAACGAAAATGTAAAAATGATATTTGGTCGGATTGAGTTAAGGGCGTTCCTTTTTTGAAAAAATTATTCTAGTAATTCAAATGCCTCAACTTTTTTTCCCATTGATGTAGATGTGTGTTGCAAGCTCAGAAACTGATATCCCAGATCTAGCACTTACATTGGGGGCACGCCTATCTATCACCATCTGGCTTCTGTTAATCATCAGTACATATATATAACATGGCATCGTGCATGTCCTAGTGGATCCTGGGAACTCGGCAAGCACAGTGTAATCCCACAACTCTATGGGGTTGTTTTTACAGTGGAAGTGTGAGATCTCGCTCTTTGCACTAACCCAGCACCATGTTGTACTTTAATAAGCTGTTACTGAATGAAAACACCAGTAAGGCTGTAAGAGGGTTAGGGTGTTGTCACCCTGCCCAGGAGAATACATTGTCTTTATGTCTGTGCTTGAGTTGTATGTTTAATTAAGTGTATGTAGTCACCTACCAGCCGAGGTGAAGACTGCTCCCCAATGCCCTCAAGTTAGGCAAGTGGTTAAATATGAGTAGTGCAACGCTTAGGGGAGGGGCGCAGTCTACAAAAAGTGCATACAGTGTACAATTAGCAGGAGAGTCCCAAGAGAGGAGAGAAACAAGGAGCCACTGGAACATCAGGCCCAACTATTGGATTCTAGAAGACCCTGGAGGTCATCCTCTTGGAGTTGAATATAGCCACCGGGAAGCATGTGGTGAGCTTCAGCAGAGATTCTGGCGAAAGGCGCTACACAGTGCTGGCAGTAAAGGAACGTTGTCTGGCAGGTGATCCTAACCATTCCTCCGAGCTGTTCTGACTCATCCACTCCAGGGCAATGGGGATACTTGGAACTGGCCGGATCTTTCGGTTCTTTTTATGGTGGGACATCACGGTGGCTACCCGGCTCTGTGGACCTGGCGGTGTTAATTAAAAGTTCAGGATTAGATGACGGGGACTAAAGGGAAAGGGGTATTTGTGATGCCACCCGTGGTGTGCGGCTATGTGTGGCTGCCGCTGCTGCAGAACCTCTGGGGACAATGACCGGCAGCTGAAATGGTTTTTGCTCCCTGCGGGCGGAGTGGGATCCCCAAGTCAGTTCATCCTTTGGCCGGTGTTCATCAGGTCATCAGCACCTCGGTGTGTCATGCGGCCTCTGCAGCGGTGGTCGCCGCCAAAGATAAGTCTCACACACATCTGTTGGAGTTCTGTACCTTTACTTTAATGTTCCAACCAAGCTGCCAGGTGCTTCTCTTTGCTAAACCCAGGTCCAGCTGTTTCTCAGAACCGGGACAGTGTTGTCGGGACCCCTTTGGTGTTCCTTCCTCTCACAGTGTTCCTTCCACTGGCGGTACTCCCAGCGCGTCTAACTCGCCTCACCTCTCCTCCACACACCGAGCTTGGGTACCGACAGCCACAGGCATTGACTGGCACCGCTTCCTAGTGCCACGCCTTAGTATGGCTGCCTTCTCCGAGTTGTTCTGGGTTTGTGGCCACACATCTCTTAAGATCTCAAGGTCTCCGGTTTCAATGGTTCTGGCCTACAGTTGCCGTGCCGTGTTAAGGGCCGGTTCCCTGTTTTGTCCACCAGCCCCTCTGTTCCTCTGCCTGATACGGGCGTACAGGTGATCTAGGTCTTCTTCTGCACGCCAAGGGCTTCTTTCTTCTTCCTGTCTTTCTCTCTCGGGGCGAGCGTGATCGTGCTCCAGCCCACGGGGGTTAACACCTCCACCGCCTCTGCCAGACCAGTGTGGCGCCACATTCCCCCTTGGCAAAGGTTAGCTCGTCCCCGAGCAACTACAACCGAAGTACAGAACCCTCATTTTGTTGTTTTTTTATTTTATTTTATTTAAAGTATGCATACCATAATAACAATAACATTAATACAACACTTCTTCCCATATCGGCAGGTATTTGCTTCAAAGTTGCTCTATACTAAACAAAAACCCAAACTATCGGCTGACTTTCAGTTATGTAGAAAAGATAAAGAAAAAGTAAAGTGCAAAACAAAGTTCTTACTCCAGTGTTTGGTGGCACTTGTCAGCCCCGCCAGGGCTCAGTTCAGTTCTTCCTCTGGTGCCCGCGCCCTCTGCCGTGCTAAACATTCACAATTGTCCATTATTCTCAATTATTATAGCGGATTAACGTTTAACTCTCCACACTATAAACATTTCTACAGTAATGGGTACCTAGCTAACTATACAACTGTACATAACTTTTACAATGCAACAAACTATTATTTATATGCTGACTCTCTAGATCTTACTTTACTGGCGAGGTTCGCTTGCCTGCAAACCATCCTCACTGCTCCAAACTTCAGCCGACTCTACACATGGGGCTCTCGGTGGTATGATCTTGTATACACGCAGCGCATGCCAGCCTCGATATACCATATGCCGGGTGTAACCGACCTCGTCTGGTGCAGATATCGACTGGGGTGTCCCTTCAGTAGATACAACTCCACGTCTCCTTGTCCGACTGAAACTTCCTCCTCCAAGCCGTACTCCATTGGCATAAAGGACACTGCTCTCTCCTGGCTCTCCTCCTATCTTTCTGACCGCTCTTTCAGTGTATCTTTTGCTGGCTCCACCTCTTCCCCTTTTCCCCTCACTATTGGGGTCCCTCGGGGTTCAGTCCTTGGCCCTCTCCTCTTCTCTCTCTACACAGCCCCGATTGGACAGACCATCAGCAGATTTGGCTTTCAGTACCATCTTTATGCTGATGACACACAATTATACACTTCAGCCCCTGACCTTACCCCTGTGGTATTAAAGAACACCAATGACTGTCTAGCTGCAGTTTCCAACATCATGTCCACTCTCTATTTGAAACTAAACCTTTCCAAAACTGAACTTCTTCTGCTCCCCCCATCCACTAACCTTCCTAAATCGGACATCTCTCTCTCAGTTTGTGGCACCACGATAACGCCTAGGCAGCAGGCTCGTTGTCTGGGTGTTATGTTTGACACCGATCTCTCCTTCTCCTCCCACACACAATGTGTCGTCCGCTCCTGTCGCTTACACCTGAAGAATATCTCTAGAGTCTGCCCCTTTCTCACCCTGGAAACAACAAAAACCCTCACCGTGTCCCTAATCCATTCCCGCCTTGACTATTGCAATTCTTTATTAAGCGGCCTCCCCCTCACCAGACTTTCTCCTCTCCAGTCCATCCTTAATGCAGCAGCCAGGATCACCCATCTGGCCAATTGTTACTCAGATGCCACTGCTCTTTGCCAGTCATTACACTGGCTGCCCGTATACTACAGGATCAAATTCAAATTGCTTCTTCTCACCCACAAAGCTCTTCACAGTGCAGCACCCCCCTACATCTCCTCCCTCATCTCTGTCTATCACCCCACCCGTTCTCTACGTTCCTCAAATGACCTTCGACTGACATCTGTACTAATCCGATCCTCCCACTCCCGGCTCCAAGACTTCTCCAGAGCTGCACCAAACCTCTGGAATGCTTTACCCCAAGAAATCAGGACTATCCACAACTTGCATGGCTTCAGACGATCCCTAAAAACGCATCTTTTTAAGGCGGCCTATCATACTCCCTAATAGAAGTCCTTTGTACTGTAGACAGTGAATGGGCTATCCCTCTGGACATTACTCTTCTATAAACTCCACCAAACCAAAAAAAGGTCTACACAGACTGTATAATGACCATCCATGTAAGCTTAGTTCTATGCCCCATTTCCTCAAGATGCCTGGACCATCAGTGCAATAAGCCCCTGTACCTTGTGCAACCCCTATCCCGTTGTAGATTGTAAGCTCTTTTGAGCAGGGTCACCTTCATTTCTTGCTTTATTTATTGTATTTTCTTTTTTACATTGATTCTATGCCTATTGTTTTGTATCCAATTATTGTACTGTATTTGTTCTCTACTGTAACTACTTTCTGTACTCTAACCCTACATTGTAAAGCGCTGCGGAATATGTTGGCACTATATAAATAAAGCTTTATTATTATTATTATTATTATTTATGAAACCCCAGCCGTTCCAGAGGTGGAAGTCCACGACTACTCCGCGGCGACATTCCGCCTGGTCGGGTGCAGGTGTCCTCCGAGCCCTGTCTTTTTCCTCAAAGTTGGCCTCCTCCTGTTGTCGCCAACGGTCTTAGCGCTGCTGCCGCTCCTCTTCTTCAGCTACTTGTTGCCCAGTAGTTGTTATTGGAACTGCTGTCTACCTGCGTCCTAGCCTGGGCCGCAACCAAGCACCCCTCTGCTGTATTTTCACGGGCGCCCAGTGCGCCTTCCCGCTCTCGGCTTCTGGAGCTTCTGCCGGCTTTACGTCTCTCTGGTTTCTCGGTGCCACCCTCAGGCCACGGTGCTGGTTCAGGGAAAACCCTCTGAGCCTGATAATAGAGTACTCCAGGGCCTGGGGCTCGACACTATCACTGTCTGCACCTGCAGCTTTATAATACTAGTCTAATCATCCCTGTCTCAGCTCATAGTGTAGTGTTAAAGGTGAAAGAAAAGCATTTATACACTTACATTTAATATGTAATGAGGCAATCAGTCCCCAGCTTGGAGGACGGAGACTGTTTGGCTGGTTAATAGTTAAAATTTCAGCCTTATGTTAGAACATGGTGGGAGACCTGATGTGATGTCATAACCATGTGACTACAATAGGCGGGGCTAAGTCCCTATAACATAATATGAGTTTGCTTGCTTAGCTCCGTCCACTATGGTCACATGATCGTTACATCACACAGGTCCTTTAGTTAATAGTGAGTTAACTATTATCCTGCCAGACAGTCTCCCTCCTCCAAGGTGTAGACTCAAATGTAAGTGTATAAATGCTTTTTTTCACCTTTACCATTACACTATGAGCTCAGACAGGGATGATTAGAATAGTATTATGAAGTTGCAGGTACAGACAGTGATAGTTGGGGGGCATAAACCACCTGACAGGTTCCCTTTAATTTTTCTGCATTTTTTCTTGTTGTTCCCCAATGCTTCCCTGTATGAGTGAGTCCCCTGTGTTACTTTGAATTTGAAACAAACATGAACATTTGATTATGGACGATGCATACTCGGAACTTTATTTTACATAGTTAAGCACACTTCGGTGTGTACCCTATAGGTTTGCACCTGAGACCGTGTGGTACCCTGCGGTATAGGTAGCCACAGAACCACCTGGTGCACAGAGGGTTTTCCACATCAGGTACCCTACACATGCAACATCTTCCACCCCAGACCTGTAGGGGGAGCTCTACTTGCCGCCTTCAGGCAAGGTCCCTTATAAATTCAGGCCCAGGGGAGGATTTAGGCAGTGCAGTGCAGTACAGAGCAGTACTCTGAAGACATCCTGGTGAACGGAGCCAGGGGGAAGCCTAGCCAGTGCAGGGGCTCAAGAGTGAGGGTTGGAGGCAAGGTGAGGAACAGAGTGGAGACAGAGGAACCATACTGGTTCACCCCAGGAAGCAACCCGGACACCAGAGTCCAAGTCTGCCCGGGACTACTTAGCCCAGCAGAAAACACCTTTCAAGCAAGGAGATTTCAGTCTTCTGGGACACTTGTAGCACAGCAACCACGAGAGCCAGGAACAGTAGGAGAGATAGCGGCAGCCAGCAGAAGGTTCTCACCGCCTGCAACACAAGTGAGAGACACAAGGGAGGTCAGGCCAGATTCCATACTGGCCAGGACTTAAAGACACATAAAAGGAGGCCTCAAAACTCACCGCGTGTGAAGATCCTGAAGTGCCTCCCGACCACTTGGAGTGTACTCTGGACGTTACCTTGCAACAACATCAGTAAAAAGTACAGAAACAACTTCCAGCGTGTGTGTGTTATTACTGCCCCTGATCCTGCCCTTAACACAGACTGCCTGCCAGCATCTCCACCTGAAGAGCTGCCTTCCCTGCAGCACCAGAGTCAAGGCTGAGTGGAGAGCCGCCTCCCTGTGCAAAATCCCTATTTTACATCACTGCCCCGGGGACCCAGCTCCAACTAACGGGGAGCGTTACCATCTGGCTGCAGCATCACCATTCCCGGATGTTTGAAAGCAGCACCGGTAAACTTTACCGGGTACCGTAGGTGGTGTCATGAGACTTTATTTTATTTTTTCCCCTTTTCCAGCGACCACCAGGGCCATGGGCTCGGGCAAGCAACCAGTGACATCCTCCACTGCAACCGCCCGGGACTGGGTACCCCAAGGCCCTGGGGTGGGTCAACCGCACTGAACAAAAATCGCCGTGGCCAAAGAATTGGTCTATGTAGTCCCTGTCACCACGCCCAGGGCAGTAACGGGTTTTTCTGTTGGTGGGTTCCCGAAGACCATCAATCGCGGAATGCATTGGACTCTTGGAACTGTGACTGTTGAACTTTTATACTTTTTCAGATTTTTCTACTTTGATATATAGCCGGTCGAAGAGTTTTTGTTATGTAACGTTCAAGCGCTTACCTTTTTGAGTTGTGTGTCCCCCGTGCCAGGTTTTGGCGCGCGGATGTACCAAGCTTTGCTTCGGGAGAGTGTGGTGCCCCTGCGGACCGGTGGCCACAGAGAGGTACAGCAGCTGAAACAGGTAAGCTAGACACTCCACACAAACACCCCACACACTCTCCGATCTGATCCTGAGCCTATGTCACTTCATGGCAGGCGAGGGATGGCGGGAGGAGATAGGTGAAGAGTGGAACGGAGAACAGAACCCGGGAAAGGGGTGGAGGAACCAGACGAAAATGACCTAGGAACACTAAGTTGAGGAGAATTCCCTGGAGGGTGAGGAAGAGGGAAGGTTTCCCAAGCCGAGACACCCTTCAGCTGAGTGTTAGAGGCAGAAAGAACAATGGGGCCCGGCGGCCGACACCACTAATAGGCGGCTGGGAACCCAGGTTGAACTCATGGAAGACAGGGGGAGCCAGTTTAACCCGACTAACCCGGGACACTGGTGGGTAGCTCCAGACCCCAACCACAAGAACTCTGGCGGGGTATGGGGTCTTCATGTCCCGGATCCAAACCCCCAGCACATAGGCCGTCATATAGGACTAGGATTCCCAGAGGGGAATGTCCATGGAGAGTCCGTGACGGCTGGCCCGAGGCAGATGCACGGGAGAGGCCTGAAAGGACTAGAAAGGGGGTGCTTCTTGTAACCTGTTCCAGATGTAGACTAGTCACCGGGACCGAGATTGAGCTACTGTAGAAAGCTTGTGACTGAGTTAACCTGTAAGCCGTGCAGTGGAGTAAAGTACCAGGTCAAACTCAAGCCTGTGTGTGAGAGACTTATTGCTTTAATGCATAGCCGGGGCTCGTCTGTACCTGCGGCGCTGCCAACTACATTTGCTGCGCAGGCAGAGACAGCCTGCAGGAACAGAGAAGACCGTGTCCGGATGGGAGCCGCGGGAGCTCCAGAGACGCCAGTAAGTGTCACCACTGTACCTTCAAATGTAATCTACCATCACAAATAGACTATATACCAGCCCAGGGGATAACCAGCCCTGCCCGTGGAGGGCTTAACACGTCGCTGCCTATTGCCATCATCCCCAGGAACGTGACAAGCAGCGGTGACTCCTATTAGCAATGAACCATGGGAGGCGTCACAAATTACTTTTACAAACTTTATTCCCTTTTATCATCTCCCTTTTATTGCCGCATCGGGGCATACGGAGCCGGATCACTTGGCCATGAAATTCCCCCGCAGACTGAAGAGAGGGCCCGGTTCCGAGTACCCCTGCCCTGGGGTGCGACATAGGGAGGTCAGCGTTTGACACTAGTGTGAACACAGCCATAGCTGCATTTGGTCAGCTCTTTGACTCTCACTTCTACTTTCCACATCTTTCAGTACAAAACGTCCTGAAGTTTGCTTAGTTATAATGCGTCTATGATTCATTGTATCGTTCACTAACTCATACAGATATTGTTTTGAATAAAACTTTCTTCAGCTCATATTTTAGATGACTCAGTCTCCATTTATGGTTTACGTTACGTTAAAACCTCCAGTATCGTGTAGAAGAAAATTGTCCATGAGTCACCGGATGCAAGTATGCCGGTGGTACAATAGTTAGAAAACATTGACACCGGCAGGATTTGTGCTTATTCATGATGGAAATTATCATTGAATGACACATATTTAATGATAAGTAGAAGAACAACAACAACAACAACAACAATGAGCTCATTGTATAGGAAGCAATTGAATGCAATTTTAATAAAAACTAGATAAAAACAAAAATAAAAAATAATATATTTTACTACAATCTCATATTAATCCAAATGTGGAAAACAAAATAATCACATGTTCCATGAGGCATCCACGTTACTTCGCTATCCAGTGGCGTAACTTGAAGCTCATGGGCCCCGATGCAAACGTTCTCTCGGGGCCCCCAATTATTGTAAATCATTAATTACATTGGTCTTTTCAGGTAGCCCAGAGGGACTTTTGGGGCCCCCAAGGCTCCAGTGCCCGGGTGCGATTGCAACCCCTGCACCTATTGTAGTTACGCCCCGGTATCATTACCACTGACTATACCAGCATTTTACTGAGAAGCTGCCTGCTTTATCAGCAATCCTCCTCCAAGAAGTGGTCTGCAACTGGAAGACATGATAGCTAAAGGCTATGTACACATTTTTGTATTGTTCATTTTTGTTTATTATTGTTCAACAACTTTTTAAACATTCATTTTTTTTTTACCATTTTGCTGCAACAGAGTATTTGTGAGGCCATGTCCACACGTCCTATATTTGGTGAATTTTTTACCTCAGTATTTGTAGCCAAAACCAGGAGTGGGTGATAGATACAGAAGTGGTGACATGTTTCTATTATACTTTTCCTCTGATTGTTCCATTCCTAGTTTTGGCTACAAATACTGAAGTAATAATGTACTGAATAATGTATGAATATGGACAGAGGCGTAACTACACCAGGTGCAGGGGTTGCTATCGCACCCGGGCCCTGGACCCTAGGGGGCCCCAAAAGTCCTTTCGGCATATAGAAAAAGACTATTGCTATTAAAGATTTGCTATAAATTGGGGCCCCATTGGAGCTATCGCATCGGTGCCCATCAGCATGAAGTTATGCCACTGAATATGGATCATGTCTTTTATCCAGCTAAGTGATCTGCAAGAAAAGATATGAATCTATCAGACCTCCTGAAGACTCTCTGCTCTCCCATCTCTTCTCACAGTGTTAGAGATACCAGGAGGGAAGGGTTTTACACAAATCTCCACTGCTTGGAGGAAGGGGTGGAATTATGTAAAGCAGAGGTCCCCAACCTTTCTCACCTTTAGGGCTCAGACACACGCTGCTACTTACATCCGAGTTTGACGGACGAGACTTGGAGCAGGCTGGAGCAGTGACCCTGAACGGCCTCTCCCTGTCTGGACGGGGAATACAGCTGCTTGTGTTTCTGTGCAGCATCGCATTCCCTGTCCAGTGAGGGAGAGGCCGTTCAGGGTCACTGCTCCAGCTTGTTCCAAGTCTCGTCCGTCAAACTCGGATGAGTCTGTCCCAGCCCTTAGGTCGGAAACACATTGTCCGTATTACATGCGAGTCACATGGACGAGCCGGGCTGGCTCCAGGTTTCTGTGGGCTCCGGGCGAAAGAGTCTCAATAATGGGCCCATTTAACACATACTGGATATATATATCCACAAATAAGGTTGCAGCACTCCTGAAGTTCAGATGCAAAGAGGTGCTTCATTCAAACGTAGATGGAAATGGCACAGAAGGCAACGTTTCGGGCACCCACACCCTTTCTCTAGCAAACACTGCCTAGTATGTTCACATTTTATGCCTCTTTCCTAATTGCATCGTTAATTAGACATTAAGCAACATACAATCTTAATATACTAAATAAATAATTTGTGCAGTAATCCATTTCATCAATAATGTTTTCATATAGTGCTAATGACATTCCTTTTACCATTTTCACACTTATACTGTTCTTATATAAGTCTTTCTGTTAATTAGAAGATATTGGCATCAGGTTAAAAAATGCCACTAATAATTAGATTCATAAATCACTAAAATACGATAGAGCACTCACTGTTATAATGTGACCGCGATACCATTCCATTCCAGCATCCCGGAAGTAAGCAATCTACCGTTTATACTCGTGTATAAGCCGACCCGTGTATAAGCCGACATCCCTACTTTTGCCCCCAAAATCTGGGAAAACCTATTGACTCGTGTATAAGCCGAGGGTGGACCCCAACACAGGTATACAGCCCCAGCAGTGTGGTATACAGGCCCCCCAGTGGTATACAGGCCTCCCCAGTGATAGTATACAGCAGCCCCAGAGGTATATACAGCAGCCCCAATGGTAGTATACACGCAGCCCCAGAGGTATATACAGCAGCATACCCCATCAGTATCCAGGCCCCCCATCAGTATCCAGGGCCCCCCCCTTGCTCCGCAAACCTGTAAAGTAAAATCATTATACTTATCACTGTCCCGCTGCCGCTGTCCCGCCGCTGCCATCGCGCTCCTCAGGCTTCATCCGTCTTCTTCCGGCTTTCTCCTCTGGCACAGACAATGACGTCATTGCCTGCGCCGACCAGAGGAAGCCGGAAGAAGACGGATGAAGCCGGAGGAGCGCGATGGCGGCGGCGGGACAGCGGCAGCAGGACAGTGATAAGTATAATGATTTTACTTTACAGGTTTGCGGAGCAAGGGGGGAGCCCTGGATACTGATGGGGGGGCCTGTATACCTATGGGAGGGGCGCCTGTATACCGATGACTCGCGTATAAGCCGAGGCGGGGACTTTTCAGCCCAATTTTTGGGCTGAAAAACTCGGCTTATACGCGAGTATATACGGTACGTATGCGCATACGTCATTGTTTACTCGGTGCTATGGTTACTGGGGTGGAGCTATGACGCCATACTGGTTAACTCGCGCCTGCGCTCTTCATTTTCCCTCCCCACTTTAGCCAGCACCGCTGCTTACTATACGATCTATGCCAGCACCCCGGCTGCTATGTATAATTTCTAACGTTCTACTGTGCCATAGGGCTTCACTGCTTTATTACAAAACGTCTAAGGCTAGTTTCACATAGCGATTTTGTTAAATCCGATGCTGTCCGATGAAAATCGGACAGCATCGGATCCGATTTAGGCCCCATGTTCTCCAATGGGGATCGGATTTGCACTTAATGGCATCCGATTTGCCTCCGATCCGATCCTGTCCAATTTTTTTCAGTAGCCAAAATCGTAGACTGCTGTGATTTTGGCTTCCGAGTGAAAAATCAGATCAAATCAGATCCGATTCGTTCCGATTAAAATAAAATGATAGTCTATGGGGATCGGATGGCAAATCGTATCTGATAACGGATCCGAAAATTTGTATTGAGCATGCTCCAAATCCCAGACCGCTCCCAAAACCTCTCGGATCCTATAGAAAATAGGACAAAATCGGATGCCATCAGTCCGATTTTCTATCTGATCCAACAAGATCCGTTAGAAAATTGGACCAATGGCATCTGATTTAGTCCATCCGATGCTGTTCGATTTTCATCGGACAGCAGCGGATTTAACGAAATCGCAATGTGAAACAAGCCTAAGTGCTCTACTTATTGTTTCTCTATACAGAGATAAAGTGTCTCAGTGCAGGAATAAAGTGTCTCTTTGCTTTTTTTTTTGCCTAAGGTGCTAATATATCACAATAGTGTTTTTTTAGTGAGACTACTCTATTTGTTAAAAGGACTATTTATTTGGAATCACCCTTTTATTTAGTCTTATGGAGGATCCACCATTTCTGAGCTTCCACTCTGGGTCCATACAGCAATCCCTTTATTAAAAAATGGGCAGCTGAGGTTACTTAACCACAATAGTGGGTGTTGTGGTGTAATACACCTGAAACTTCCCCATGTGGACAGGGATCTACAGACTACTCATGATATTCGTCCTATTGATAGACTTTTTTTGTGGGTTACCCTTAGTCTTCTATTATAAAAATAGAAATCTACTATATAATTGCCTTGTGGCCACTTCTGTCTCAGGTCGAAATCGAGCGCCAGTGCTCATTGGCCGCCACTAGTGCAGCGTATGCAAAACAGCCGCACATGGAGGTCCGTGGCGAGCCAGCCGGGAGATAGCTCGCTGTGGACCTCAACGCGTGGCTGTTTTGCATACGCTGCGCTCATTGTTCGCCGCGGCTAGCGGCGGCCAATGAGCGTTTGTGCGCTATTTCGGCCTCAGACGGAAGTGGCCAAAAGGCAATTATATAGTAGATACATAGACACGCGGCGGCTCAGGTCGTCTACTCTATAATCGTCTAATTCTATCTCTCTGTAAAGGAAATCCTGCGTCGCAGATTAGTCGCGCCCAGTCAGGCGCGCAGCGACAGGTGCAGTTCAGCCGCGAATTGGTGTGGGATTTGAACTACGCATGCCACCGCTATCGTCAGGAGATCAGCGGTGCTAGCCGCTGATCTCCCGATGGTAGCCGCAGGTCAACTTCTGCCGCACGGAGGTCAGCGGCGATGCAGCCGGGAGATGACGCAACGGAAGTACCCCGACCGGTGCTAGCGATCTTGCTCAGTGTCGCATGCATTAGCGACCAGGTCTCCGCTGTGACATCGCTGATCCTGTCACAGACGTCAGCAACGATGCAGCCAGGAGATGATCAGCGCTAGCCGGTCATCACCCAGCTGCTCGCAGCGGGAGTACCCCGACCGGCACTAGCAATCTCGCTCAGTGTGACACACAGCAGCGACCAGGCCCCCGCTGTGAGATGAATACTACGCCCTAGAGTGACAGGGTCCCAATGACCGCCATAACGTTATTGCATCGCTGGTGAGATCTGACTGTTTGACATCTCACCAGCGACCAAGTACTGATGCTCCAGCGATCCCTACCGGGTCTTATCGGTTATCGGGATCGCTGGAGCATCGCCAAGTGTGACGGTACCTTACTGATCACTGGTGAGGTGTCAGACGTGCAGATATATTGAAAGAAGCCGCGTCGCTGATTGGGTAAATCATGTGTATTAAATGCATTATTTTTAAATCTTCATAAATAAACTACGGTACATACATATTCTAGAATACCTGATGTGTTAGAATCGGGCCACCATCTAGTAAAATATAATTATTAATTGGATGAACGTGTTTTTTCATCTGCGTATGTAGAATGTATTGTGGGACATTTTACAGTATCTGTGCTCTGAAGTGCAAACAACACGTTTTTTTTAAAAAAAATGATCAATTAAGAAAAAATTTGTGAAAAAACGCCTTGATCTTCAATTTTCCATGTATTTTCTAGAAAAACTCTCTGAAACAGAAAAAATGGATGGTTAGTTCCAACAATGTGTCATACAATTCAACACCAAACAGTGATTTTAAAAGAGCATACTATGGGTTCAGAGGAAACTTGTTTTTATAGGGTGGCACTGAGTTTATAATCAACATTTCAATCTTCAGGTTTTAGGGTATTCAATATCTTTATCCATCTCAATTCTTTCTCTTAATATACTGACTCTGTCCCCCCCTCTTCTCAATGGTGGAATTCTATCAATTGCTTTACATGTAAAATCCTTCTTTCCATATTTGGCCTCTACAAAGTGCTTAGGAACAGGTAGGTCCATCCGTTTTTTTTGTATACTGTATCGATGTTAGCTCATCCTCGCCCTAAATTCTAGGGTGGTTTCCCCAACATAACACAGTTTACAAGGACACTCCAGCAGATAAACAACAAAATGAGACGCACATGTACGAAAATGGTCAATTCTATATTCTTCACCTTTACAAATTAACTTATCTCCTTTTAACATTCGGGGGCAATTTGTGCACCCTACACAGGGGTAGTTTCCTTTTCTTTGTTTACCAGTCAATGTTAATTCCACCTCTTTTTTTTTAAACTGCCTATTTTTTTTAACAAGCCAATGTTTTAAATTTTTCCCTCTCCTGTATGCAAATAACGGGTTTTTTTTAAACTCCTCTACCTCCGGGAGCCCATTCTTTAATATCTGCCAATTTTTTTCAATAACTTTTTTAATACCTATTGACTCATTACTGTAAGTGGTAACCACAGGAATCATCTTGCCTTTGATTACATCTGGTTCCTTCCCTTTACTAACTCTTTCTTTCTGCGGCTTTAGTATTTTTTTAGAGTATCCCCATTGTACGAATTTTTTTAAAACATCATCTACAGTTTTTTCACATTCCTCACTATTACTAACTATGCGTTGAACTCTTTGTATCTGTCCATTCGGTATAGCCCTCTTCATACCCGATGGTTGATGACTTTTAAAATAGAGCAATTTAGTCCTATCTGTTTTTTTTACACGTAGCAATGTGCTGATAGCGCCCTCATTTAATCTGACATTAACATCCAAAAACTGGAGCTCTGTTGTTGAGTGTATAATTGTGAAGTTGATAGTCGGGTTCTACTGTATTTAGTTAGTCGTGAAATATTTTCAAACCGTGAATATCTCCGCTCCAGAGGAGGAACACATCATCTATGTAACGTCACCACTCTACTACTCTCTCATAGTGGTGGGACATAGACGTGGTCCTCCTCTAGTACGGTCATCACTGTATTAGCATATGAACATGCCATATGAGCCCCCATTGCGGTACCTCTTAATTGTTTATAAAAAAATCTCCAAACAAGAAGTAATTGGACAGTAAACTAATTTTCAATAAGTCAAGTATCAAGCTCTTACATCCATATGAGTCAAATGACGTCAAATGACACCAGAATATTATTACTCTCTGGCTTTAGGGTACCCAACATTTCCAGAAAATATTGTGTATTTCTTATGATTTAGCCGTAACTGCAAATGGTGTCTTATGCAAACTGCAAATGGTGTCTTATCCAAAAATATCCCCACATTATTAAATACAGAATCAATCCCTGCAACTATGGGTCTTCCCGGGGGATCTACCAATGACTTATGAATTTTGGAGACTAAGTACAGTACTGGCATCTTAGGAAATTTCACTATGAGGTATTCTAATAGACTTTCATCTATAATACCTCCCATTCTGGATGTTCTAAAATCAATGTGATTTGTTTTTGTACCTCTAATTTAGGGTCCCTAGCCAATTTTTCATAGACATCTTGCTCACTTAATTGCCTATTCACTTCTCCCAAATATTTTATTTTATCCATGACGACAACCTCACCCCCTTCGTCAGTAGGTTTAATAATTAGGTTGTCGTCATGGATCAAATCTTGCAGTTTCATTTGCAGTTATGTTTGGATTTTTTAAGGGTATACTTGATCTCAATTTCACATCTTCCAAATCCCTCTTTACTTCATCTATAAACGTCTCTATAGCTGGAACCGCATCTGGGGGTGTAAAGTCACTCTTTTTAAACAGTGATAAGTCTTGCAAATTCAACTCACTCATTCTTTGTTTAGGCGGCATAGTCTTCCCTTTAAACCAATGTTTACGTTTTACACTAAACAATTTGTACATGTCTATATCAAGTTGGAATCAATCAATATGAGTAGCCACAGGATAATTCAAACCCTTGTTCAAAATACTCATTTGATCATTAGTTAATATTTTACTCGATATGTTTACCACTAGTTGTGATCCTTCTTCTTGTTTGCATGATATTGAGGGGTCTTTGTTTTCTCTTTCCTTCTTCTCCCTCCTGCGGTAGTGGCTCCCTCCTCCTCTTCTTCTTGCGGATCGGTTCGGTCTGTGCAAGGCAGAATCTGATTTATTAACAAGTCTTAAATGTTTATAATGCTGTCTTTTCCTCTCATAATAAACTTTTTTACTCCATTGTGTGTATCCGTCTTTTTGCCAACTGTAAATTTGCCCTGTTTTATATTTCTTGCCCACTTCTGTCGTTTTGTCTCCTCCAAATGCTTTTTTATATTTTCTACTTTTTGCGTAATGCCTTTTTAAATTTACCAAAATCTGCTTCCTTCAAAAATTTTTATCTGTGCTTCTATTTCGTTGTTTTCCTGCCCCACTTTTTTAATTTCTCCTTGTAGAAATTCCATATTTAGGATAATAAATAAATAATGTCCATAGCATATTTATTGGACACCTTTGGAAACTTCTGGCAAAAGTTGATATCATCATAAGAAAGAGTTGCGTGTACATTAGACCTTAACCCCCTTGGTATATTTTTCGATCTATAATACTGTCCCAACATTGTCAGGTGTAATTCCAAAGATATCAATTTTTTTACAGCCATTCTCATACTTGTGTTTCAAGTTGTTGGCAGATGGTATACTTAGAAATTCAACCTCCTCCTCCAGGCCTCCCAGAATTCGTTAATCATCCTCCGCAGTATACACAGGGTCACGCCATCGCGACATCCCACAGCCCCCGACGACATCGGAAGGACCCGGTTCCGAGTACCCCATGGTCTCCGCCAGGGTCAAGTCAGCTTTTTGGCGTCACGAACAGGATCTACTGACCCGGTAAAATCGGGTCTTGTGCGCCTTACAGACTGTATTTTTGGGCCTGAACAATGGCGGCCCCAAGAGACTGAACCCATGTGCTGGCAAAGTGGCGTGCCACAGTCCTTTATTGTGGGCCGGGCCAGCTCAAGGAGCAAAAAATGGCCTACACCCCTTCCACTCTCCAAGAGTCGGGAAGGCAGACCCAAAGACTGTATGATCCCGCCTAAGGGTATGACTGCCGCTGCTGCCGCCGAGAAACGGAGACACCAATGAAGTGAGGGAGAAGCAGGGAGAGATATGGAGACAAGCCTCAAAGAAAGTGGAGGGGGTTTGAGAAACAACGAGTCACCGAAGATGGCAGATTCAGGTCAGTACAGCGTGGAGTGCGAGGTGGAAGGACCGGACTCCCCTGGTTCCGCGGAGGAAAGCCAGATGCCGGAGGCTGATCTTGCCTTTCTGCCAGAGGAGGTGAAGGAGTTAAGTCACTGGTTAAAGCGAGCCCACCTAGCCACTGTGGAGTAATGGTGACAGTCATTTGCGAAGAGGACAACCATGCGGTAGGTGGTGTCGTGCCCCGCTTCCCCGACCCGGAGCTTGAGGACGAAGAGATAGAGCCCGGCAATGGGACAGGTATGACAGCCACCCCACTGCTGAGTGAAAGCCCCCTTGTTCCGGTAGACTCTCCCCGCCCCCACAACCCCAGACCAGCGCACACCTGCCTGGCCTGGAAAGACACTCCGGACCCAAGCCGGGCCTAGCCGTCCCCCTGACCCCAGAACCACCGTCCCAGGAGGCCCACAGGGAGAGGATGGTGTGTTACTGGGAGAACCCCGGAAGGCTCTGGTGGGATTTCCAGGGGAAGTGGTGTCAGGTCAAGACCAAGTGGAGATAGTGTCGAGCCCCAGGCCAAGGGCTACTCGGGTATCAGGCTCAGTGGGTGCTTTTGCGGGGTTGTCATGGGTGGCAGCGCTTGAGCCCATGGCCTGGGTGACACTTCAATAAGGGGTGTATGTACATGGGATAAGAGATTGTCATGTGACGCCACCTGTAGTACCTGGTGATGGGTCACCAGCGCCGCCACAGTCCTCCGAAGGTCGATGGTAATGCGGCTGAGATGGCAAAGCCCCCTACAGGTGGAGCTGGTCCTCCGGGGCAGCGTTCCTGCAAGCAAACAGCTTTAAGGAGGTAACCACACAAAGGCAAAGCCATGTTCTCCTGGGTACTTTACTGTTAACTTTCCACAGCAAAATATAGAGTCCACAGTTCAGCAAGTTGTTAATCAAACAGGTAGCTCTATGGGTGGCTGCAAGTGGATGCCAGGTGGTATGGTGGGACCAGTGGTAAACCTTAGTTGACGAATCCGTGTCCTTTCTTCACCACCGAGGATGAGTCTATACCCAATAATCCTTGTAGGTAGACTTGGGGCTCCCCTCCCTCGTGGTGAGGAAGCTGGCAAACCGCTCCGTCTGGCAGCGTGCCGTATACAGACCACAGCAGCCGGTTGACGACTGCAGAGATGAACTCTGGCTGTTTCCTCGGGTCCGGCGTTCCCATGGTGGACTGGGGAATTCCCTGGAGTGTGGTCGCTCCACGCTGGGGTTCCCCCTTTCTCTCTAGGGTTCAGACTCCGCACGTCGGGCGCCTCTCTCAGGACCCCCTCAGGATCCTCTCTCTTCTTTCCTCCGGATCAGCGTAGAGCTGTCTGGGTAAACCTTCCGCCTCGCTCCAAACTCGTTTACCAACTGTCCCGACTGCTCTCCTCCACAGACTAGCCGCTCTTTGTTCCCCCTAGAGGTGAATATATCTCCCTCCTGGGTAACCTCCCACCACTATGCTAATGTGGGAGTGCTTGAATGGGGCCCACCCACCAACCTGGGGTCCACTTGCAGATGGGGAAAATTATACCTCTTTTACGGGTGCAATACCCCACTGTGACGCCTGACTATGTGGGGCGCCACAATAGTCCCCTGGGAAGAGCATAAGCGGAGGTGTTTTGCCTGTTGGCAGGCGGAAGATGAGGAGCGAAGGGTCTAAAAGCAAGTGATGGTGGATCGACACATCTGGGCCAAGGCTGAGGCCTGTAAGGCCCAATCCACCCACCAGGCCCCACTCCGGGAAGGAGTAGGAGTAGTTACTGCCTTCCACACTGGGGGAGGATGGGGCTTCATTAAAGAACCCGAAGCGGGTAGAGACATTTTGTGCCCCGGGCGGACGTAGAGGCCCATCTGCTCATAGCCCACCCGGGTAGGGATCTGTGCCCGGAGACTGAGTAACCTATGTGCGTCAGGAGGGAGAATCAGGTCCCTATGCCCTCCATGTCCACCGGGTATGGCACAAGTTACAGTAGCAATCGCTGGTCCCGATCCACCAACTAAGCGGGACCGAGGGACCCAGACCCCTGTACTAGGGTACTCGATGCCGGCCCTGCCTTTGACCACAGCGAGGCAAGATATGCTGCCGTGGCCTCAACAGCCAGGGCCAGACTGGGACCAAAAAGCAGCCCTGGAAAACAAACCCCACCAGCTCACATACTTTATCACCCATCAGCCCCGACCAGTGAATGTCACTTTTACTTTGTCATGGCCTCATTACTTTCTTAAAGGAGTTATCCGAAGAGCCACATGTGAACTGTGCAGCAAAGGGAAATCAACCGCAGCTCCATTCACATGTTACTCTTCAAAGCCACGTTTCTCAGGACTGTGGGGTCCCAGCGACCAAATCCACAGCGAAGGGTAAGTCATCACCTGTACAGAAGAGAAGTGATGACTCCCATATTGGGGATAATAAATTCAAACAACAATTACATGCTGAAAAAGTCCAATACCGCCTCTGACAACAGGATAGGAGAAACTGGTACTGTGCAGTATACAGTCATATGAAAAAGTTTGGGCACCCCTCTTAATCTTACTCTTTTTTTTTTTGTTTAAAATTGTTTTTTTGCAACAGCTATTTCAGTGTGATATATGTAATAACTGGTGGACACAGTAATATTTCAGGATTGAAATGAGGTTTATTGTACTAACCAAAAATGTGAAATATGCATTATTTAAAAAATTGACAGGTGCAAAAGTATGGACACACCCTTCTGATTTTCATGATTTGAATACTCCTAACTACTTTTTACTGACTTACTGAAGCACTAAATTGGTTTGGTAACCTCATTGAGCTTTGTACTTCATAGTCCTGTGTATCCAATCATGAGAAAAGCTATTTCAGGTGTCCACTTGCAAGTTGATCTCCTAGTTGCATCTTCTCTGAGGAGTGGCATCATGGGCTCCTCAAAACAGCTCTCAAATGATCTGAAAAAAAAAGATTGTTGAACATAGTTGTTCAGGGGAAGGATACAAAAAGTTGTCTCAGAGATTCAACCTGTCAGTTTCCACTGTGAAGAGCATAGTAAGGAAATGGAAGACCACAGGGACAGTTCTTGTAAAGGCCAGAAGTGGCAGACCAACAAAAATATCAGAAAGGCAGAGAAGAAGGATGGTGAGAACAGTCAAGAACAATCCACAGACCACCTCCAAAGACCTGCAGCATCATCTTGCTGCAGATGGTGTCACTATGCATTGGTCAACAATACAGCGCACACTGCACAAGGAGAAGCTGTATGGGAGAGTGATGCGAAGGAAGCCGTTTCTGCATGCACGCCACAAACAGAGTCGCCTGAGGTATGCAAAAGCACATTTGGACAAGCCAGTTTCATTTTGGAAGAAGGTCCTGTGGACTGATGAAACAAAGATTGAGTTGTTTGGTCATACAACAAGGCGTTATGCATGGCGCCACAAAAACACAGCATTCCAAGAAAAACACTTGCTACCCACTGTCAAATTTGGGGGAAGGTCCATCATGCTTTGGGGCTGTGTGGCCAATGATGGCACCGGGAATCTTGTTAAAGTTGAGGGTCACATGGATTCCACTCAGTATCAGCAGATTCTTGAGAATAATGTTCAAGAATCAGTGTCGAAGTTGAAGTTACGCCGGGGATGGATCTTTCAGCAAGAGAATGATCCAAAACACCGCTCCAAATCTACTCAGGCATTCATGCAGAGGAACAATTACAATGTTCGGGAATGGCCATCCCAGTCCCCAGACCTGAATATCATTGAACATCTGTGGGATGTTTTGAAGCGGGCTGTCCATGCTCGGCGACCATCAAACTCAACTGAACTGGAATTGTTTTGTAAAGAGGAATGGTCAAAAATCCCTTCATCCAGGATCCAGGAACTTATTAACAGCTACAGGAAGCGACTAGAGGCAAAAGGTGGATCTACTAAATATTAATGTCACTTTTCTGTTGAGGTGCCCATACTTTTGCACCTTTCAAATTTTGAAATAATGCATATTTCTCATTTTCGGTTAGTACAATAAACCTGATTTCAATCCTGAAATATTACTGTGTCCATCAGTTATTACATATATCACACTGAAATAGCTGTTGCAAAAAAACAATTTTAAACTAAAAAAAAAAGAGTAAGATTAAGAGAGGGGTGCCCAAACCTATTCATATGACTGTATACAGAATAATACAGATACTGAGGAATACACCCAGTATACAGGACTGAAGAAGTAGTACTGTGCCAGGCTGATTTTAGACAGCACGCATTCACTTGAGTGCTGTCAATAAAGACAAAAGACTAGCTTTAATGTGCAAATATGAGGTCAAAACTATGCAACAAAGCACCCTCTTTTGCATATTAAATAAAGTAGATGTTTCTGCAAATATTTAAAAAAGCCCCCTAAATCTGTGTAAATGTTAGTGTAGTGTAAGGTCTCTGTCGTAATATACTCACCAGTCGCTGTTTTGTCACGTGCCCAACTCCATAATGACTTCACATACACAGCTCATCTCTGTAAACTTCCCTCTTCTCCAATCTTCTGCAGCACATCCCGACACAATGCCTTTAAAAAAACAACATTGTCATTATAATGCTCCTGAATAAAAAATAACCACCTATGCTGTGCCCCTGCAAATTAAGAATTACTCCTCACTTCACTGTCCCTTTTACGGTACATGGCCTCCACACTATCCTCTCCTATAAAATAATCCCGCCACAACCATCCGCCCTTGTGTAGTATGACTGTTACACTTACCCCTAATAAACTCCTGTGCCTCTTATAAACACACTGTGCCCGTTATAAATTACTAGTAAAAAGGCCCGATGCAATTGCATCGGGAGCGCGGTGAAATGAATTGTGTGTATACAGGCGGGTGAGTGGCTAGCAGAGTATACATGGGGCTCTGTGGGTAGCAGACTATACAGGCGGGTCTGTGGGTAGCAGAGTATAGAGGCGGCTCTGTGGGTAGCAGAGTATACAGACTGCTCTGAGGGTAGCAGATTATACAGGCGGCTCTCTGGGTAGAAAACTATACAGGCGGCTCTGTGGGTAGCAGAGTATACAGACAGCTCTGAGGGTAGCAGACTATACAGGCGGCTCTCTGGGTAGAAAAGTATACAGGCGGCTCTGTGGGTAGCAGAGTATACAGGCGGGTTTGTGGTTAGCAGATTATACAGGCGGCTCTGTGGGTAGCAGAGTATAGAGAACGCTCTGTGGGTAGCAGAGTATAGAGGCGGCTGTGTGGGTAGCAGAATATAGAAACGGCTCTGTGGGTAGCAGAGAATACAGGCGGGTCTGTGGGTAGGAGAGTATACAGGCGGCTCTGTGGGTAGCAGAGTATACAGGCGGCTCTGTGGGTAGCAGAGTATAGAGGCGGCTCTGTGGGTAGCAGAGTATAGAGGCAGCTCTGTGGGTAGCAGAGTATACAGGCGGCTGTGTGGGTAGGAGAGTATACAGGCGGCTCTGTGGGTGTCAGAGTATAGAGGGGGCTCTGTGGATAGTAGAGTATGATGTTGCGGGAGGCTGGAGGAATGAGGGGAGCAGAGGCTGGAGGGGTGAGGAGAGCAGAGGCTGGAGTGGTGAGGAGAGGTCCAGATGGAGGGGTGAGGAGAGGTCTGGCTGGAGGGGTGAGGAGAGATGCGGCTGGAGGGGTGACATCACCGCTCGGCGGCAGGACATGGCTGCGTGCTGGGGCTGATCGCAGCCCCAGTCACACGGCATTGTCGTCTGCGGCGGGTTGGGTGATGCAGAGAGGGATCAGTTCTTGCTCTCAGGTCACACATGTGACCTGAGCAGAAGGAGCGGATTGGGCGGTGTGTGGTAAAGACAGGACGGTCATCCGATTGGTCTAGGACGCCAAGTCCTGGGCAATGGGATGGGCGTCCTGTGTGTACAACACAGCGCCCAATCCGCTTGCAGGGGCAGGCAATGGGAGTGAGCGGGGCGTGTCAGGCTTTGCAGGCTGACACGGTCCGCTCACTCCCATTGGCTGTTGCCGGCCACAGGACGACGTCCCTGGCTCCAGGCACCTGGCCACAGCCCGTAGACCGCTACTCCACCAGCATGGCGACATTGAGAGCCCAGCGGTGAGAGAGTGGCGAGGGGCGGAAGGCTCCGGCGGCATCCGGGCAGCATGGACCTCGCGGAGGGCGCGAGGGCAGTGGCGATGGAGCGGGGCCGACGGTTGGCAGGATGGCAGCGGTGTCAGGTAGTGCGGCTGAGGATGGAGGAGGGTGAGAGGCTGGAGGAGGCTGTGAGGCTGGAGGAGGCTGTGAGGATGGGGAGGCTGTGAGGCTGGAGGAGGATGTGAGGCTGGAGGAGGCTGTGAGGATGGTGAGGCTGTAGGAGGCTGTGAGGCTGTGAGGCTGGAGGAGGCTGTGAGGCTGGAGGAGGCTGTGAGGATGGGGAGGCTGTGAGGCTGGAGCAGGCTGTGAGGCTGGAGGAGGCTGTGAGGATGGGGAGGCTATGAGGCTGGAGGAGGATGTGAGGCTGGAGGAGACTGTGAGGCTGGAGGAGGCAGTGAGGATGGGGAGGCTGTGAGGCTGGAGGAGGCTGTGAGGCAGTGAGGATGGGGAGGCTGTGAGGCTGGAGGAGGATGTGAGGATGGAGGAGGCTGTGAGGCTGGAGGAGGCTGTGAGGCTGGAGGAGGCTGTGAGGATGGTGAGGCTGGAGGAGGCTGTGAGGCTGGAGGAGGCTGTGAGACTGAAGGAGGCTGTGAGAATGGGGAGGCTGTGAGGCTGGAGGAGGCTGTGAGGCTGGAGGAGGATGTAAGGATGGAGGAGGCTGTGAGGCTGGAGGAGGCTGTGAGGCTGGAGGAGGCTGTGAGGATGGGAGGCTGTGAGGCTGTGAGGCTGTGAGGCTGGAGGAGGCTGTGAGGCTGGAGGAGGCAGTGAGGCTGAAGGAGGGTGTGAGGCTGGAGGAGGCTGTGAGGCTGGAGGAGGCTGTGAGGCTGTAGGAGGCTGTGAGGCTGGAGGAGGCTGTGAGGATGGGGAGGCTGTGAGGCTGGAGGAGGATGTGAGGCTGGAGGAGGCTGTGAGGCTGAAGGAGGCTGTGAGGATGGGGAGGCTGTGAGGCAGGAGGAGGCTGTGAGGCTGGAGGAGGCTGTGAGGCTGTAGGAGGCTGTGAGATGGGGAGGCTGTGAGGCTGGAGGAGGCTGTGAGGATGGGGAGGCTGTGAGGCTGGAGGAGGCTGTGAGGCTGGAGGAGGCTGTGAGGCTGGAGGAGGGTGGAGGATGGGAGGCTGTGAGGCTGGAGGAGGCTGTGAGGATGGGGAGGCTGTGAGGCTGGAGGAGGGTGTGAGGCTGGAGGAGGCTGTGAGGATGGGGAGGCTGTGAGGCTGGAGGAGGGTGTGAGGCTGTAGGAGGGTGTGAGGCTGGAGGAGGCTGTGAGGCTGGAGGAGGTGTGAGGCTTGAGGAGGGTGTGAGGATGGGGAGCTGTGAGGCTGGAGGAGGCTGTGAGGATGGGGAGGCTGTGAGGCTGGAGGAGGGTGTGAGGCTGGAGGAGGCTGTGAGGATGGGGAGGCTGTGAGGCTGGAGGAGGGTGTGAGGCTGGAGGAGGCTGTGAGGATGGGGAGGCTGTGAGGCTGGAGGAGGCTGTAGGAGGCAGTGAGGATGGGGAGGCTGTGAGGCTGGAGGAGACTGTGAGGCTGGAGGAGGCAGTGAGGAAGGGGAGGCTGTGAGGCTGGAGGAGGCTGTGAGGATGGGAGGCTGTGAGGCTGGAGGAGGGTGTGAGGCTGGAGGAGGCTGTGAGGATGGGGAGGCTGTGAGGCTGGAGGAGGGTGTGAGGCTGTAGGAGGCTGTGAGGCAGGAGGAGGCTGTGAGGCTGGAGGAGGGTGTGAGGCTGGAGGAGGGTGTGAGGATGGGAGGCTGTGAGGCTGGAGGAGGCTGTGAGGATGGGAAATCTGTGAGGCTGGAGGAGGGTGTGAGGCTGGAGGAGGCAGTGAGGATGGGGAGGCTGTGAGGCTGGAGGAGGCTGTGAGGCTGGAGGAGGGTGTGAGGCTGGAGGAGGGTGTGAGGATGGGGAGGGCTGTGAGGATGGGGAGGCTGTGAGGCTGGAGGAGGGTGTGAGGCTGGAGGAGGCTGTGAGGATGGGGAGGCTGTGAGGCTGAGGAGCTGTGAGGCTGGAGGAGGGTGTGAGGCTGGAGGAGGGTGAAGGATGGGGAGGCTGTGAGGCTGGAGGAGGTGTGAGGATGGGGAAGCTGTGAGGCTGGAGGAGGCTGTGAGGATGGGGAGGCTGTGAGGCTGGAGGAGGTGTGAGGCTGGAGGAGGCTGTGAGGAGGGGAGGCTGTGAGGCTGGAGGAGGGTGTGAGGCTGGAGGAGGCTGTGAGGATGGGGAGGCTGTGAGGCTGGAGGAGGCTGTAGGAGGCAGTCAGGATGGGGAGGCTGGAGGCTGGAGGAGGACTGTGAGGCTGGAGGAGGCAGTGAGGATGGGGAGGCTGTGAGGCTGGAGGAGGCTGTGAGGATGGGGAGGCTGTGAGGCTGGAGGAGGGAGTGAGGCTGGAGGAGGCTGTGAGGATGGGGAGCTGTGAGGCTGGAGGAGGGTGTGAGGCTGTAGGAGGCTGTGAGGCTGGAGGTAGGCTGTGAGGCTGGAGGAGGTGTGAGGCTGGAGGAGGGTGTTAGGATGGGGAGGCTGTGAGGCTGGAGGAGGCTGTGAGGATGGGAAGGCTGTGAGGCTGGAGGAGGTGTGAGGCTGGAGGAGGCAGTGAGGATGGGGAGGCTGTGAGGCTGGAGGAGGCTGTGAGGCTGGAGGAGGGTGTGAGGCTGGAGGAGGGTGTGAGGATGGGGAGGCTGTGAGGCTGGAGGAGGCTGTGAGGATGGGGAGGCTGTGAGGCTGGAGGAGGTGTGAGGCTGGAGGAGGCTGTGAGGATGGGAGGCTGTGAGGCTGGAGGAGGGTGTGAGGCTGTAGGAGGGTGGTGGCTGGAGGAGGCTGTGAGGCTGGAGGAGGGTGTGAGGCTGGAGGAGGGTGTGAGGATGGGGAGGCTGTGAGGCTGGAGGAGGCTGTGAGGATGGGGAGGCTGTGAGGCTGGAGGAGGGTGTGAGGCTGTAGGAGGCTGTGAGGATGGGGAGGCTGTGAGGCTGGAGGAGGCTGTAGGAGGCAGTGAGGATGGGGAGGCTGTGAGGCTGGAGGAGACTGTGAGGCTGGAGGAGGCAGTGAGGATGGGGAGGCTGTGAGGCTGGAGGAGGCTGTGAGGATGGGGAGGCTGTGAGGCTGGAGGAGGTGTGAGTGTGGGGAGTGTGAGGATGGGGGCTGTGAGGTGAGGAGGGTGTGAGGCTGTAGGGGGCTGTGAGGCTGGAGGAGGCTGTGAGGCTGGAGGAGGTGTGAGGTGAGAGGGTGTGAGGATGGGGAGGCTGTGAGGCTGGAGGAGGCTGTGAGGATGGAGGAGGCTGTGAGGATGGGGAGGCTGTGAGGCTGGAGGAGGGTGTGAGGCTGTAGGAGGCTGTGAGGATGGGGAGGCTGTGAGGCTGGAGGAGGCTGTAGGAGGCAGTCAGGATGGGGAGGCTGTGAGGCTGGAGGAGACTGTGAGGCTGGAG
The DNA here is from genome assembly GCA_033576535.1 of Allobates femoralis. Classification (NCBI taxonomy): domain Eukaryota; kingdom Metazoa; phylum Chordata; class Amphibia; order Anura; family Aromobatidae; genus Allobates; species Allobates femoralis. The sequence goes on from JARQOC010000005.1 coordinate 67,309,388, forward strand.
GAGGCAGTGAGGATGGGGAGGCTGTGAGGCTGGAGGAGGCTGTGAGGATGGGGAGGCTGTGAGTCTGGAGGAGGCTGTGAGGCTGGGGAGGCTGTGAGGCTGGAGGAGACTGTGAGGCTGGAGGAGGCAGTGAGGATGGGGAGGCTGTGAGGCTGGAGGAGGCAGTGAGGCTGGAGGAGGGTGTGAGGCTGGAGGAGGGTGTGAGGATGGGGAGGCTGTGAGGCTGGAGGAGGCTGTGAGGCTGGAGGAGGCTGTGAGGATGGGGAGGCTGTGAGGCTGGAGGAGGGTGTGAGGCTGGAGGAGGCTGTGAGGATGGGGAGGCTGTGAGGCTGGAGGAGGGTGTGAGGCTGTAGGAGGCTGTGAGGATGGGGAGGCTGTGAGGCTGGAGGAGGCTGTAGGAGGCAGTGAGGATGGGGAGGCTGTGAGGCTGGAGGAGACTGTGAGGCTGGAGGAGACAGAGGCTGGAGGAGGCAGTGAGGATGGGGAGGCTGTGAGTCTGGAGGAGACATTTACTGTACTGAGCATGCTCAGTACAGTAAAAGGTCTCCAAACAGGAAGGCAGGGGTTAAAAAAAAAAATAAAGTTAATGCTCACCTCTCCCCGAGCCTCCGCCGTCTCCTGCCGTCTTCCTCCAAGCTTCCGGTGGCTGCCGCAGGCTCCGAGTGTCTGCAGAGCTGTTCTAGTGCAGTTCAGGACCTGCGGTGATGTCACAGTCACGTGACACCAGGTTACCATGGAGTAACCTGGTGTCACGTGACTGTGACATCACCACAGGTCCTTGACTGCAGTAGAAGAGCTCTGCAGACACTCGGAGCCTGCGGCAGCCACCGGAAGCTTGGAGGAAGACGGCAGGAGACGGCGGGGGCTCGGGGAGAGGTGAGCATTAACTTTTTTTTTTTACAGTAGTGCGGGTCTGCGGCTCGTGATGACGCTGCGCGTCATCACTCGCAGTCCCGCAAAGCATGTTGGGATTCGGCTACAGTGCCCGAATTCCCAACTGCGGATTATATAAGTAGATACCTTCAACACTTTCCTCAATTATGAACTACTAGATGGTGGCCCGATTCTAACACATCGGGTATTCTAGAATAAGTATGTAGTTGACATACTGTGACTAACAGAACTTGTTCAGTCAACGTGAGTGAAGTACATATATATATATAGCAGCACTATGGTATATGGTGGTACATTACAGCACATGTATAGCAGCACTATAGTATATGGCGGTACTTTACAGTACATGTATAGCAGCGCTATGGTATATGGCGGTACATTACAGTACATGTATAGCAACGCTATAGTATATGGCGGTACATTACAGTACATGTATAGCAGCACTATAGTATATGGTGGTACATTACAGTAAATGTATAGCAGCGCTATGGTATATGACGGTACATTACAGTACATGAATAGCAGCTCTATGGTATATGGCTGTACATTACAGTACATGTATAGCAGCGCTATGGTATATGGTGGTATATTACAGTACATATATACCGTGTTTCCCCGAAAGTAAGACCCTGTCTTACATTAAATTTACTCCCAAAAGTCCCACCCTGTCTTACTTTCGGGGGAGGTCTTACATTGGCAAAATTCCCTGCAGCCTGCATCATCCCCTGCAGTCTGCATCATCCCCTGCAGCCTCCCCTGCAGTCTGCATCATCTCCTGCAGTCTGCATCATCCCCTGCAGTCTGCATCATCCTCCGTAGCCTCCCCTGCACCGTAGCCTCCCCTGTAGCCTCCCCTGCAGCCTCCCCTGTACCGCAGCCTCCCCTGTACCGTAGCCTCCCCTGTAGCCTCCCCTGCAGCCTCCCCTGTACCGTAGCCTCCCCTGTAGCCTCCCCTGTACCGTAGCCTCCCCTGTAGCCTCCCCTGCAGCCTCCCCTGTACCGTAGCCTCCCCTGTAGCCTCCCTGTAGCCTCCCCTGCAGCCTCCCCTGTACCGTAGCCTCCCCTGTAGCCTCCCCTGTAGCCTCCCATACTGAGCTGCCCTGTGTGGACCCCCACTCTGCACACACACAGCCCCATATGGCACCCATACAGTACCGTACACACACACTCAAACACCCACCCACACACACACACAAACACCCACCCACACACCCATACACACACGGTTTCGGTACACAGTACCGGTACTTACCGTTACTTTTCCTCACTTTCGGTTTCCTCTGCGGTGCCGGTGACGAGTCTGCTGCACGAGACGCTGGACCAATCAGGAGCGAGCCTGCTGGCTGGTGACGTCGCGGCTGATTGGCCAATCAGCAGCGAGCCTGCAGGCCAGTGACGTCGCGGCTAATTGGCCAATCCCAGCTCGAGCTGATGGCCAATCAGCAGCGAGCCTGTGACGTGCAGGCGGATCGGCCAATCAGCATCGAGCTGAATCCTGGGGCTGGACGCACGGCAGGCAGGGGCTGGCAGCGAATCACCGGAGGCAGATCTCGGCCAGCACATGAGGAGGCTGGACGGAGGGGGCCTGACAGCGGCAGCGGCAGGACAGCGGCAGCGGCGGTAAGCTCCATAGTGACCCCACCCATTGGCGGCCTTACCCTCCACAGTGACCCCACCATAGGCGGCCTTACATTCCCCGCGACCCCCCCGAAAGTGGCCTTACAATCGGGGGGTGCCTTACATTGGAAACTCCTGGGCACCCCCCTACCCTGCCTTACTTTCGGGGGGTCTTACTTTCGGGGAAACACGTTAGTAGCACTATAGTATATGGCTGTACATTACAGTAAATGTATAGCAGCGCTATGGTATATGGCGGTACATTACAGTACATGTACTCCACTCCCCACGGCCCCCCGCTCCTCCACAGTAAAAGTAAAAATAAAAGAAATCCTTAGTGAGGATACTCACCTGTCCGCAGGCTCGCTCCACCTCCTTCTTCTAGGTCCTACATTGGTCACATGACCACTAGCTGTCGGGGGGGGCAGGATGGAGCAGGGGTGCAGGATGGTGACGTGGGTGGGGGGGGTGTCAGGATTGTGTCGGGGGAAGCAGGATGGAGCGAGAGGAGCAGGATGGAGCGGGGGGGCAGGATGGAGCGAGTGGGGCAGGATGGAGCGAGCGGGGCAGGATGGAGCCGGCGGGGAAACAGGATGGTGGCGGGGGAGCAGGATGGAGCCGGCGAGGCAGTATGGAGCCGCCGGGGCCGGATGTAGCCGCTGGGGCTGGATACAGCCACCGGGGCCGGTTGGAGCGAGCGTGGCCGGATGGAGCGAGCAGGGCCGGATGGAGCCGGAGGAGCAGGATGGAGCCGGAGGAGCAGGATGGAGCCGCAGTAGGATGGTGGCGGGAGGGGGGGATTAGGGGGGCAGGATGGTGGCGAGCGGGGCAGGATGGAGCGAGCGGGGCAGGATGGTGGCAGGGAGGCAGGATTGAGCGACGCGGGCAGGATGGAGCTAGTGGGGCAAGATGGAGCCAGCAGGGCCGGATGGTGGTGGGGGGGCAGGACGGTGGCAGGGGGACAGGATGGAGCGAGCGGGGCAGGATGGTGGCGAGCGGGGCAGGACGGAGCCGGCGGGGGGGGGGTAGGACTGAGCCGGCGGGGGGCAGGACGGAGGCGGCGGGGGGGCAGGATGAAGATGGTGGTTGGGCAGAATGGAGGTGGCGGGGGGGCAGGATGGAGGCGGCGGGGGGGGCAGGATGCAGCCAGCGGGGGGGGGGCAGGATGGAGCCGGCCAGGGAGTAGGATGGAGCCAGCGGGGGGGCAGGATGGAGGCAGTGTGGGGGCAGGGTGAAGGTGGCAGGGGGCAGGATGGAGGCGTGTGGGGGGCAGGATGGAGCCAGCGGGGGGGGCAGGATGAAGCTGGCAAGGGGCAGGATGGAGCAGGCGGGGGGGCTGGATGGTGGCGACATGGGGGGCGGTTTCAGCACCATGGTGATGGACAGCAGCAGTGTATATTATATGAGCGGGAGCAGGAGATCTCCCGCTGCCTCCTGCAGCCTCCCCCAGCCCCCGGACAGGCTCCAGAGCCCCATCACCTCCCCTGTAGTATAATCCAGTCCGCCGCCGACATGATTCACTGTCAACGGTGTCGGGGGCCGTACTGAGAAGCCCCGGGGGCCGCATGCGGCCCGCGGGCCATGTGTTTGAGACCCCTGCTCTATACTAATGTTGTTATGAATGCACTCGAGAGACTAGTTTGGAATTATGCTTAAGACGAATGCTTTATTTGGTATCAATTGATAGTACTGGAAGTGACTGTGGTGGTCCTGACGTTTCGACCACTCTGTAGTCTTGGTCACAGTGTCGCTATAGGAAACCACAAAACATATAGATATATAGAGTCACTTATCACGACTATAGTAGTTACAATATTTACAATAAGTACAAGGAAAGCATGTCAGAGGTCATCTTAGCATGTCTACACAATAAATTGATTGAAACCAGTATCGTACTACATATACCTCAAGTTTAATAAAGAGCCGTGGAAAGGAAAACGTGTGCATGAAAGAATGAATGGGGACATGTATCGTGAGATTTTGAGTGCAAACCTCCTTCCATCAGCAAGGGCATTGAAGATGAAACGTGGCTGGGTGTTACAGCATGACAATGATCCCAAGTACACCGCCAGGGCAATGAAGGAGTGACTTCATAAGAAGCATTACAAGGTCCTGGAGTGGCCTAGCCAGTCTCCAGATATAAACCCTATACAAAACCTTTTGGCAGGAATTGAAAGTCCGTGCTGCCCAGTGACAGCCCCAAAACATCACTGCTCTAGAGGATATTTGCATAGAGGAATGGGCCAATGTACCAACAACAGTGTGTGCCAACCTTGTGAAGACTTACAGATATAGAGGATATAGAACAAAGTATTGAAATGAACTTTTGTTATTGACCAAACACTTATTGATCCCTACTTTAATTTTCTGAGATAATGACCTTTGGGTTTTCATTGACTGTAAGCCATAATCATCAACATTAACATAAATAACACTTCAAACCGATCACTCTCTGTGTTATGACTCTATATAATATATGCGTTTCACTTTATGTATTGAATTACTGAAATAAATGAACTTTTTGATGATTTTCTAATTCATTGAGATGCTCTTGTATTACTGCCCTCTGGTTATAAATAGGAGAGCTTTCTTATCATGCACAGGGAATGATGCATGAACATAACCTCCTCTCCTGCGTATTGACTTCATTGTGATTTTATATCAATGTTCCCCAATATTATTCGGCATTTTTGATCCCACCAGGTGTTCCATCACATAGCGCACTGTTACTATCTATAGACTCCTATTTTGTGGGAATGTATTGTGTGTGTACAATAGACACAGCTTGAGGACCAATAATAGTTTTTGAGACCTGAATGAAGCAATGTGTTCTGTATCTGGGTTACTGGTTTGCTAGATTTTCTCAGAATTGTTAATGCTCTAAAATGTACTAACTAACAATTATACACTACATAACGAGCCACAGACGTGACAGCTCAGCCTCCTTGTTTATTAATGGGCAGTGTTCTTTAGGAAATGATGTAGCATTATTATTTGGGCACTATATGGTATATTATTAAGGGGGTAATTAATGGAAGGTAAGAAGGAAGATAGAGCGAATTGATCCTAATTGAATCAAATTTTTGTTGAATTTTTATAGATTTGAAAAAGCCGTCAAGTTCGCAAATTGTTTAAAGTGGTCACCAATATTTTACATATTGCAGAAGATTGCAACAATCAGAGAAGGATGATTTGACTTTGGGCACAGTCAGGCAGGCCTCCCCATACTGTATTGCAGCTGGCATACAACATAGTATAGAAAAGCCAATCAGGAGGGGCTATCATAGCCTGTATAAAAGCAAAAGCAGGGAATGCAGCAGCCATTCTGTGATGAATCTGGATAGTGGGAGGACCTCACAGATCATAGCTTAGTAATAGAGATAAGGAGAAAAAGCCATAAATGACTGAAGAAGTTGTACAGATAGTGTATATCAATATCAATACACTATCTCTACAGTTTCTTCAGTTGTTTATGGCCTTTCTCTCTATTGCTAAGATGTGAGCTGTAAGGTCCTCCCACTATCCAGATTCATCACAGAATGGCTGCTGCATTCCCTGCTTCTGGTTTTATATAGGTCGTGTTTAGCTGCTGCTACAGTTCTTCCTGTTGCCGCCCTTTCTCCTTTGGAGTTTGGTAGAGATCTCAAGTACCTTGTATCCTTGTTGTCTTTTCTTCTGTCACCTTCCCTGTGTTGTAATATCTGCAGTGGCGAATCTAGCCTGTGCGCTAGCCAAAGTTTTATTAGGTGACAGTATGTCTTGGCATGTAACAGTGGCGGGGGCAAGGATCCGCTTAGGGCTGATAGGGCAGGAAAGGACAGACACTGGCTGTGTCAGGAGGTATCCCCATCTTCCACTCCCTATGACTAGGACCTTCTTTCCCTAGTCCATCCCACTGTCCCTCTATGTTGCACCATGCAGCGGACATTTACCTGTCCGTACGAGACATATTGTCAGTAACAAGCAAAGAAATGACTATGAGATATTCAAACTTTTAATCCCTCTCTGTAAAAGCAAAATGTGGGATATCATCTGGCTTCTGAAAGGAATTAAAATTGGCATATTACCAGGACAAGATGTGCTATCTTTACGCCAAGGGAGACCCTTCTTCGTTCCTTGCAGATTCCATACTTTTCCTCCCTGTCCCAATGTTACCACTACAACAGGTAGTCGAAGCAATAGCAGTATGTATGCATGACGCCCCAGCCAGTGCTCCAACCAGACACACACAGAGGTATGGCATAGTATGAAAAACAAGGGTCACTCAAGCCTTGACTATGTTCTTTTCCCAGCAGATGTCTTGATCCCACAGACTTCTGGATAAACAGGTTGATCCTGAGGAAACAAATGGCCCAGTTTGCCGTAGGTGTAATGTCTTTGTTTTTTACTTTACGTCTGCCAAAAATATAAATACGTTTTTTTTCTAAATTGTTCTGACATTTATCGCTGTCTCCAAGAAATGTAATGTATTTAAGGAGCAGAGGCGGGTGAAGATGAAGTCTAGTGTATGTCCATCTGTGTGGGTGGCTGTGGATGACTATTGGGAGTGGCTAAAGGATGAAGCAAGTGACAGGAGTTTGGAAGCTGTTGACTGGTTGGTATCAATGGGGATGTTGAGGTCACCCATGATGATGATGGGAATGTAAACAGAAAGAAAGTGAAGAAGCCAGATGGAGAATTCGCAAAGAAGGCAGTTGGAGGTTGGAAGGATAGTAAATACGAACAGAGTGCCCTTTGAAGGATGAGAGGATAAGGGAGGAGGAGGAATTAGGTTGAAGGTGCAGTTGTTAGAAAGGAGAAGACCCACCCTCCACCATGTTTGTTGCCAGTGCAAGGTGTGTGGGAAAAATGAAGTCTGCCACAGCACAACGCAGCAGGAAAGACCGTGTTGGAGGATGTCAGCCATGTCTCTGTGAGGCCCAGGAAGGAGAGTTTGCGAGAGGTAAAGAGGTTGTGAGTGAAGTGGAGTTTATTACAGATGGAACAGGCATTCCAGAGTGCTCCAGGGAGAGGGGGCGGTGTAGAGGGGGTCAGTGGAATGAGTGTTATGTTTAGAAGATTGTAGCTGTTTCTTGCAGATATGGGGTGATAGGAGGGAGGAATAGTGGGTAATGTTGGCTGTAGAGGTCCTGGGTTGGGAGATATGTCACCAGCTGATAGGGGAAGCAAAGAGAGAGCAAGCAGGTGTGAAAATGAAAGTGGCCGGCTTGTTTTGTGTTTCTGCAGGAGAGGTGTGATATTGAGTAGCAGGTCAGCAGAGGAGCTCAGGTGGGGAGGTAAGAGGGATAGGAAGATAAATATTTGTGATAGGAGCGATGGGGTTTGGGGGTAGTGGAAGAGGGTAAGATTAGTGAAGCATGTTGTCAAAGGTGTGTCAGGAGGCACAGATGAGACTGTAGAGGTCACTTGCAGAAGGTCCCAGCATTTGGACAAACAGTCCACATCCTAAAGAAAAAATGTCTCTGTCGCTTTAAGAGGCATTTCCCTTTTAATAAAAGCTGGAGGTCACTGGGACCCAGCTGATTCCTTACCTTGGAGCTGCATATATATTGCACTTAAAACAAAGGGAAAATGGAAACTGGAGTTTATGAACGCTACGGCACAATGCAAAGGGAATGTATTAGCAGATTTTCAAACCTTTTATTATTAGCTCCTTGTATGGGCCACAACGCGTTTCAATAGCACGCAGGCTATCTTCATCAGGTGATACCTGATGGCAACAATGGTTCATAACCAGAGAATTTCTGCACAAAGTATGGGAAACAGTCTCATGGAAGGTCAACTGCAGCTTGTCGTCCTCATCGGGGACTCCACCTGACTGCGGTAACTGACTTGAGTGGGCAAGTACTCAAATTCAATGGCATCTGGAATGTTGATGAGGTGTTCTCTTCAAGAATAAATCCTGGTTTTCACTGTACAGGGCAGATGGCAGATTGTGTGCAAGGTGTCATGTGGGTGAGCGGTAAGTTGATGTCAAAGTTGTGAACCAAGTGACCCATGGTGGTGATAGGGCTATGGTATGGGCAAGCGTATGTTCTGGGCAATAAACACAGGTACATTTTGAATGCACAGAGATAATGTGACGAGTTCTTGAGGCCCGTTGCTGTGCCATTCATCCATGACCATCACCTCATGTTGCAGTATAAGAATGCATGGCCCAATGTTACAAGGATATGTACACAATTGCTGGAATCTGCAAAAATCCCGATACTTGCATGGCCATCATACTCACCGGACAGGTCACCCAATGAGCATGTGTAAAGCTACGTTTAGATGCGGCGCTTTTAGCCGTGTAATCGGCAGTTCTGCTTTTTGCGCGTGTTGGCGAGCAAAACAGCGCTACTGCATGCTGACGCTGCACTTTTCTCGGCGTGCTTTCCCCACAGCCAAGTTAACATGTAGCTCATGGGGAAAGCGCACCAAAAAAAGCACCAAGAATTGCAAGGTGAATTCTTTTTGCTCGAGTGCTTTTGCTGTGAAAGCGGCAGCGCAAAAATATACGCCAAAACTCCGCGTCTGAGCGCATTTGAGCAAAAGCCATAGCTTTTGCTGGAAGGCGTTTCCAGCTTTCTTGGGCACTGCTTTTATGCAAGTGCTCTAAAGTGCCACATAAAAGCAGGACTATGCTGCTATTACGCCACGTATGAACGTAGCCTTAGTATACTTTTGTCTCTCTCCAGACTGACCACTAGTGGCTGCTATTATTCACTTTGCTAATTTGTGCTGCAGTTCTACTCTTTACCACTGAAGGCTGCTATTGTGGTCTGGCAAATCGCCCTTTAGTAAGATGGCTGTTACTGAACCTGTGAAAGCCATCTTGTTTCCTGTTTGAGCCAACTTATCCACATGTGAACTTCATTCAGTGCTTGAGTATTGTGTCTAGTTAGTTAAATTCAGTCTACAGCTTGGAGCAGTCTTGCCCAGTTTGCGCTCATCAGCTGTTTTCATACTGGCGTACTTGCAAATCCATGTCCATCAGTTTTGAAACTGATAGCCCTGATCGGTTATGGCCTTCCATGTTTGCATGTCAACGGATGTCCACAGAACTTTTTTTTAACGGATTCATCATCAGTTATCAGAGATAATAATAATAAATAATAATAAATCTTTATTTATATAGCGCCAACATATTCTGCAGCACTTTACAATATAGTGATGTACAAACAGTCATAGGTAACAATGAAAAATATACAATACAGTAAGAAATTAAAGTAGAGAATCAATATAAATTAGGAGAGATAGGAGAGGGAGAAGCTGTACCTTGACTCTGAGCACGCTCAGTACAGCAAAATGGATGTGTTCATGGATCCGTTTTTTTCATGAATCCATACAGATCCGTCCTCTTTAGAGCTCAATTATAATTTCATACAGACACCAACAAATCCGTATCTGTTAGTTGGTGTCCGCGATTTTCAAGGAAGCCCAGAAACGGAGTAGTCTCCGTTTCTGGGTACATGAAAAAAGGTGACACCAATGGATCCGTGACAAAACTGAGACACACGGATGTCCAATTAGGACCAATCCATGCCCATAGGATAACGTGGGAGGCCATAATGGATCCGTGGCCATCAGTTTCAAAACGGATGGACATAGATTTGCAAATTTACCAGTGTGAAAGCAGCCTAATCTGGATTGTTTCCAGAGACATCCGCTCCTGCATCCAAGGACTTGTACCACTGCCTGCTGTTCCCTGCTTGTGCCCTTCAGCCATGAGATTCCAGTAAGTGTTCTACCAGTATCATCACAGCATATTTGAGATGCTCTGGATCGGTGTAAATGACAATGTATTCCAGTTCCTGCCAATATCCAGTAACTTTGCACAGCCATTGAAGAGGAGTGGAACCAACAGCCAACTGACCACAATCCACAACCTGATCAACTCTATGCAAAGGAGATGTGCTGCACTGGGGGAGGCAAATGGTGGTCACACCAGATACTGACTGTATCCTGACCCCCCACCCAGAACCCCAATACTGTACAACCGCACAGTTTCAATTGGCATTTTATTGTGATCAGCATCAGGCGCACCTGTGCAATAATCATGAGTCTAATCAGCATCTTCATATGTCGCACATGTGAGGTGGATGGAGAATTGCTCACTAACACAGATTTAGACAAATTTGTGAACAATATTCGAGAGACAAAAGTCTTCTATGCACATAGAAAAAGTCTTAAGGGGATGTCACACGCGTCGATATCGCTGTCAATGTCGCTCATACGTCACGGATTTTCAGTCGCTCGAGCGATGTAAAAGTGACGCAGGAGCGACATTGAAGCGTGTGACCAAGCGATGCAATCAGCGATATGTCGCTGATCGCCGATCGCAGGTTTCACTGCCAGATGTAAAACCTGTCGCTCATCGCTCAGCAGACCTTGTGCATCGCTGCGTGTGACACTAAACTCAGCGACGTATTTTCTATTTTGACATCGTACAAGCGACTAAATAAAATCGCTCGCAAGATGGCGACATCACCGCATTGCTGGGTCATATTGACGCGTGTGACATCTTACCTGCGATAATTCCACATAGCTCAGGCGATGAATAATTTGTGACGCATGAGCGATATCGCGGGCGACATTGACACGTGTGACAGGCCCTTAAGATCTTTGAGTTCAACTCATAAAAAATGGGAGATAAAACAAAAGTGTTGAATCGATATGTTTATAAAGTGTAAAACAGAAAATTATATAAAATAAAATTAAATAGAACATAATAGTTAATATAACAATATGAGGACATGTAAGAGCAGAGATATAATGCAGATCTAAGGAAAGCTCACCAAAATAATTAGCTTCTCACCCAGCAATCAGAGCAAATGTGAAGGAACCACAGAGCGTGCAGCTCTACTGTCCACCGAGATAAGTCTGTGTTTTTCTAGCTATTAAAATTTCAACGTGAAATGTTTCTGCAGAGATATGTACCACAAAATATTCCCCTGACTGCCCGAGAAGTACAAATTCCAGTAAACAAATTGAGCAAACACTAAAGTATATTATGCAAAAAGTATTAGAAAAGAAATAATACTGAAAGGCAATGTGTCATTAGAATACAATCTTTTTTAAATCTGTGTTTTGTGTTAAATGGATTTTTTTTAACCATTTTGACATTTTTTTAATCTCATGGCCACTGGCGAGCCACGACAGCCCATCCTGCAGCATCACCGTGCTAGTGTTACTGTCGACTTTCTGCAGTGGTGGCCCTGCCCCCTTGACTCCACTCCACCGCCAACCATGCCCCCCAGTAAAATACACTTGGACTATAAGCCGGATTATAAGACTATAAAACACATCCTCATTTTTAACTTTACACATTTTTTTTCTATTTTGCTCCACTATATTTGGGGCGCATCTTATGGTCCAGTGCGACTTATAGTTCAAAAAATATGATACATTTACCTGCAAAAGTGCATACACAGAGTAGATAAAGGCATCCTTTATATTCACTTTGAGACCATTAGAGAGGAGGAACTCAGACCAGGGCGGTCCCTGTAGTCATGGGTGTACCCAGGATCAAAACTAGGGGGGGGCAAGCCATGGTCGTTCCGATTGTGCCCGCTTCTTGTACCATCACTGCGCAGCAGCACACGGGCCGCTAAGGGTCCCATGTGTTTCACTGAGCCTCCTGCGCCGCCCCCTGCGCTTCCTCTTACCACAGGGGTGATGCCATGCATTGCACAGTGGAACGCATAAAAAGCAGGAAGCACTACCTTCTCCTAGTGTGGACTAGGTGTCACTTCCTGCTTTTATGCGTTCCACTGTGCAACGCTCAGCGTCACGACCTCCTCCTGTATCTTCAATTTTGGGAAGCTGTGGTGGAACCAGGAGATGTAAGTACAGGATTTTTTTTTAAGGAGTACACGCTGGCCAGAGGAGTATGGGGGGGGGGGGAAGGGGGTGGCTCACCGTGGCTGCATTATACTGTATGGAGAATTATGAGGCTGTACTGTGCTATATGGAAGGCTGTACTATGCTAAACACAGGACTGTGAGGGTGCATTAGACTGTATGGAGGGCTATATGGAGAACTATGGGGGTGCATTATACTACATGGAGGACTATTGATGGTGCATTATACTGTATAGAAGACTATGGGTGAATTATACTATATGGAGAATTATGGGGGTGAATTATACTATATGGAGAACTATAGGAGTGCATTATACTGTATGGAGGTGCATTATAATGTATGGAGGCATATGAGGCTACATTATACTATATAGAGGATAGTGGGGTTGCATTATGATAATTGGATGACTATGGGGGTACCTTATGAATGAGGGACTATGGGGTGCATTATAATACTTAGAGGACTATGGGAATACATTGTAATGTATGGAGGAATGTGGGGATGCATTATAATAATTGGAGGACTATGGTGGCTGAGGAGGAGGACCATATAAACCATGATGGGGGACATATATACCACGATAAAGGCCATATTCCAGGAGGAGGACCATATACAGCAAGATAAGGGACATTAATACATAATGAAGGGGGAGAGGGGTCAATTTGTGAGTATAGGATTTAGAATGTTACACGGGGCCCATACATCTGACCAACGTGCACGCGGAAGGTGGGGGGCCTACATTGCGCACCTGTGCCCATCAGACTTATTGCGCCACTGGGGAGCCCTATGGGGGCCGGGGGCTGTATATGACATGGGCGGGCTGCTGTCAGGGGCCGGGTGAGATTAATATATTTAATATATTAATATATTTGCTCCGAACGTTGCACCCGGTCTTATTTTCAGGGGGGAGGCATACACACACAGGGGCATACACTCGCAGGGGCATACACTCGCAGTACGGTGGCTCAGTGGTTAGCACTGTAAATGGTGGCTCAGTGATTAGTACTGTATACGGTGGCTCAGTGGTTAGCACTGTATACAGTGGCTCAGTGGTTAGCACAGTATATGGTGGCTCAGTATTTAGCACTGTATACGGTGGCTCAGTGGTTAGCACTGTATATGGTGGCTCAGTGGTTAGCACTGTATATGGTGGCTCAGTGGTTAGCACTGTATACGGTGGCTCAGTGGTTAGCACTGTATACGGTGGCTCAGTGGTTAGCACTGTATATGGTGGCTCAGTGGTTAGCACTGTATATGGTGGCTCAGTGATTAGCACTGTAAATGGTGGCTCAGTGGTTAGCACTGTATGGTGGCTCAGTGGTTAGCACTGTATATGGTGGCTCAGTGGTTAGCTCTGTATATGGTGGCTCAGTGGTTAGCATTGTACGGTGGCTCAGTGGTTAGCACTGCGCGATGTCTCTGTGGTTAGCATAGTATGATGGCTCAGTGGTTAGCAGCACAGTATATGGTGGGCAGGCGGTTAGACCAGGATGAAGGCTGGGGGGTGAGCGCAGGAGGACGGAGGCTGAAGGGGTGAGCGCAGGATGACGAAGGCTGGTGGGGTGAGGGCAGGAGGACAGAGGCTGGTGGGATGAGGGCAGGAGGACAGAGGCTGGAGGGGTGAGCGCAGGAGGACAGAGGCTGGAGGGGTGAGCGCAGGAGGACAGAGGCTGGAGGGGTGAGGGCAGGAGGACGGAGGCTGAGGGGTGAGGGCAGGAGGACGGAGGCTGGAGGGGTGAGGGCAGGAGGACGGAGGCTGGAGGGGTGAGGGCAGGAGGACAGAGGCTGGAGGGTGAGCGCAGTAGGACAGAGGCTGGAGGGGTGAGCGCAGTAGGACAGAGGCTGGAGGGGTGAGCGCAGGAGGACAGAGGCTGGAGGGGTGAGCGCAGGAGGACAGAGGCTGGAGGGGTGAGCGCAGGAGGACAGAGGCTGGAGGGGTGAGCGCAGGAGGACAGAGGCTGGAGGGGTGAGCGCAGGAGGACAGAGGCTGGAGGGGTGAGCGCAGGAGGACAGAGGCTGGAGGGGTGAGCGCAGGAGGACAGAGGCTGGAGGGGTGAGCGCAGGAGGACAGAGGCTGGAGGGGTGAGCGCAGGAGGACAGAGGCTGGAGGGGTGAGCGCAGGAGGACAGAGGCTGGAGGGGTGAGCGCAGTAGGACAGAGGCTGGAGGGGTGAGCGCAGTAGGACAGAGGCTGGAGGGGTGAGCGCAGTAGGACAGAGGCTGGAGGGGTGAGCGCAGGAGGACAGAGGCTGGAGGGGTGAGCGCAGGAGGACAGAGGCTGAAGGGGTGAGCGCAGGAGGACAGAGGCTGGAGGGGTGAGCGCAGGAGGACAGAGGCTGGAGGGGTGAGCGCAGGAGGACAGAGGCTGGAGGGGTGAGCGCAGGAGGACAGAGGCTGGAGGGGTGAGCGCAGGAGGACAGAGGCTGGAGGGGTGAGCGCAGGAGGACAGAGGCTGGAGGGGTGAGCGCAGTAGGACAGAGGCTGGAGGGGTGAGCGCAGTAGGACAGAGGCTGGAGGGGTGAGCGCAGTAGGACAGAGGCTGGAGGGGTGAGCGCAGGAGGACAGAGGCTGGAGGGGTGAGCGCAGGAGGACAGAGGCTGAAGGGGTGAGCGCAGGAGGACAGAGGCTGGAGGGGTGAGCGCAGGAGGACAGAGGCTGGAGGGGTGAGCGCAGGAGGACAGAGGCTGGAGGGGTGAGCGCAGGAGGACGGAGGCTGGAGGGGTGAGGGCAGGAGGACGGAGGCTGGAGGGGTGAGGGCAGGAGGACGGAGGCTGGAGGGGTGAGGGCAGGAGGACGGAGGCTGGAGGGGTGAGGGCAGGAGGACGGAGGCTGGAGGGGTGAGGGCAGGAGGACGGAGGCTGGAGGGGTGAGCGCAGGAGGACGGAGGCTGGAGGCCCCACCCACACAGCACATCAGCCACACTTTATTCTCTTATTTACTTACATTTATCTTCCACTCACTGTGATCCTCCGGCTGCTCTGTCTCTGCTCCAGCCCCCCACAGTCACAGGCAGCTGCACAGCATCTTCTGCTCCCGGCCGCACGCAGCAACATTGCACACACACACATTGCACACCACACACACACATTGCACACACACATTGCACACACACCATTGCACACACACACACATTGCACACACACACACACACATTGCACACACACACACAACATTGCACACACACACAACACACATTGCACACACACACAACATTGCACACACACACACAACATTGCACACACACACACACATTGCACACACACACAAACATTGCACACACACACACACATTGCACACACACACAAACATTGCAACACACACACACATTGCACACACACACAAACATTGCACACACACACACACACTGCACACACACATTGCACCACATTGCACACACACACACACACACACTGTCACTCTGCACACAAAACCTGGCTGCACAGCACACTGCACCTTCTTTCCTTGGGGCCACTCACCACCTGCTCTCTTCTGCCGTCCTCTCTGCATCTCCTCTGCCGTCCGTTCACATGACAGTGCTGTGCCGCCGGCTCCCGCCCGCTCCTCTGGAGTCTGACCCCTCACTCAGCACTCGGCCGGGAGACAGTGCTGCTCCTTTCACTCCCAAAGAGGAGGGGGGGCGGGGGCGGCGGCCGCTCCGGAGCAAAAAAAGCCCTGGTCACAGTACTGTAGGTGCCATGTGGGGTACGCAGTGCCACGCTCACCCGGGGCAGCCTCTTGGGGGGGGCACCTGCCCCCCCCAGCCCCACGCTGGGTACGCCCATGCCTGTAGTGCTAATGACCCTCTCCAGGGTCGTACCCAGTTTTGGGCATTGATTTACTGGGGATGTCACGGGGCCTGTACAATGGTCCTGTTGCCCTGGTGGTCGCTGAAAAAGGGGAAAAATAAAAAGTGTTTGTGATGCCACCTACGGTTCCCGGTAATAATACCGGCGCTGCTTGCAGACCTCCGGGGTGATGATGATGCAGCTAGTTGAAAACGCTCCCCGTAGGTGGAGCGGGATCCTTGGGGCAGTTGTAGATGATGAGAGTTTTTAAACAGGTCGGTGGCTCCTCAGGCGCAGGCGAATGAAATACACCACACAGTTCATAACTTGTAATGGGTTTACTGGCAGTTCTTGTAACACAGTCCTTACGGGTCTTCATGGCCTGGGTAGTCGCTGGGAGTCAGGATACTGCACTTGAGTCCATGGGTTGGAATGCCTACTGTACCTTTCCCGTCCCTTCCAGCGCTTTCCCTCTACTGCTTTCCTCAGCGCCTCTGTGCGCAGAGCCTGAAGCCAGCTCCTCGGATCCTCTCTAGCTGAGGGTCTCCTGACTGGGCCCTCGGAATCCTATGTGGGGCCTTTTCCTGGATGCATCGGGTGGCTGCCACTACTTCCTAAAGAAGCTCAGGCCTCCGGTTCAGCGGTTCAAGGGTGAACACCCGCACCGCTCTTGGAGCCGGCCCTCCGTTTCGGCACTGAACTCCTCTGGCCAGTGATCGTACCGAGTCCGGATCTAGGCGCACCGCAACACCTGGTGTCCCTAGGGTCTTCCCACCCACACACTTTTCTACCCCCTGTCTGAGCTGTTCCCAGGGACTAGGTCCTCCCTACAGCGGTCCCCTGCTCTAGGGTGTGTGCATGTGTGTGAATGGGTGTTTTTGAGGGTCCTTCATGCAGCATCTCAATTCCTCAGCCACAGGAATACTACACACTCTTAATAGCCATCAGGAATCTATACTGGTAGCTTGTCTTCAACAAACCCTTTAAGACATTCAACAGTAACAGTTTAGTTTATAATAGCTTGGTATCCTCTGTAATTTTCCTAACACCTGGAGACTACATAGTTCTCTTGGGAAGGTACACGTTTATCATCCAGTACCACATAGCTCTTATCATGTTTATATTATTACAATGTTTATATTATTACATAGTTTTGTTAGCACTATTTAGTGAGAATGTACATGTTTACCATCCAGTCTGTAAAATTCCCCAACACCTGGCAATATTTAGTGGGAACGAGATGCACATTTATATTATCCATGAAAGAAAAAGCCAGGCGGCACTCACCGAATTTTAGAGATCCTTTTATTCATCTAGTAATTCACAGGACATAATCACACGGGGAGAGGGAGTGGGGAGCACGGATGACGGCTGCCGTTTCGCGGAACGCCATGAGGATCACCACGTGCAAGCCCAAGAGTGAGCCACCGCCCCTCTTCGTGGGAGGGCCAAGGCAAAGGCGCAAAAATCATTGTCTGCCCCGATTGCTCGAAACAACCATGGGGGCGGACCAAAGACTTTTTCCCACAATTGGACTAAAAAACCCCCAAGGAAGTGGGAGTGGCAGACTCTTTTTCACCAGCTCTCGAACAGAAGGGTTACCGGTTGAGACGGGTGTGGTTCCTCTACAAAGATGACCAGCTTGAGACTCCATGACCTGATGCAACAGGTGGAAGCTGAGGCCAGAGCAGCCATAGGCCATCCCGGTCCGGGTCCTGTCCTAACCATTGACGGCAGCCCCGACTTTTGGCAGGTGGCTCTGCAAGACCTTAGAGTGCGGCTAATGGAAACCGTTGAGTGGACGATCCACAGTTGGAGTGCAAGCTTGGGCAGCAGACTACATCGCGCGATGCAGAAGAGCCGCTCGGGTATAACCACTCCAGGACCGGATGACATCTCCAGTTTCACCGCTTCACCAACGTCCACCACCTGTCCTGCTTCCTCACTGGAGCCAATAGACTGTATCATCCCAACGAGGACCTCAATCTACCCCGTTCAAGCAATTGAAACTGCTGCCGAACTGGTTCCAGAGCCGGAGCTTTCAACCAGCTCCCCTGAAGAAACAGATACTCACCTGGTTCCAATCGCGGAACCTACAGCCAGTTTCTATACTACTTCAGAGACTGACCCCTGTTTTCCCCAAGAACCGGAGGCCTCCTCTGCAAATCCGGAGGTCTACCTGGTCACTGGGATAGAAACACCACTGCCAGCAGTAACAGATGAAGAGGCAGGCAACCTGGAAGCCCTGCAGGACGACCCTGTGGAAGGATCCGCAGCACCGACGCCCCGTTGTCCAGAAGTTCCCGTTCCAGCATCTCTACACCGGTTTTGCCTGGGGAGATATCAAGGAACCTCCGGCTGAGCAGCTAGCTCGGATACACTGGTCGGGTGCGGTTGCAGCGCCTTCCCCTGTGCCGTTTAACCGGGTGCCTATCCAGACTTCCCGCCAAGCCCAGGCTTCTCAGCAACCCACACGTCACAGCAGCTACATCCACACCCCATGCCGTATGGATGAAGATATATGTCTGCGCCGCAGAGAGGACTGGCGAGCCCGTGAACGCGCCAATATGGAGGCCCGTGCTGCGGCTCGTCGCCAACCCCTGTTGCCTGCGGAGTTCCGCAAGGAAGGTAGAGTTACCACCTTCAATTTATCTACCGGGTGGGGGTTTGCAAGGGAGGAGGGTGTATGTGGAGAGGTGTTTGTGGGGCGCCGGGAAGTGGAGTCCCATTTGCCCAGAGGACATCCCAATCGTTACTTGTACAGAGGGGACATAATAACTTATGAACGCCACGCTTGTCATGATGGGTGGTTTGCCATACGGGTACGCCATAGTTCCCCGCATAAGCGACTCACTTGCCTGAACTTCATCAGTGACTCTGTTCCCGTTTAATCACTGACAGTGTGACCTTGCGGCTACAGCCTGAACTCATATTAAGGACAGCCGACCGTCCGCCGGGTCCGCGCAAAGTGTTAACCTGTTTTCTTTACTTGCAACGTCCTAAGTAAAATGTTATTAATAAAAGTGGTACTTTTATTACCAGTTATAAAATACAAAATCTCTCTGTAATGTTTGGGTAGCGCGACACTTGGGGACAAGTGTATTTCACCACGGGGGAGTGTGGAGCCCCGCAACGAGTGCGTCACAGGAGGGTATTGCAGCCAAAACAGCAGCAGCAATATTCTCTGACTCAGCAGTCACACGGTTAACTCAGAGATCCATACCCTACATGCATCATCAGCATAGAGGACCAATCAGGTCCTGGTGGGCGGAGTGTAGTGGTAGTGTGTAGTGGAGAACTGAGTTCAATTAGTAGAGTCAAGAAAAGAGAACTCTCCGAGCAACGTAGGAGAAGGAGCTAAACCAACGAGCTCTGCAACCTAGGAGAGGGGGCCTGAACAGTTCCGTGCAGCCCCCTGGCCATCACCATCGGTTGAGCGCCATTACTCCGGTGCCTAACAACCAATCGACGGGCATCAACATGCGGGTCCAAAATCATCCCGTGCCTATCTACAGCCGGTTTTCTGGTACCGAAGCTAGAAGTAGTTCAGCACTGCTATGCGAACCAGAGGAGTGGAGGGACCGCTTTACAGGAGCACCCCACCACCGCCACACACAGTCGTCTAGCCAGCGGTGTACCCACCAAAAGGACCCAAGGCTCCCCAAAACACCCAGAACGTATACCCTGGGTAGGGGATTGAAGCAGCCTCCTTGTACCCGATCTGGCATTCCTGGGCGACAACGGCAACATAAGTTTAGTTAGAATGGAGGAACACCGCGGATCTCTGAGAAACACTGGTCATTGCTGAGTCCACCCGGTCCACTACCCTTCGCTGTATGCCATGTACTGCCTGCTGGTTACAGTAAAGAGCCCGTTACAGAGACTTCCAGTGTCCGTGCTTTCTTATGAACTGTCTGTCTCCGCGCACTAAGGTAACCGCAGCTGCCTCAGAACATCTTGCGCAGCTCCTGGCTCCAGGGATCATCGCTCAGCCTGTGGGGAGCGTTCCATCTTGCTGCATTCCATCCCCCGGAGGCCCCGCAGCGCCGGTACAGTTACCGGAAAACTCATAGGTGGCGTCACAAAACAAATTAACCCCTAATCTGTTCAACCATGACGTCTCTCTTTTGATCTGTACCACCGGACCCCACTACCGGCAGGCACGGTCCATCCGTGACAAGGAGGAAGAAGAAAGCGCCTGTCTACCGGAGTCCCGGCCACGGTGAGTCATACCCCTCCCTACTACCCACTACAGCTCAGCTAACCCCTTCCTCCAACCAGAGTCTGTCACTGCCCAAAACAGACCTCCTATACTCAGCCCTCTGGTTAAAGTTCAGGCCGTGTATGTATGCTTTGGGAGTCCAGTATAGGGCATCTTAATTCTCCTCAAACATGGCATTAATACAGATAACCTTAAATAACACTGTGGCATCCAGACCGCAGGGGCGCCACACATCATATGACAGAGAGTTCCATAGTTTTACTGTCCCCTGCTATATTTGTACATTGTAATAAGATTACCCCTAAGCATTGGTCTTTCCAAACTAAATAACCCCAAGTTTAATAACCTGTCTTGTTATTGCAGTCCCCCCAGTCCTCTGATAACCTTGGTTGCTCTTCTCTGCACCCGCTCTAGTTCAGCTATGTTTTTCTTATACACCGGAGACCAGAATTGTACACAGTATTCTAAGTGTGGTCGCACTAGTGAAGTAAAGAAGTAAAATGATGTTCTCCTCATCTATGCCTCTTTTAATGCATCCCATTATTTTATTAGCCTTGGCAGCAGCTGCCTGACACTGGCCACTAAATGTGAGTTTGTCGTCTACCCACTTACCCAAGTATATTCCTGCGACAGTTTTACAGTTTTCTACAATTAAGTACATTATTATACATTTTATTTCCTCTGCCCAAGTGCATGACCGTACATTTATCCACATTAAAGTTCAATTGCCATTTCCCAGACCATGCTTCTAGTTTACATAAATCTTCCTGTAATATAAAATTGTCCTCCTCTGTATTGATTACCTTGCAGAGATTAGTATTATCTGCAAATATTGAGATTCTACTCTGTATGCCCTACCAGTTTGTTAACAAATATGTTAAAAAGAAGCGGGCCCAACACTGACCCCTGTGGTACCCCCCTGTTAACTGTAACCCAGTCCGGGTGTGTTCCATTAATAACAACCCTTTTTTTCCTTTCCTATCACTGAGCCAGTCCTTAACCCACTTACACATATTTTCCCCTATCTCTATTGTTCTCATTTTATGTATCAACCTTTTGTGTGGCACCGTATCAAAAAATTTTGAAAAGTCGATGTACACCACATTCACTGCATTTCCTTGTTTCAGTTTGGAACTTACCTCTACATAGAAGCTGATCAGATTAGTTTGACAGGAAAGGTCCTTTGTAAACCCATGGTGTGATTGGGTCATGAGGTTATTCTTCTTCAGATTCTCCAGAATAGCATCTCTTAGAACCCCCCGGGATTTTACCAACAGTACAGGTTAAGCTCACTTGCGTATAATTTCCAAGTTTAGTTTTTGTCCCCTTTTTGAATATTGGCACCACATTTGCTATATGCCAGTCCTGTGGTACAGACCCTGTTATTATGGAATCTTTAAAGATTAAAAATAATGGTCTATCTATGATGGTACTTAATTCCTGCAGTACTCTGGGGTGTATCCCATCTGCGGCCTGGGGATTTGTCAATTTTAGTGATTTTTAGACAGTGCCTCACTTCCTGCTGGGTTAAGTAGGTTACATTTAATGGAGAATTTTTGTTATCACTGATCATGTTGTCTGACATGGGATCTTCTTTTGAAAATACTGTTGAAAAAAGTATATATATAAAGTATATAAGTAGGTTACATTTAATGGAGAATTTTTGTTATCACTGATCATGTTGTCTGACATGGGATCTTCTTTTGAAAATACTGTTGAAAAAAGTATATATATAAAGTATATTGGCTTTTTCCTCATCTTCATCCACCATTTCACCCAGACTATTTTTAAGAGGGTCAACACAATAATTTATTAGTTTTTTACTATTTATTCAGTTAAAGAATATTTTGGGATTATTTTTTATTTTCTCTAGCAATACGTCTCTCTGTCTCAATCTTTACTGCCACAGTTTGCTTTTTATAGAATTTATTTAATGTTCTATATTTATTTAATGCCTCATCACTACCTACTTGCTTTAATTTTCTAAATGCTTTCTTTTTGTCACTTATTGCACCCTTTACAGCTCTATTTAGCCATAGTGGTTTCCTCCTATTTGTAGCTTGTTTATTCCCATAGGGCAGTGATGGCGAACCTATGGCACGCGTGCCAGGGGTGGCACGCAGAGCCGCCTCCGCTGGCACGCGGCCTGGCCACTACACTGCCGCTTTGATCTGCTGGCGTGCGGCGCGGCGCCGGCAGATCAAAGCTGTGTTGGAGCAGAGGAGACATTTCTCCTCTCTCCGACACTCTTCCTAGATGGTGGGCGGGACTTTTCCCTATGGGCCTCCCACCTGTATGGTGCGGGGGCCGCCCTCTCCTCCAGCCTCAGTACTGCTTTAAATCTGTCACCGAGCGGCCACGGACGTGAAGGGGGCGGGGCCACGGACGTGAAGGGGGCGGACCGTTTCCCCAAAGCAGTGCCCTTCTCACAGCAATCAGGAGGCCCTCCTAGCGTCTTCATCTCATTCTGATCTCTCTGAGATGATCATGTGACCCCTGATGCCTCCCCTGATGTGACATCACCACAGGTCCTACCGGTATATGTGAGTATCATGTCTGTGTGTGTCTTTCTGAGTGTTGTTCTGTCTGTCAGAATGTCTCTATCTGTGTGTTTGACAGTGTCTGTGTGTCTCTCTGTCTCTACACAACACTATACAGTATATACAGGTCCACACTACATGCTGTACTAGTGTGCCTATATACTGTGTATATATAGTGTGGACCTGTATATACAGTATAGTGCTGTGTATACAAGATATAACCAACAGTCTCAGATGTGCCCAGAGTCCGCAGCGTGTAACGTGCCCAGGGTCCGCAGCGTGTAAGGTGCCCAGGGTCCGCAGCGTGTAAGGTGCCCAGGGTCCGCAGCGTGTAAGGTGCCCAGGGTCCGCAGCGTGTAAGGTGCCCAGGGTCCGCAGCGTGTAAGGTGCCCAGGGTCCGCAGCGTGTAACGTGCCCAGGGTCCGCAGCGTGTAAGGTGCCCAGGGTCCGCAGCGTGTAACATGCCCAGGGTCCGAAGCGTGTAACGTGCCCAGGGTCCGCAGCGTGTAACGTGCCCAGGGTCCGCAGCGTGTAAGGCGCCCAGGGTCCGCAGCGTGTAAGGTGCCCAGGGTCCGCAGCGTGTGAGGTGCCCAGGGTCCGCAGCGTGTGAGGTGCCCAGGGTCCGCAGCGTGTGAGGTGCCCAGAGTCCGCAGCGTGTAAGGTGCCCAGGGTCCGCAGCGTGTAACGTGCCCAGGGTCCGCAGCGTGTAACGTGCCCAGGGTCCGCAGCGTGTAAGGCGCACAGGGTCCGCAGCGTGTAAGGTGCCCAGGGTCCGCAGCGTGTGAGGTGCCCAGGGTCCGCAGCGTGTGAGGTGCCCAGGGTCCGCAGCGTGTGAGGTGCCCAGGGTCCGCAGCGTGTGAGGTGCCCAGAGTCCGCAGCGTGTAAGGTGCCCAGGGTCCGCAGCGTGTAAGGTGCCCAGGGTCCGCAGTTTGTCACGTGTATACAGCAGGCAGTTTCTAATGTTTTTACAGTCTGCAGTCTCTAATGTGTATACGGCCCGCAGTCTGTAGTGTGCAGCATCACAAAATTTTCCTGAGAGTTCTCTCTGTGTTCTTCACGGTGTCTCCATGGATCCTGTTCCTCTCTACGCCCAGCACTGGACTTTCTGCCGCCACCTTTCATCTTTCCCCATCTTTAGGATCAGGCTGAGTCTTGGCTATCTATATACCACAGCATCCTATCTATAAAGCACAGCCTCCTGGGTATGCTGGGTATAATTCTCCTGTTTACTGAGTGTAATCCTCAGTATCTGTAGTATTCTGTATATATACTCTGCACCTCTGCACAGTACCACTTCTCCTGACCTGTATACAGGGTGTAATCCTCAGTATCTGTATTATTCTATATATATACTCTGCACAGTACCACTTCTCCTGTCCTGTATACTGGGTGTAATCCTCAGTATCTGTATTATTATGTATATATACACTGCACAGTACCACTTCTCCTGTCCTGTATACAGGGTGTAATCCTCAGTATCTGTATTATTCTATATATATACTCTGCACAGTACCACTTCTCCTGTCCTGTATACTGGATGTAATCCTCAGTATCTGTATTATTCTGTATATATACACTGCACAGTTCCTCTTCTCCTGTCCTGTATACTGGGTGTAATCCTCAGTCTCTGTATTATTCTGTATATATACACTGCACAGTACCACTTCTCCTGTCTTGTATACTGGGTGTAATCCTCAGTATCTGTATTATTCTGTATATATGTACACTGCACAGTACCACTTCTCCTGTCCTGTTCTATTTGTACATGGCAAAAAATGGAACAATGTGTCCATGATTTCATTGCAACCAGTGAGTTGCAAGCAATGTCTCCCAGAGATATCTCTGTGTGTGACAGTACCTTAAGGCTCCTTTCACATCAGCGGTAAACTGATGTTTGCGGCCAATCCATCAGGTGGCACCGCATCTGCCAGATCAGCCGACTTGCAGCCCAGATGCGGCAAGCCCCATGCATTGTGTATGGAGCTTGCAGTCTGGTGCGGCAAGTGGTGTTCTGCCAGGTGCGGCAGATCCGGTACTTGCGGCCGATGAAAAACAATGCTGTAAGTGGTGTTTTTTTTTTCTGCCGTCGCAAGGGCTGGATCTGCCGCACCAGACTGCAAGCTCCATACACAATGCATGGGGCTTGCCGCATCTGGGCTGCAAGTAGGCTGATCTGGCAGATGCGGTGCCACCTGATGGATTGGCTGCAAACATCAGTTTACCGCTGATGTGAAAGCAGCCTGCGAAAGTGATGAGGGCATGACAACGTAAAAGCAAATTTCACTGTTAAAGGCTGATGGGTGATATAGTGTGTGGGCTGGTGGGGCTTGTTTTTCAGGGCTGCTTTTTGGTCCCAGTCCGGCCCTGAAGGTGAGTATGACTTTTTTTTTTCTTTCTATTTACAGCAGGATGGAGCATTACTAAGGGGGCAGGATGGGGCATTACTAAGGGGGCAGGATGGGGCATTACTAAGGGGGCAGGATGGGGCATTACTAAGGGGGCAGGATGGGGCATTACTAAGGGGGCTGATGGAGCATTACTAAGGGGGCAGGATGGGGCATTACTAAGGGGGCAGGATGGGGCATTACTAAGGGGGCAGGATGGGGCATTACTAAGGGGGCAGGATGGGCATTACTAAGGGGGGCAGGATGGGGCATATTACTCTGTGCTGGGGCAGGATGGGGCAATAGTAACAGGGGGCAGGATTTGGCATATTATGTGATGGGGCATATTATTATGTGATGGGGCTGATGGGGCATATTATTATGTGATGGGGGCTGATGGGGCATATTATTATGTGATGGGGGCTGATGAGGCATATTATTATGTGATGGGGCATATTATTATGTGATGGGGGCTGATGGGGCATATTATTATGTGATGGGGCATATTACTATGTAATGTGGGCAGGATGTGGCAGATAAATATGTGATGGGGGCAAGGATGGGGCATATTAATATGTGATGGGGACAAGGATGGGGCAGATTACTATGTGATGGGGTCAAGGATAGGGCAATACTACCAGGGGGCAAGATGGGGCATATTACTATGTGATGGGGACAAGGATGGGGCACATTACTGCTGGATGGGGCATATTACTGCAAAGGAATAAGGATGGGGCATATTACTGCAAAGGAATAAGGATGGGGCATATTAATGGCAAGTGGACAAGGATGAAACACATCACTGCAGGATGGGGCATATTACTTCAAGGGGACACGGATGGGGCATATTACTGCAAGGGGACAAGAATGTGGCATATTACTGCAGGATGGGGCATATTGCTGCAAGGGGACAAGGATAGGGCATTACAGCAGGATGGGGCATTACTACATGATAGGGGCAGGATGGGGACATTACCACAAGTGACAAGGATGGGACATTACCGAAGAGGACAAGGATGGGGAATACTACAAGGGGATAAGGATAAAGACATTACTACAAGAAGGGGGTCAGGATAGGAACATTACTGCCAGGAGAGGGTCAGGATGGAGCACAAACTGCAAGGAGAGGGTCAGGAAGGGGCCATAAATGCATGGAGATGGTCAGGATGGATCATATAGCTAGGAGAAGATCAGGATGGAGCACATTGCTACAAGGAGAAGATCAGGATGGAGCACATAACTGCAAAGAGAGGGTCGGGATGGAGCACATTACTGCAAGGAGAGGGTCAGGATGGAGCACCTTACTGCAAGGAGAGGGTCAGGATGGAGCACATTACTGCAAGGAGAGGGTCAGGATGGAGCACATAGCTACAAGGAGAGGGTCAGGATGGAGCACATAGCTACAAGGAGAGGGTCAGGATGGAGCACATAGCTACAAGGAGAGGGTCAGGATGGAGCACATAGCTACAAGGAGAGGGTCAGGATGGAGCACATTACTGCAAGGAAAGGGACCAGGATTTCAGCATGAAATCTGCTTGCATTCCATGATAAAATCTATCTCCTATCTGTCTAATATTCTGCATTTTTTCCATACAGATCAATCCACCTGCTGTTTCTAGAAAGGGCAGTGGCAGCGGCTCAGCTTCAATGTGCAGTACACATGAGCTGTCTGACCACTGCTGAAGAGAAGAGAAGACTGCAAAGGTAAGTTTAAAATCAATTAATTGTTAAAATAATTGAATTGATCATCAATGTTTCAGGACTACAAGCCCTGTACAGGGAAGAGAGTTAGCATCTGCTGGCTCTCCCCCCTGTGCAGCGCTTATGATTACTACTGCTGTAATTTAGGTTATATTATCGTATTGGCACTTCGCCATAAATAATTTCGTTTTGGGTTGCGGTTTGGGCACTCAGCTTCAGAAAGGTTCGCCATCACTGCCATAGGGTATATATTGTGCACAGGTCCTATTCAGGATGCTAATAAACGTCTCCCATTTGCTTTGTGTACCTTTATGTCTCAGGACATCGTCCCAGTTTATTGCACTAAGATCATCTCCCAACCGTTGGAAATTTGCCTTCCTGAAGTTTAGTGTCCTTGTAGCCCCTCTACTACACGTCTTATTAAAGGATACTTGAAAACGTATTATTTTGTGATCACTATTACCGAAGTGACCTGCAATCCGTATATTTGATATGGCCTGGCCTGTTGGTTAATATTAGGTCAACAGTGCCCCCCTTCTTGTTGGGTCTTGAACCAGTTGTGAAAGGAAATTGTCTCTCATAATTGTCAAAAACCTATTACCTTTGCTAGAACTGCAGGTTTCTGTTCCCCCATGAATTTTCAGGGTAGTTGAATTCCCCATAATAATGACTTCTCCCTGAGTCGCTGTTTCATCTATTTGCTTTATGAGGATATTCTCCTCCACTTCCATTATTGTTGGGGACTTATAACAAACCCCTATCAGTAATTTATTATTTTTTCCCCCTCCCCTTATCTCCACCCACAGGGACTCTACATTTCCATTAGATTCACCTATATTATCACGCAGGATTGGTTTTAAGGATGATTTTACGTATAAACATACACCTCCCCCTCGCTTATTTGTACGGTCATTTCTGAACAGACAATAGCCCTGTAAATTAACAGCCCAGTCATGGCTCTCGTCCAGCCATGTCTCCGAAATCCCCACCATATCATAATTATTTTCCAACAAAATCAATTCTAATTCCTCATTTATGTTGGTGAGGCTTCTGGCATTAATGTACATGCACTTTATGCATCTCTCTATACCTTCTTACTTCATTGACTGTTCTAACTCCAACTCCCATGCCACCCCCAATTTCTTTATTTGTTTTTATTTATTTTATTATTTTATTTTTTCCTTTATTCTTACTTTCCCTTACCAATGTGAGCCAAGGCTACAGCAGTGGGAGCAGCCACCATGATCCTGACCACTGGCCCAGCTGTACCCCAACCCTTTGCACTCCACACTTAATCCATAATATTTTTGTTATAAGGTTCAAGTATTGTTCACTCTGATTGTATTCAAGTAAACCATTGAAAATAAAGAATAATAATAAGTAATAAAAGCCTGAGTGGTGTAGGCGTAATTGATAGATGAGTAGGTGACGATATGCACATATTCTATAGTTTTATTTAATGTAACATCTTCACATACTCATTTATCCATTACTCCTACACCACTCAGGCTTTTACTATTTATTATTATTACTTATTTAAAGGTGCAGTTCCTATTTTTTACATATAGTGTTAATTATATATATTTCTATCTATATTTTAATGAGATTTAACACCTACTACTGAACCACTTTTGGGCATGCGTATGCCCAATATAGGGTAGATGTTTCTTTTATTTATTACAAATTTTATATAATTTATTTCTATTTTATCACATTCTACTTCAAACCATAATAGGCGCTCAGTTATCCCCTGTGGTCTAACATTCACTGCATACTAGAGGTACTTGCTCGCTTTTGCCGATCCTCGAGAAAGCAACAGGAATAACAATCTCCATTTAAAAGATACTGAAAAACTTCTTACCTAATGCAATGACTCATAGACAACAAAGATTTCCAATATCTACAGTTGTGCTTTGAACTGAGTCAAAGTTTTAATACTGTGTTACTAAAGGCATGAGCCTAAGTAAGAATCATGGTAAAAATAGCATGCCCTTGCTTTCTTTTAAAAGATACTCAAAAACTTTTTCCCTAATGCATTGATGCTCTTAGACAAAAAGATTTCCAATATCTACGGTTGAGCATGGAACTGAGTCAAAGTTTTAATACACTGTTACTAAGGGCATGAGCCTTAGTAAGAATCATGGATTAAGTAGCTTGGCCTTGCTTTCTTTTAAAAGATACTCAAAAACGTTTTCCCTAATGCATTGATACTCATAGACAAAAAGATTTCCAATATCTACAGTTGTGCTTGGAACTAAGTCAAAGTTTAAATATTCTGTTACTATTGGCATTAGCCTAAGTAAGAATCATGGTGAAAATAGCATGCCATTGCTTTCTTTTAAAATATACTCAAAAACTTTTTCCCTAATGCTTTGATACTCATAGACAAAAAGATTTCCAATATCTACGGTTGTGCATGGAACTGAGTCAAAGTTTTAATACACTGTTACTAAGGGCATGAGCCTTAGTAAGAATCATGGATTAAGTAGCTTGGCCTTGCTTTCTTTTAAAAGATACTCAAAAACGTTTTCCCTAATGCATTGATACTCATAGACAAAAAGATTTCCAATATCTACAGTTGTGCTTGGAACTAAGTCAAAGTTTAAATACTGTGTTACTAATGGCATGAGCCTAAGTAAGAATCATGGTGAAAATAGCATGCCATTGCTTTCTTTTAAAATATACTCAAAAACTTTTTCCCTAATGCTTTGATACTCATAGACAAAAAGATTTCCAATATCTACGGTTGTGCTTGGAACTGAGTCAAAGTTTTAATACTGTGTTACTAAAGGCATGAGCCTAAGTAAGAATCATGGTGAAAATAGCATGCCCTTGCTTTCTTTTAAAATATACTCAAAACTTTTTCCCTAATGCATTGATACTCATAGACAAAAAGAATTCCAATATCTACAGTTGTGCTTGGAACTGAGTCAAAGTTTTAATACTTTGTTACTAATGGCATGAGCCTAAGTAAGAATCATGGTGAAAATAGCATGCCATTGCTTTCTTTTAAAATATACTCAAAAACTTTTTCCCTAATGCTTTGATACTCATAGACAAAAAGAATTCCAATATCTACAGTTGTGCTTGGAACTGAGTCAAAGTTTTAATACTTTGTTACTATTGGCATGAGCCTAAGTAAGAATCATGGTGAAAATAGCATGCCATTGCTTTCTTTTAAAATATACTCAAAAACTTTTTCCCTAATGCTTTGATACTCATAGACAAAAAGAATTCCAATATCTACAGTTGTGCTTGGAACTGAGTCAAAGTTTTAATATTCTGTTACTAAGGGCATGAGCCTTAGTAAAAATCATAGATTAAGTAGCTTGGCCTTGCTTTCTTTTAAAAGATACTCAAAAATGTTTTCCCTAATTCATTGATACTCATAGACAAAAAGATTTCCAATATCTACAGTTGTGCTTGGAACTAAGTCAAAGTTTTATTATTATTTTACTACGGGCACGAGCCTAAGAATCATGGTGAAAATAGCTTGCACTTGCTTTCTTTTAAACGATACTCAAAAACTTCTTACCTGATGCATTGACTCATAGACAAAAAAGATTTCCAATATCTACAGTTGTGCTTTGAACTGAGTCAAAGTTTTAATATTCTGTTACTAAGGGCATGAGCCTAAGTAAGAATAATGGTAAAAATCGCTTGTTGCTTTCTTTTAAAAGATACTGAAAAACTTCTTACCTAATGCAATGACTCATAGACAAAAAAGATTTCCAATATCTACAGTTGTGCTTTGAACTGAGTCAAAGTTTTAATACTGTGTTACTAAAGGCATGAGCCTAAGTAAGAATCATGGTGAAAATAGCATGCCCTTGCTTTCTTTTAAAAGATACTCAAAATCTTTTTCCCTAATGCATTGATACTCTTAGACAAAAAGATTTCCAATATCTACGGTTGTGCATGGAACTGAGTCAAAGTTTTAATACACTGTTACTAAGGGCATGAGCCTTAGTAAGAATCATGGATTAAGTAGCTTGGCCTTGCTTTCTTTTAAAAGATACTCAAAAACGTTTTCCCTAATGCATTGATACTCATAGACAAAAAGATTTCCAATATCTACGGTTGTGCTTGGAACTGAGTGAAAGTTTTAATATTCTGTTACTAATGGCATGAGCCTAAGTATGAATCATGGTAAAAATCGCTTGTTCTTGCTTTCTTTTAAAAGTTAATTTGGTTTATTTGTAATGATCGGAGGCTCGAATAAGATCCATGAAGTCACAAACTGAGACAGAGGCAAAACTAAGTAACACTTTCTTTACTGAAAAGGGGTTGGGGTAGAATTCAGGATGTGTTGCAATACTCATAACTTCCACCAGGACTACTATACCTATTGGTCACATTCACCCAGTGTAATGCTATGATCAGAGTGCCAATTCCAAAGTTTCCAGTTGTATATATATATTTCACCGAGGAACAGGAACTCATTTACCTAACAGCTAAACAGAACAAAACTTCTATTTAGCTGAATATAAACAAGTGTAAATCAGATGAGGGTGTATTATAGGAACTCCTGGAATGGCACACTGAGTATAATCTTAACAACACTATGAATACAAATGCATGAAAATACAATTTATACTCTTGTATTCTAGCCTTGGGATACCCGGTTATCTAAGCTCACGGTACCGTTAATGCAGATGAAAGATTTGGACAGGCCTGAGGAAAACGATGGGCTGCCGCCAGACCAGAAATCTTCAGCGCCAGGAATCTTCAACCTTTTCCACACAGAATCTTGCCTCCAGAAAAAGTATTTTCTTCCAGAAAGGGGCTTGCTTTTTCTGAATAGGCCCTCACAGGACAGAGGGTAAACAGTTCTCTCCACAACACTGCAGCTCAAATCCAACTCAAATAGTGTAATCAGCAGCTTTCTCGTCTTGATACAGAAACACAACTTCTCCAGAAAAAGTGACTGTAAGCTCTCACTGAGTAACCGCAGAATAGTCTTTCAGCCTTCAGTCTTTATACTGCTGACCAGTGATCTCTCCACCATGATCTCCATATCAGACTCCTCACACTCTCTCCCTTCACCTTCTTCTCTTTTTCCTGTGCTTTTGCCCTCTCAGCCAAACTGGGACCTCCCCCCTGCAACTCAGTTTCTTCAGGACGTATGTTGCTGGGTCCTAGTGCCCTCAGGATACTGTCCACACAGACAGTGCTGGGTGCAGGCAGAGACAAGCAGCTACAATCCACACTCTTACATATTCATCCTCCATAAACTTCAAGGAAACATAAACATAAGCCTAACTTCGACTGTGAACAAGATACAAAAGTCCATAGAAGAATTTCAAGTCTGTTACTCTGTCTGGCACTCTGGGCACGCTCCAAACATACGTGGTCTCTTTACCATGTGCTTCATGCACTCTTGGAGGATCTGGCTTGACTCAAAGACCACTTGACCCAGGAACAATCACATGATAAATGCTGAGAAACACCCATGAGAGGTATGTGGATGGTCAGTCCCTCCCATCAATTCTAACCATCCCTTGAACCTGGCCCTGCATGTACACTAAAAACCTCATGGAGCAACAAGTCCCAGGGACGTAGTTATTCAAGGTCCACATCACAGTAGACTTCCACCTGTGCGATACATACTGGTAATTTACAACATTAACAGTCACCACATCACGCCCCCTATAGGAAGCGCGATAGCTCCCATATATTTTCTATCTATCTATCTATCTATCTATCTATCTATCTATCTATCTATCTATCTATCTATCTATCTATCTCTCTATCTATCTATCTATCTATCTATCTATCTATCTATCTATCTATCTATCTTTCTATCTTTCTATGTGCCTATCTATCCAGATTGATTATTCTAGCATTAAATAGATTAGATATTTATAAAAACGCAAGGTAACTTTTTGCTCCAATGTAAAAAAATAAATAAATTCTGGCTGCTGAAAATGGTAAAGTAACAAAACAGAAAATACTCAGCTGTTCCATTCCAGCAGTGGGTTCCCATGGTATCCACAGTTTTTGATGTTATCATGTTTGGCATAATTGGCACAAAGATCATTTTTGTGACCTAGTATATTTAGTGGAATATTGCACAATATACATCTTATGTAAGCCTAAAAAAGTTACATTTTTGCTTTTTCAAGTTTCTGCTTCAAAGTGTTTTGTTAATTTCATTTCACAATGTATGAAGCACTTACCTGAAGTTTAAGCCAACATTAAATAGGAAATAATCTTTCAGCAAACTTTGAATAATGAAATAGTGCAGGCAATTATAAGGAACTTTTTAGGGAGTCTAATTAAAGAATGTTGCTTCTTTCTCCACTTGTGAGAAGCTTCTTCCTCTCCCCACTGCCTCTTTCAGGAAAAGATAAATTCTTTTCATTATTTTAAAAAGACAGCCAGAGCTGACATACCTCTCCGCCCTCTGTTCTTTCCTAAGGGAGTTGCAGAGAACTTCTTCTTGCTTCCCCCAACCAACTAACATAGTAACATAGTAACATAGTTTTTAAGGTTGAAGGAAGACTTTAAGTCCATCTAGTTCAACCCATAGCCTAACATGTTGATCCAGAGGAAGGCAAAAAAAACTGCATGTGGCAACACTAAGCTCCACATTGGGGGAAAAAATTCCTTCCTGACTCCAGATACGGCAATCAGACTAATTCCCTGGATCAACGCCCTATCAAAGAATCTAGTATGTATAACTGGTAATGTTATAGTTTTCAAGAAAGGCATCCAGGCCCTTCTTAAATGTTAGTAGTGAGTCACTCATTACAACATCATGTGGCAGAGAGTTCCATAGTCTCACTGCTCTTACAGTAAAGAATCCGCATCTGTGATTATGATTAAACCTTCTTCCCTCCAGACGTAGAGGATGCCCCCTTGTCCTCGTCTCAGGCCTAAGAGTAAAGAGATCATTAGAAAGGTCTCTGTACTGCCCCCTCACATATTTATACATTATTATAAGATCACCCCTAAGCCTTCGTTTTTCCAAGCTAAATAACCCCAAGTTTAATAACCTGTCTTGGTATTGCAGACCCCTTAGTCCTCTAATAACTTTTGTCGCTCTTCTCTGGACCTGCTCTAGTTCAGCTATGTCTTTCTTATACACCGGAGACCAGAATTGTACACAGTATTCTAAGTGTGGTCGCACTAGTGACTTGTATAGAGGTAAAATTATGTTCTCCTCATGAGCATCTATGCCTCTTTTAATACATCCCATTATTTTATTTGCCTTTGCAGCAGCTGCCTGACACTGGCCACTAAATGTGAGTTTGTCATCTACCCATACACCCAGGTCTTTTTCAGTGACAGTTTTGCCCAGTGTTTTACAATTAAGCACATAATTATACCTTTTGTTTCCTCTGCCCAAGTGCATGACTTTACATTTATCCCCATTAAAGCGCATTTGCCATTTAGCAGCCCAAGCTTCCAGTTTACATAAATCCTCCTGTAATATAAAACTGTCCTCCTCTGTATTGATTACCCTGCAGAGTTTAGTGTCATCTGCAAATATTGAGATTCTACTCTGTATGCCCCCTACAAGGTCATTAATAAATATATTAAATAGAAGCGGGCCCAACACTGACCCCTGTGGTACCCCACCAGGGCCGGCGTCAGCACCCGGCGTACCGGGCAAGTGCCGGGGCCGACGGCTTGGAGGGGGCCCACCGGGCCCCTGAGGGCTAGGGTCACACTTGTGTTGTGACCCTAGCCTGACGCAAGTATTGTCTGCTGCAGCGCAGAGCGTTTAACGCTATGCGCTGCCAGCAACTGAGCCCAAAGAAACCCGCAGTTTACATTGACAACCAGTGGTTGTCACGGTAAACGTCGGGTTTCTATGGGCTGCCTCCAGCGCATAGCAGCGTTGCAACATAGTATACTTGCATAAGGCTAGGGTCACAATGCAAGTGTGACCCTAGCCTCAGGGGCCCCTGAGCACTGCCCCCACAGCCAGAGCCATATCCAGGGGGCAGCTGGGGGGTCATTTTTAGGCTCCTGCAGGCTGCAGCACCGGAGGTCTCCCTCCTCCCCCTCCACGGGAGCCGACAGAGCTGCACACACTCTGTGCTTACAGGACCTGCGATGATGTCACATGGAGGGGAGGAGTCAGGGGTCTCATGATCAGCTCCTCAGCGTATGTAGGACTCTGCTGGCCATCAATGATGCTCAAATAAGGTGAAGTTTGTGTGTGGTCAGGAGGCATTTACAGTGTGAATGTAGCAGAGGTGAGTGTGTACTAGGTGTATGGCAATTAGGTGAAGGTTATGTGTGGGGTCAGGAGGGATTTACAGTGTGAATGTAGCAGAGGCGAGTGTGTGACTAGGTGGTACGGAGAGCAGAGCCGTGTGTGTACGAGGTGTACGGAGCAGAGCCGTGTGTGTACGAGGTGTACGGAGCAGAGCCGTGTGTGTACGAGGTGTACGGAGCAGAGCCGTGTGTGTACGAGGTGTACGGAGCAGAGCCGTGTGTGGTACGAGGGTGTACGGAGCAGAGCCGTGTGTGTACGAGGTGTACGGAGCAGAGCCGTGTGTGTACGAGGTGTACGGAGCAGAGCCGTGTGTGTACGAGGTGTACGGAGCAGAGCCTTGTGTGTACGAGGTGTACGGAGCAGAGCCGTGTGTGTACGAGGTGTACGGAGCAGAGCCGTGTGTGTACGAGGTGTACGGAGCAGAGCCGTGTGTGTACGAGGTGTACGGAGAAGAGCCGTGTGTGTACGAGGTGTACGGAGCAGAGCCGTGTGTGTACGAGGTGTACGGAGCAGAGCCGTGTGTGTACGAGGTGTACGGAGCAGAGCCGTGTGTGTACGAGGTGTACGGAGCAGAGCCGTGTGTGTACGAGGTGTACGGAGCAGAGCCGTGTGTGTACGAGGTGTACGGAGCAGAGCCGTGTGTGTACGAGGTGTACGGAGCAGAGCCGTGTGTGTACGAGGTGTACGGAGAAGAGCCGAGTGTGTACGAGGTGTACGGAGCAGAGCCGTGTGTGTACGAGGTGTACGGAGCAGAGCCGTGTGTGTACGAGGTGTACGGAGCAGAGCCGTGTGTGTACGAGGTGTACGGAGCGGAGCCGAGTATGTACGAGGTGTATGGAGCGGAGCCGTGTGGTATGGAGCAGAGCCGTGTGTGTACGAGGTGTACGGAGCAGAGCCGTGTGTGTACGAGGTGTACGGAGCAGAGCCGTGTGTGTACGAGGTGTACGGAGCAGAGCCGTGTGTGTACGAGGTGTACGGAGCAGAGCCGTGTGTGTACGAGGTGTACGGAGCAGAGCCGTGTGTGTACGAGGTGTACGGAGCAGAGCCGTGTGTGTACGAGGTGTACGGAGAAGAGCCGAGTGTGTACGAGGTGTACGGAGCAGAGCCGTGTGTGTACGAGGTGTACGGAGCAGAGCCGTGTGTGTACGAGGTGTACGGAGCAGAGCCGTGTGTGTACGAGGTGTACGGAGCGGAGCCGAGTATGTACGAGGTGTATGGAGCGGAGCCGTGTGGTATGGAGCAGAGCCGTGTGTGTACGAGGTGTACGGAGCAGAGCCGTGTGTGTACGAGGTGTACGGAGCAGAGCCGTGTGTGTACGAGGTGTACGGAGCGGAGCCGAGTATGTACGAGGTGTATGGAGCGGAGCCGTGTGGTATGGAGCAGAGCCGTGTGTGTACGAGGTGTACGGAGCAGAGCCCTGTGTGTACGAGGTGTACGGAGCAGAGCCGCGTGCGTACGAGGTGTATGGAGCAGAGCCGCGTGTGTATGAGGTGTACGTAGCAGACCCGCGTGTGTATGAGGTGTACGTAGCAGAGCCGCGTGTGTACGAAGTGTACGGAGCAGAGCCGCGTGTGTACGAAGTATGTGTACCAGTGGTAGCCCCCCGCGGATTCCGCTCCTATAGTCTCAGCCACCTTTGCCAGCAGCATTCTTCTCCATAGTCTCTTCTGCCGCTGTCTGCATTCTGCAGCTCAGCATGGAGGGGCAAGATGTCATCACTGTGCTGATATGTGCAGAGCGACCGGAGGAGACCGGAGCAGCGAGAAGAAAGGTGAGGAGAAGAGAGATCTGGACGGCCAGACACTCCGCTTGGCTGCGGTGCCACCATATGGCAGTGCGGCTCCATTGAGCTGCTTGCATTATTTGTGCGCTCCAGGACACTTGTGTATATACCAAGCATCCTCAGATGCACAAAAATGCAACATTTTGCATTTGAAGGGTATTTTTAAAAGGCGCAAGGGAATGCAATCGCATTTTAGCCCGCTCCTAACAATGTGTAATATACTCACTGTCAGAAACAGCTCTTGCTGGATTCGGCAGTCACTGTTCCTGTAAGACTGCCTTCACATAGGAGTTTTTTTTTAAAATGTGGCAGTTGCGGTAAAAAAAACCTGCATCTGCCGCATTTTCCGTCTAGCGGCTGCACTTGCTGCACGTTAGCGGCAAGCCCCATGCATTGTCTATGGGGCTTGCGGTAAGTGTGCGGCAATATATATATATATATATATATATATATATATATATATATATATAGTCCGCGATATGTACTTAAAGGGGGCCCACTGAGACCTTTTCGCCCGGGGCCCACAGAAACCTGGAGCCGGCCCTGTACCCCACTGTTAACTGTGACCCATTCTGAGTGTGTTCCATTAATAACCACCCTTTGTTTCCTATCACTAAGCCAGTTCTTAACCCACTTACACATATTTTCCCCTATCCCCATTGCCCTCATTTTATGTATCAACCTTTTGTGTGGCACCGTATCAAAAGCTTTTGAAAAGTCCATATACACCACATCCACTGCATTTCCTTGGTCCAGTCCAGAACTTACTTCTTCATAGAAGCTTATTAGATTAGTTTGACAGGAACGGTCCCTCGTAAAACCATGTTGATAATGGGTCATGAGGTTATTTTTCTTCAGATACTCCAGTATAGCATCTCTTAGAAAACCCTCTAGGATTTTACCCACAGTAGAGGTTAAGCTTACTGGCCTATAATTTCCAAGTTCAGTTTTTGTCCCCTTTTTGAATATTGGCACCACATTTGCTATACGCCAGTCCTGTGGTACAGACCCTGTTATTATGAAATCTTTAAATATTAAAAATAATGGTCTATCTATGACAGTACTTAATTCCTGCAGCACTCTGGGGTGTATCCCATCTGGGCCCGGGGATTTGTCAATTTTAGTGATTTTTAGACGATGCCGTACTTCCTCTTGGGTTAAGCAGGTGACGTTTAATTGAGAATTTTTGTTATCACTGATCATATTGTCTGTCATGGGATTTTCTTGTGTAAATACTGTTGAAAAAAAGTCATTTAGCATATTTGCTTTTTCCTCATCCTCATCCACCATTTCACCCAGACTATTTTTAAAGGGGCCAACACCATCATTTTTTAGTTTCTTACTATTTATGTAGTTAAAAAATATTTTGGGATTCTTTTTACTTTCTCTGGCAATGAGTCTCTCTGTCTCAATCTTTGCTGCCTTGATTTGCTTTTTACAAATGTTATTTAATTTTCTGTATTTATTTAATGCTTCATCACTACCTACTTGCTTTAATTCCCTAAATGCTTTCTTTTTGTCACATATTGCACTTCTTACCGCTTTATTTAGCCATAGTGGTTTCCTCCTATTTCTAGCATGCTTATTCCCATAGGGTATATATTGTGCACAGGTCCTATTCAGGATGCTAATAAACATCTCCCATTTGTGTTGTGTACTTTTATATCTCAGGACATCGCCCCAGTTTATTGCACTAAGATCATCTCTCAACCGTTGGAAATTTGCCTTCCTGAAGTTTAGTGTCCTTGTGGCCCCTCTACTACACGTCTTAGTAAAGGATACTTGAAAGCTTATTAAGTTATGATCACTATTAC
This sequence comes from Allobates femoralis, assembly GCA_033576535.1. NCBI lineage: Eukaryota > Metazoa > Chordata > Amphibia > Anura > Aromobatidae > Allobates > Allobates femoralis. Next base: position 67,348,203 of record JARQOC010000005.1, read on the forward strand.
CCAAGTGACCTCCAACCCGTATATTTGATATGCGGTCCGGCCTGTTAGTTAATATTAGGTCCAGCAGTGCCCCCCTTCTTGTTGGGTCCTGAACCAGTTGTGAAAGGTAATTGTCTCTTATAGTTTTCAAAAACTTATTACCTTTGCTGGAACTGCAGGTTTCTGATCCCCAATGTATTTCAGGGTAGTTGAAGTCCCCCATAATAATGACTTCTCCCTGAGTCGCTGCTTCATCTATTTGCTTTATGAGGATATTCTCCTCCACTTCCATTATTGTTGGGGACTTATAACAAACCCCTATCAGTAATTTATTATTTTTTCCCCCTCCCCTTATCTCCACCCACAGGGACTCTACATTTCCATTAGATTCACCTATATTATCACGCAGGATGGGTTTTAAGGATGATTTTACGTATAAACATACACCTCCTCCTCGCCTATTTGTACGGTCATTTCTGAACAGACAATAGCCCTGTAAATTAACAGCCCAGTCATGGCTCTCGTCCAGCCAAGTCTCCGAAATCCCCACCATGTCATAATTATTTTCCAACAAAATCAATTCTAATTCCTCCATTTTGTTGGTGAGGCTTCTGGCATTAGTGAACATGCACTTTATGCATCTCTCTTTACCTCTATTCCTTCCTACTAGATTGACTGTTCTAACCCCACCCCCCATGCCACCCCCAATTTTATTACTTGTGCCCAGGTTACTGTTTACACTATCTTCCCCTCCTATACAATGAATAGCCTCCCCCCCAATCCCTAGTTTAAACACTCCTCCAACCTTCTAGCCATTTTCTCCCCCAGCACAGCTGCACCCTCCCCATTGAGGTGCAGCCCGTCCCTAGCATAGAACCTGTAGCCAACAGAGAAGTCGGCCCAGTTCTCCAGGAACCCAAACCCCTCCTTCCTACACCAATTCCTGAGCCACTTATTTATCTCCCTAATCTCCCGTTGCCTCTCTGGTGTGGCACGTGGTACAGGCAGTATTTCAGAGAATACTACCTTGGAGGTCCTTGCCTTAAGCTTGCAGCCTAATTCCCTGAAATCATCTTTAAGGACCTTCCACCTACCTCTAACTTTGTCATTTGTGCCAATGTGCACCATGACCGCTGGGTCCTCACCAGCCCCTCCCAGTAATCTGTCAACCCGATCAGCGATGTGCCGGACTCGAGCGCCAGGTAGGCAGCACACTGTTCGACGATCCCTGTCTTTGTGACAGATTGCCCTATCTATTCCCCTAATAATTGAGTCCCCCACTACCAGCACCTGTCTGGCCTGCCCTACTCTCCTGTTTTCCTCCTTACTGGAGCAGACACTCCTCTGGCTTTCAGAGGTCATGCCCTGCTGCAGCAGTGCTATCCCTGAACTCACACCCCCCCTCATCTGCCAACATAGCAAATTTATTGGGGTGTGCCAGATCAGGGCTAGCCTCCCTGGCACCCTTCCCTCTACCCCGCCTTCTAACTGTCACCCAGCTAGCTACCTCATGGTCCTGAGGCTCCATAGTACCATCCTCCCCCACATCTATCCCATTGAGCAGCTGTTCAGTGAGCAGCAGACTCCTTTCCATATTGTCTATGGATCTCAGCGTTGTCAGTCGTTCATTTAGATCCAGTATCTGGGCTTCCAAATGCACAACGTACTCACATCTCACACAGCAGTATGCACCCTCGACCGGCTGGTCAAGGAATGCATACATGTGGCAAGATGTACACTGGATGGCATTGCCAATCATGGAGCTCATTTCCTAATGGGGATTGCACCAGACAGAAATGATAAGTAAAAAGAAATGCAAAGTATTAATAAAATACAACCAGCAATTCAGTAAGTCCTCCCTTCCAAACTCCCTTAATACAAAGTCACTGAATCACAAGTCACACACTTACTTCTGTCGCACTTGCTCTGTCACACAAAGCTCGCGGTCACACTCGCTAGAGAATCAGATATAAAGAGGTTTTTTTTTTTTTTTCTTTTTTTCCCTTAGCAGCAAATCAGCCTACAGCTCAGTGTACTTCCAAAGGACTGGAAGCCCCAACCAGCTGCTTCTTATAAACCCTTAATTATGCACCCCCACCCTTAATTAACCCCTTGTAAGTATAGCTACACCACAGGTTTTAAGTGCAAGTAGTTAACCCTTTAACTTACAGGTAGTAAAATAGGAGTCTATAAACTTGTAGAGAGAAAAGAAAGTTAAGAAAGCCCAATAAAATTAAAAAGGTAAAAAAAAAAAAAAAAAAAAAAAAAAAGTCAGCAATTCACACAGGTATTTGTTGCAGGATTCCCAAACACCTCCTCACTGAATCACAAGTCACACACTTACTTCTGTCGCACTTGCTCTGTCACACAAAGCTCGCGGTCACACTCGCTAGAGAATCAGATATAAAGAGGTTTTTTTTTTTTTTCTTTTTTTCCCTTAGCAGCAAATCAGCCTACAGCTCAGTGTACTTCCAAAGGACTATTTTATGACTAGCCATAAAACTCTGAACTATGCAGAAATCAACTAGTCTAATCTGGTTTTGTCCCTGTGATTTTCCTTTGTCTTAAGTCACCAACTTTTAATGTCAAATTTAATAAGACCCGTTCATTGCACACATTCATAAATCATATTTTTGGAATATTTACCTTTTTTCGGTTATGATGGTATATTTGATATGTCTAGAACACTGCCAGAAACCTGGGAAATGACTTCTGACCTTCTGCACATTCCAGATATATCATATTTGATATAAAAAAAATGTAAATTCATGAGGGTAAACATGATGTACATATCTTGCACGTGGGTGCATCCAATCCAAAGATATAGAAAAATGGAGGATTTTGAGTCTTGTGCAGCTGGGTGGGTTTACAGAACACAGCCCCCCCTGTGAGGGAAACAAAGTGGGAGTTTTATGGTTTTCTGTCTCATTGCATAAAACCATAGGGTCTATTTTGGGCTCATTCCATCCTGGGACGTCAGACTAAGCACGAGACGAACGCTGCGAGGAGGAATCACACACCATTTCTGGGGAGCCGTCCCCCCCTCTGAATCTGAGTTGTCAATGCGTGGCACAGGTTTTGCAATTTCTTATTTTAATTCCTTTTATTTTAATAACTGTCTTATGCATATATGTAAATTGTCTCTTTTGTAATATCTTTTATATCTTTTTGTAAACACTGCCAAATTTTGGAGTTGGTAAAGAATATAACTACCGTGGGCAATTCACATGTTGACGTTACAGAACAGTCATATATTAAATGCACAGTTGTCCACATTTTAGTACAGGGTACCCTAATAGAAGTTTATTACTGATGTCCCTGAAAACCACTTTAAACTTTACCTATCCTTTGTTTCTTGAACATATTCATACACTCTGTCACATTACTTTTTGTTTTTTTTCTTACATTTGCCCACCACAGGCAATAATTACACCATGTCGATTGCCTTTGATGCATCATTAGAGGAATCTCATATGTTGTAGCAATCTTTCTTTGAAATCTGCCACTGTTTCCCTGGATTAATTGCACTGTAATCTCTTATTTTAAGACATAAATGTATGCAAATATATTAAAATGAGTGAAGCGAATACATTTTCTTAGAATTCATGTAAGAGACAGTTGTCACTGATAGAAGGAAAGAAATATCTTATCGCATTTGAAACAGAAACTAGATACATGGAAGATAGTTGACTATATGCTTGTGAGCGCGTTAATAATTTACATCCATCACTCGTTATTTGCCGGATCATTAGTCACTTCCATAAATTTGCAATCTTCATATCAGAACTTTGAGCTCATTAAGGTGTAAAGTTGTTCAGAGAAATAAACTTCTTATGGTGTGAAAACTTCTTTTATGGGTGGGATGGTTTGTTATTAAACTCTAAATGAAGTCACTTAATGTGACAGCCCTCTGCCCAGAACAAGATCTAATGTGGCTTCTTGTAAAAGCTTTCATGCTCATTTTTAGAATAATATAGCAGAATATGGCAGTCAGACGGAGCGCTGGGCACACAGAGAGGGGCAGAATATTCTTCTATCACCTCCCCTCTTTGAGGGTTGCAGATGGAGCTGCACGGGCACTGTTAATTGTAAAACCCCTCCCTTATGAGGTCTGCACACAGAGCTGCCATCCACACAGCCTTACAAGGTGAGATTGTCCTGTGCTCTCTCGCACCCTGCCCAGAGGTATGTACACACTGGCAGGTTTTTAACGTAGCATCTAGGGACAGAGTTAGGACTGTCTCTATCAGGGCCTACCGTGGAGTGGGTGAGGCAGCTTATTGTACGTTTTTTTGCAGAAACGTATAAACCAAAAGGCCCTGTTTTTTGTCACGGCACTGCCTATTTATTTTTACAGCAGAGCGCCTTTTGTGTTATTCTTATACGATTTTTGCATTGGTTTTTCATGTTTTTGGTGGGGATTGGTCGCAGTTCACACTGCTGCTTCCAATGTGTGCAGACTCATATTTTTTGCCTTGGCTGCAGGACTTTTGGTGACATGTCTTCCGGTCACATGACCTCTTGGATTTCACACCCCGCAACCCGGCGACCGAAACTGCTCTGAATACAAGCTCTTCGTGGGGTTGTGCAAGAGTGCAAAACCCGAAATTTATCACAGCTCATGTTATACACACTAGACCGCCAGGTTTAACTCTATGAGCGCCCCCTTGTTCTCTTCTTATCTTACCTTTTTAGAAGATGGCGTTATAGAGATACTCATGTTGTTATCATTAATGAATGATCAATAGAACTTGGGGATAAAAAGAATGTGTCATCAGAAATAAGCTTTTTTTTAAATCAGGTTTTATTCATATTTTTTTAAATGTTTGCATATTTTAATTTGTATCAAAATAGGAACCATTAAATAAAAATCAAAAATCTTGCAAATGTTATCCTGGCCACTAAGTCAATTACAAGACCCACACTTCTTGTTTTGTTCAGCAGCTGTGGACTAGGGATGGTTGGCATAAGCAAAGAAATTCTGCATAAACTGACACAACCCTTCTCAGGGAAGCTCATCTGCAATTCGCTGTCCTCATTGGGATCTCCACCTGACTGCATGCAACTCATCATCCTCAACAGGGTCTCCACCTGACTGCAGCTCATCATCCTCATTGGGGTCTCCACCTGACTGCAGCTCATCATCCTCATCAGGGTCTCCACCTGACTGCAGCTCATCATCCTCATCAGAGTCTCCACCTAACTGCAGCTCATCATCCTCATTGGTGTCTCCACCTGACTGCAGCTCATCATCCTCATCATGGTCTCCACCTGACTCCTGCTCGTCATCCTCATCGTGGTCTCAACCTGACTGCAGCTCATCATCCTAATCGGGGTCTCCACCTAACTGCAGCTCATCATCCTCATTGGTGTCTCCACCTGACTGCAGCTCATCATTCTCATCGGGGTCTCCACCTGTCTGCAGCTCATCATCCTCATCGGGTCTCCACCTGACTCCTGATCGTCTTCCTCATCGTGGTCTCCACCTGACTGCAGTTCATCATCTTAACCAACTTGAGAGGCCAAATGCTCACATCGATGGCGTCTGGCACAATGTTCTCTTCAAGGGTGAATCCCAGTTTTCACTGTACAGGGCACAAGGCAGACTGGCAAATGATGGTCACACCAGATACTGACTAGTTTTCTAACCCTCTTGGACCTCTCAAATACTGTAAAACTTCACTGTTACATTTGCAGGGAGTGAGAGTCCAAGAAGTGGACCTACTGGTCCACAGGAGAAGACCCGGGGCTTACCCAGATGTGGGAAACGCTTGACTAAGTGCTTTCTGTGAGGTGCCATGTGCCACTCCCAGGCTAGTGTCCGGTACTGTGGCAGCTGAGCAGAGCTGGGTAACAGCAGAACAAGTGAGCAGACACAGGACCAGATGGGACCAAGGGTAGCTAAACTTTCTCTGGAAAAAAGCAAAAAAATGGGTGGGTTGGGACCCCCAAACCTTTATAACTATTACCTGTCCTCTATTATTAGACTTTCCCAAAACTGTTTTTTTTACCCCTAATATGTCTTGGTTAATGATTGAAAAATCCTTTATAAAAAATAAGAGTCCACTACACTATTTAATTGCTTCATTAAGTGATCTTTCTAAACCACTCCCTATCTTTCCAACTTTAAAATCCGCTATTCTAGCATGGAGACTCCTTATATCTAAATCTTTAAAACATTTTAAGATAACTAATCCTTCGAAAATCCCGTTGGATGTATTGGAAATACTTATACCACATCTCAATTTAAAGGGAACCTGTCACCTAATTTGAAGCCCCTACACTATCTCTAGCTGTCCCTACAGCTTCCTAGCAGCTCCCTATCTCTCCCTTTCTTATGTAAAGTGACCCTATTAAACATGTTTAAATTAAGTCTAAACTTACTGCAGTCCCCGTGGTTAGGGGACTGGGTAGGCGTGGCCACGCTTCCATCAGCACTCCTACATGTTGAAATGCACACCCCGCTGGGCGGCATTATTCAGGGCCCTCTCTGCCCCCATGTCTTTGTAATCTCCGTGCGCCTCTGTAGTTCTATGCACCGGCCGGACGTCACTTCCGGCGCAGTGCATTATGGGGCGGGTCACGTGATCGGCCCTAGTGCATTATGGGGCCGATCACGTGACCGGCCCGGCTCCGCGCATGCGCACTGCGCTTACTGAAGCCGGGCCGGTCACGTGATCGGCCCCATAATGCACTAGGGTCGATCACGTGACCCGCCCCATAATGCACCGCGCCGGAAGTGACGTCCGGCGGGTGCATAGAACTACAGAGGCGCACAGAGATTACAAAGACATGGGGGCAGAGAGGGCCCTGAATAATGCCGCCCAGCGGGGCGTGCATTTCAACATGTAGGAGTGCTGATGGAAGCGTGGCCACGCCTACCCAGTCCCCTAACCACAGGGACTGCAGTAAGTTTAGACTTAATTTAAACATATTTAATAGGGTCACTTTACATAAGAAAGGGATAGATAGGGAGCTGCTAGGAAGCTGTAGGGACAGCTAGAGATAGTGTAGGGGCTTCAAATTAGGTGACAGGTTCCCTTTAACCATTTGGGTTGACAAAGGTATTCTATATGTCAGCGACTTAATTAAGCCAGACTCCCTAACCACATTTTTTGATTTACAAGCCAACTTCTCTCTACCTCTGGAGGAGAGCACCAGCTGGAGATGTATAGTTGAATATTTTGGGAAAAACAAACCTAACTTTTTATTCTCACAATCTATATCCGATTTTATAGATACTCCAAACAAACTTCTTAATTGGAAAGCAAACAATTTTTATAAAATCTTTAAAGAAAAATTAGAACTCTCCGGTTTGTCTTTTTTTCAGCTTTGAAGACAGAATTAAAAATCAAAATAGATCAACAAATGGCCAAAACCATATCTTTATCCTACTCACATACCATGTGTGCTACTATTCAAAATGTTATTGCAATGGTACTATACTCCAACCAAACTAAATATGATTAACCCTTCCCTTTCTTCTGCATGTTGGAGGGACTGTGGGAAATTGGGGACACTTTCGCAGATTTTTTTGGGGATGCCCTAAGTTGGTGAATTTCTGGTTGAACATAAAACAACTTATTTTAAAGGGGCCAAATTTTAAAATTTCACTAAATCCGCAATTCGCTCTTCTATCTATTGGATAAACAGACCTCCCTAAACAACATACATTTTTAATATCTCATATTTTATTGACCACCAAGATATTAATAGCGTCAAGATGGAAGAAGATTGAACCGCCTACTATGCCGGATTTACCGTAATTGAACGAATCTCTCAACATAGCATATTTGAACACAACCATGCCATTAGAAACAATATTTTTGGGAAATTCTTAACTAGGTGGAAAGACTGGTTAGCAATTTATTCCCCTAACTTACTTGTCAAGGTCTAATGACATCGTTAATTTATGTCTTTAATTACCGTATATACTCGTGTATAAGCCGACCCGTGTATAAGCCGACCCCCCTACTGTTGCCCCCAAAAACTGGGAAAACTTATTGACTCGCGTATAAGCCGAGGATGGACTCCAGCACAGGTATACAACCCCCAGCAGTGAGGTATACAGCAGCCTCCCCAGTGGTAGTATACAGCAGCAGCCCCAGTGGTAGTATACAGCAGCCCCAGAGGTATATACAGCCCCAGAGGTATATGCAGCCCCAGAGGTATATGAAGCCCCAGAGGTATATGCAGCCCCAGAGGTATATGCAGCCCCATATGCAGCCCCAGAGGTATATGCAGCCCCATATGCAGCCCCAGAGGTATATGCAGCCCCATATGCAGCCCCAGAGGTATATGCAGCCCCATATGCAGCCCCAGAGGTATATGCAGCCCCATATGCAGCCCCAAAGGTATATGCAGCCCCATATGCAGCCCCAGAGGTATATGCAGCCCCAGAGGTATATGCAGCCCCATATGCAGCCCCAGAGGTATATGCAGCCCCATATGCAGCCCCAGAGGTATATGCAGCCCCATATGCAGCCCCAGAGGTATATGCAGCCCCAGAGGTATATGCAGCCCCATATGCAGCCCCAGAGGTATATGCAGCCCCATATGCAGCCCCAGAGGTATATGCAGCCCCATATGCAGCCCCAGAGGTATATGCAGCCCCATATGCAGCCCCAGAGGTATATGCAGCCCCATATGCAGCCCCAGAGGTATATGCAGCCCCAGAGGTATATGCAGCCCCAGAGGTATATGCAACCCCAGAGGTATATGCAGCCCCATATGTAGCCCCAGAGGTATATACAGCAGCTGCAGCCCCAGAGGTATATACAGCAGCTGCAGCCCCAGAGGTATATACAGCAGCTGCAGCCCCAGAGGTATATACAGCAGCTGCAGCCCCAGAGGTATATACAGCAGCTGCAGCCCCAGAGGTATATACAGCAGCCGCAGCCCCAGGGCTGTATACAGCCGCAGCCCCAGGGCTGTATACAGCCGCAGCCCCAGGGCTGTATACAGCCGCAGCCCCGGAGGTATACAGGCCCCCCATCAAGTTCCAGGGCCCCCCCTTCCTTGCGCGCCAGCCTGTAAAGGAAAATCATACTTGCCAGAGTCCAGTCGCGCCGTCCGCAGCTGCCGACATGACGATCCCGGGCTCCATTCAGCGTCTTCCGGCTTCCGACTTCCTGTGGTCGCGGGCAATGACGTCATTGCCCGCGACTACAGGAAATGCGGAAGACGCTGAATGGAGCCCGGGATCGTCATGTCGGCAGCTGCGGACAGCGCGACTGGACTCTGGCAAGTATGATTTTCCTTTACAGGCTGGCGCGCAAGGGCTGGGGGCCCTGGAACTTGATGGGGGGCCTGTATACCTCCGGGGCTGCTGCGGTATTTTTTTATTTTTTTATATACTCGCGTATAAGCCGAGGGGGGACTTTTCAGCCCAAATTTTGGGCTGAAAAACTCGGCTTATACGCGAGTATATACGGTATCTACTTTTTACTATATATCATATTATTATTTTTATTATAGAGGGAAGGAGGAAAAAGGGAAAGGGAAGGAGTGAGAAAAAGGGAAAGGGAAGGGATTGAGGAGGAAAACAAGAGAAAAAGATTATCCTAAGGCTGGGGTCACACACACAGATATCTGGGCAGATATTGTTGGCAGATCTCTGGTTGCAGTGAAATCATGGACACATGGTTCCATTTTGTGGCTGTGTACAAATGGAGCAATGTGTCCATGTTTTCACTGCAACCAGAGATCTGTGAACAATATCTGCACAGATATCTGTGTGTGTGACCCCAGCCTAAGATGTCTCAGATATATAATGTCTTTATTATTTTACTAAAAATCTTTTGGATTGAAGTGAAGTACTTAACACAATATATAGAATTGTATCTTAGGTAGCATTGCATTATGTATATTTTAGTTGTACTCTTTTTTTCTCTTTTAATGAATCAAACATTTTATTTGGTTATATTGTCTGTTTGCTTCTGATATTCAACAGGTTGATAATGGTGATATCAACAATAAGAATCCCTGATTTATTTTTTGTATGTAAATAGTATTATAATGTATATGTTTTTTTTCCCCTTTATTATGTACGGTATGTTCCCTTGTCTTGTCTAAAATTTCAATAAATATTATCTTGATCACAGGACCGGATGGGAATTGGACTCTGACAGGGCTGGCACAGAACCACCAACAGGACTGGGACAAGAACACAAGTACAGGCAGGTTAAGGCACAGAACATTGGACACAGGACATCAGGGCAAGGAAGACAAGAAGAGGTCATCTGGCACTGGTGCAGGTAGAAGTCATGAGGCACAGACATCAAGAAGAAGTCATCTAGCACTGACATAGTTAGAAGACTTCAGGCACAGACATCAGACAGAAGTCATATGTCGCTGGCATAGGTAGAAGTCATCAGGAGGAGATGGAAGAAATCTCATTCCACCGAGCACTTCACATTGTTCAAGCAGTCCCTCAACAACTTCAAGTCCGCACTCACTGCCGCAAAACAAGCCTTTTTCTCATCCCTAATAACCTCCTTCTCACACAATCCCAAACAGCTTTTTTAAACTTTCAGTTCCTTACTCCATCTGCCCACTCCTCCCTCTCCCCTTATCTCTGCTGAGGACTTTGCCTCCTTTTCAAGCAGAAGATCGATAAAATCAGACAGCTTTGACCCACTGACCCCACAGCTTCCCCTCTCACTTACACTGCCCTCTCCTTCCATCAGGTGCTTCTCCCCCATAACTGAAGATCAGCTCTCTTCCCTTCTGTCAAAGTCACACCTTACCACCAGCACCCACGACCCGCTCCTATCCCACCTCATTCCCAGCCTCACCGCAGTCTTCATCCCAACCCTAACCCATCTCTTCAACTTATCACTTACTACTGGCGACTTTCCCTCAGCCTTCAAACACGCCCTGATTACACCCATCCTCAAAAACCCTCTTGTGACCCAACTTCTGTTTCTAACTATCACCCCATATCTCTTCTTCCCTTCGCCTCTAAACTACTTGAACAACATGTCCATTCAGAACTGTCCTCCCACCTATCCTCCTGCTCCCTCTTTGACCACCTACAATCCGGTTTCCAACCCCACCACTCCACCGAAACAGCCCTAAATAAAGTCACCAATGACCTACTGACCACCAAGTGCAAGCAACACTACTCCATCCGCCTCCTCCTTGACCTATCTGCCGCTTTGGACACAATTGACCATTGCCTCCTATTCCAGATCATGGAATCTCTTGGCATCACTGACCTAGCCATCTCCTGAATATCCACATACCTAACGGACCGGACTTTCAGAGTCACCCACTCCCACACCTCCTCTTTGCACTACCCCCTATTCGTTGGTGTCCCCCGAGGCTCAGTTCTGGGACCACTACACTTCTCCATCTACACTCTGGGCCTAGGACAACTCATTGACTTCCATGGCCTTCAGTACCATCTCTACACTGACGACACACAGATCTACTTGTCTGGGCCTGACATCACCTCGCTACTATCCAAAATTCTACAATGCCTGTCCGCCATCTCATCCTTCTTCTCAGCTCGCTTCCTTAAACTGAACATGGACAAAACTGAGTTCATTGTCTTCCCCCCAAGTCGCTCTCCCCCACTACCCAACCTGTCTATCACTGTCAATGACTGCTCACTCTCCCCAGTCCCCCACACTAAATGTCTCGGGGTAATCCTTGACTCTTCCCTCTCCTTCAAGCCTCACATACAGGCCCTCACCACCTCCTGCCGACTCCAGCTCAAAAAGATTTCCCGGATTTGCACTTTCCTTGACCATGACACTGCTAAAACACTTGTTCATGCTCTCATCATTTCCTGCATTGACTACTGCAACCTCCTGTTGAATGGCCTCCCTGCTACCTCCCTTGCACCTCTCCAATCTATCCTAAACTGTGTTGCCTGACTAATCCACCTGTCTTCTCGCTACTCCCCTGTATCCCCCCTCTGCCAAGCCGTTCACTGGCTCCCCACTTCTCAGAGATCCTGGTTTAAAACGCTAACCATGACATACAAAGCCATCCACAACCTGTCCCCACCATACATCTCTGACATGGTCTCCCGATACCAACCCGCGCACACTCTACCATCCTCTCAAGAGCTCCTTCTCTATTCCCCTTTTGTTTCCTCCTCTCACAACCGCATACAAGGTTTCCCCCGTGCATCTGCTATACTCTGGAACTCTCTCCCCAACACATCAGACACTCTCCTAACCTGGGAACCTTCAAAAGAAACCTGAAAACCCACCTATTCTGTCAAGCCTACAACCTGCAATGAAACCTGGGTCACTGTCTCACTATCGGCACTAACCCCTTCTACTGTATTCCCATCCGTCCCTATTAGACTGTGAGCCCTCGCGGACAGGGTCCTCTCTCCAATCCTGTATCTGTACGACTTGATTGTCCATATATATTGTACTTGTCCTCGTCTGCTGTTTCCATATCTAAAGCACCATGGAATCTAATGGATCTATATAAATATATAATAACTAGCTGTGAGCCCGATGCAAATGCATCGGGTGTCTAGAATATGTTTTTTTTTTTTAAAGATTTTTAAATAATAATCGCATCATCAATAGCAATAATATTAGCAATAGCATTATTATTAGCAGTAATAGCAGTATTAATAGCAGTAATAGCATTATTATTAGCATTAATAGCATTATTAATAGCATTAATAGCATTAATAATACAATTAATAGCATTAATAGCATTAATAATACAATTAATAGCATTAATAGCATTATTAATAGAATTAATAGCATTAATAGTATTATTAATAGCATTAATAGCATTATTAATAGCATTAATAGCATTAATAGTATTATTAATAGAATTAATAGCATTATTAATAGCATTAATAGCATTAATAATACAATTAATAGCATTAATAGCATTATTAATAGAATTAATAGCATTATTAATAGCATTAATAGCATTAATATTATTATTAATAGCATTAATAGCATTATTAATAGAATTTATAGCATTAATAGTATTATTAATAGTATTAATAGCATTATTAATAGCATTAATAGCATTATTAATAGCATTAATAGCATTAATAATACAATTAATAGCATTAATAGCATTATTAATAGAATTAATAGCATTATTAATAATAATAGCATTAATATTATTATTAATAGCATTAATAGCATTATTAATAGCATTAATAGCATTAATAGTATTATTAATAGCAGTAATAGCATTATTAATAGCATTAATAGCATTAATAGCATTATTAATAGCATTAATAGTATTATTAATAGCATTAATAGCATTTTGAATAGCATAAATAGCATGATTATTAGCCTTAATAGCATTATTAATAGCGTTAATATGATTATTATTAGCATTATTAGCATTAATATTAGCATTAATAGCATCATTATTAGCATTAATAGCATTATTATTAGCAGTAATAGCATTATTATTAGCATTAATAGCATTATTAATAGCATTAATAGCATTAATAATACAAATAGTAGCATTAATATTAGCATTAATAGCATTAATAGTATTATTAATAGCATTAATAGCATTAATAGCATTATTATTAGCATTAATGGCATTAATAATACAATTAATAGCATTAATAGCATTATTAATAGAATTAATAGCATTATTAATAGCATTAATAGCATTAATATTATTATTAATAGCATTAATAGCATTAATAGCATTATTAATAGCATTAATAGCATTATTAATAGCATTAATAGCATTAATAGCATTATTAATAGCATTAATAGCATTATTAATACCATTAATAGCAATATTATTAGCATTAATAGCATTTTGAATAGCATAAATAGCATGATTATTAGCCTTAATGGCATTATTAATAGCGTTAATATGATTATTATTAGCATTATTAGCATTAATATTAGCATTAATAGCATAATTATTAGCATTAATAGCATTATTATTAGCAGTAATAGCATTATTATTAGCATTAATAGCATTATTAATAGCATTAATAGCATTAATAATACAATTAATAGCATTAATATTAGCATTAATAGCATTAATAGTATTATTAATAGCATTAATAGCATTATTAATAGCATTAATAGTATTATTAATAGCATTAATAGCATTATTAATAGCACTAATAGCAATATTATTAGCATTAATAGCATTTTGAATAGCATAAATAGCATGATTATTAGCCTTAATAGCATTATTAATAGCGTTAATATGATTATTATTAGCATTATTAACATTAATATTAACATTATTAGCATAATTCTTAGCATTAATAGCATAATTATTAGCATTAATAGCATAATTATTAGCATTAATAGCATTATTATTAGCAGTAATTGTTATTTTTATATTTATTTATTTATTTATTTATTTATTTATTTTTTAAGATTTTCGCGGCCGCACTTGCCGCACCTGCCGCAAGTCCCCCTATACTTTCTATGGGGATTACCGCAACCGCGCCGCAAGTTGCGGTTACACTTGCGGCGCGGTTGCGGTAATCCCCATAGAAAGTATAGGGGGACTTGCGGCAGGTGCGGCAAATGCGGTTTTGCACTTGCGGTAGGTGCGGCCGCGAAAAAAACCGCGGCTGACTGCGGTTTTTTTCGCGACCGCACTTGCCGCAAGTGCAAAACCGCACTTGCCGCACCTGCCGCAAGTCCCCCTATACTTTCTATGGGGATTACCGCAACCGCGCCGCAAGTGTAACCGCATCTGCCGCGTTCGCCGCATAACCGTTACACTTGCGGCGCGGTTGCGGTAATCCCCATAGAAAGTATAGGGGGACTTGCGGCAGGTGCGGCGGCTGAGGTAGCGACTCGCAATGGCCTCGCGGCCATTGCTCGCGCTACACAGCGACTCGCAATGGATCCCCATATAAAGTATAGGGGGACTTGCGGCAGGTGCGGCGGCTGAGGTAGCGACTCGCAATGGCCTCGCGGCCATTGCTCGCGCTACCTCAGCGGTAAATCGCTAAGTTTGTGGCCGAGCCTCTGGTTCTATTTTCGGCCAGCGACTCGCATTGGCCGCTACGCGGCCAATGCTTCGCCGTGCTAACGTCACAAAGTGACATGGCCACGGTCTTTTCGGGGTCCGACACGGAAGTGCCTACGGCAATTATATAGTAGATAATAATCAGGCAGAATACAAGACTCAGGCAGTACTCTGGACTTCAGGTCAGGGCTGGCTCCAGATTTTTGCAAGCCCCAGGCAAAAGAGTCTTAATGGGTCCCTTTTACACTCTGCCCTCGCCCCTCCAAATTATATATGACACACATAGCTCTGCTACATGTCCATAAACTTAGATGGCTCTGCTACACGCACATGTAGACACACAGTTTTGCTACACGCACACTACACATAGTACACCCACAGCTCTGCTACATGCCCAAAGACATAAATGGCTCTGCTACACGCACATGTAGACACACAGGTCTGCTACATGCACAGTACACATAGTATCCAGACATAGCTCTATTATATGAACATACAGATACACACACACAGCTCTACTACATGAACATACAGATACAATACACACAGCAATGGTACATGCCCAATTCATGCACATACAGATGCATGCAGCTCTACTACATGCACACTACACATAGACATACATGTCCATAGAGATAGATAGCTCTGCTACATGCACATGTAGACACACAGCTCTGCTACATGCACACTACATGTAGACATACATGCCCATAGACATAGATGGCTCTGCTACACGCACATGTAAACACACAGCTCTGCTACATTCACACTACACATAATACACACACACAGCTCTACTAAATGAACATACAGATACACACACAGCACTGGTACATGCCTAATTCATGCACGTACAAACACACGCAGCTCTGCTACTGTGGCGCCCTGCTCACGCAGGTAGCCACAGCCTTCCCTACTGCACAGCTGGGTTTCCACAGCAGGTACCTACTACATGCAACACCTTACACCCCAACGCAGTAGGGGGAGCTACATTCACTGACTTTAGGTGAGTTCCACTATAAATACTGCTGCTGGGGGAGGAGTTAATTAAAGTGTGCAGATGCTAGGAGAGCTGCGAAGACGTTCTGGTGATCAGTGCCGCGGTTAGGCCCGAACCAGTGACCCGGAGTGGCCCTTCTACGTTGAGCCAAGCCTAGGAGTGGGGACAGAAGGCAAGGAGCAGAGCCAAGGGAGCGAGGAACCGGTGGAGGTTCACCCAAGACGAACCGGACTTCGGGGGTCCGCACCTACAGGATTACTCCAAGACTGCAGAAAACCCCGCCACACCGTGGAGACTTTAGTCACCCGGTCCCCCTGCATATCCAGAAAGAGGGAGGCGGACACCGTAGTGTGGAGTAGCACTGCAGTGATCAGAGAGGGTAACCCGTGGACCGTGCAGGAGGAGAGAGTAAAGACCAGAGAAAGTGAGGAGGCCAGTTGTGTTGTATACAGACAGGGTTTCAGAGACAATATGGAACCTGAGGAGGCCTTATACCCACTTGCTGTGGAGACTCACTCAGCACATGGTCACCCTTCAGTGCCCTGGACATCTTTACCTGTGCATACTATCAGTAAAAGGTAAAAGAGACTCCTTCAGAGTGTGTGTGTTATTCCACCCTGTCCCCAACCTTCCTATAGACTGCCTTACTAACTCTTACCATGGCCTTAAGTCCCACTTCAAGCTGCCCCTTTACTCTACGCTGCCACGGAGGTCCAGCTCCACCTGTAGGGAGCTTTACTACCCTTGCCGCAATAACCGAGTACCCCAGGGCCTGGGACTCTACACTACATGCACACTACACATACAGATGCACATATGGTTCTGCTACATGGACACTACATATGACCCACCCCAGGGCTGGAGAAGTACTCGGAACCAGGGCGTTGATTACAGTTGCTGTCACTGGTGGCCAGTGCCTGGGCCCGTGGCCCTGGTGGTCACTGAAAAGTGTTGAAAGTAAAAAATAATAAAATAAAGTGTTCGTGACGCCACCTACGGTACCTGGTAATGTTTCCAGCGCTGCCTTCAGACCTCCAGGGATGATGATACTGCAGTCAGATGGTGTTGCTCCCCGTAGGTGGAGCAGGATCCCTGGGGCAGGGATAGATGAATGGATTTCTCACTGGAAGGCGGCTCTGCAGGTGGAAGCTTGATGCAGACTCTGCTGTTGAGACTGGAATGCCGTGTACCACAGACACATGAGACACAGGAGACCTCCTTGCTTTGCACGGGTATTTACTGGCAACTTGTCAAGGCAGTTCTCATCAGTACACAGTCACACAGTCACAGGTAGCTGGCCGGTTTGACAGCAAAGGATGCAAAGTCTCTCTGAGGCCCCCAATAATGTTCCTTATGGTACACTCTCTGTTGTTTTCACTGCGCTCTTCTAACTATCCGTGCGCTGCCCTGCATGGAGCCCTCTTACTACCAGGCCCGTTGGGTATATAGAGGTACCCTTTTTCTCTCTAAGGGGCTCAACCTAGTTTAGTGCTCTTGGTGGGGACATGCTTGTCGGACTAGGTCAGGGCTATATGGAAGGCCTTCGACCCATCGGGTTTGGCGGCTCAGAGCTGAACTTTCCTGCCCCGTACTTGGAGCCGGTAGTCTGTCTTAGCCTGGATTCCCTCCCAGACAATCTACACTCTGGCATGGGCTTGCACAAGGCAGGTGTAAGAGTGTGTAAAAATTTACTTCCTGAATAAAAAGGTGGGGGCTGTCAGCTGAGGAGGTTGTCACGGAGACAGGGAGGACTTTATGACAGTTTGGGCTGAGGTAAACTAGTCTCCTGAGGTGCTGTGAGGAGAGTGGCTGTGGAGAAGTCTGAGCCAGATAAAGCGGAGACCGGACACTGATCCACTGGACAGCAGAGCCCCTGGAGGGGACCAAAGACTTATTCCCTGCTGAGAAGCGAGTATACTACTGCCAGGAGAGGAGTGCTTTAGAGGAGACGGGTCGGCCATACTGTGAGAGAAAAAGACTGAATCTCTGCTGTGAGACTGCAGGCCTCGGTGTGGTGTCTCTAGGTGAACACACTTGGCCTCCCAAAAAGCTACAGAGACTAAGACCCCCCCCTTCAGACAAGAGAACACAATATCCCTATTTACTACAGTTGTGTTTTATTTATTTTTCATTTTTGGCGCTGAAGACCATTGGAAGTGACTGCGTTAACAGTACTTCCCCAGGCCTGTACAGACTGTAACTGGACTAAACTTTACTATTAGAAAAGGTACCCGGGTATCCAACAGATCAGATATATAAATATATATGTACATATATGTACACTGGGTTTATATGTATTGTATGTATAGAGTTGATAAGATTGTAAATCGGTGTGTTATTTCAGTGATCCTCACTAAACTGCATCCATCTGATTTACACCTGTCCTGCTGCTGTGTGTAGTAAATCGCTTATTTTTCTGTATAGATTTTAGGTAAATTTATTTTTGGCATTGTCTCCTCACACTGAGGAGGAACATTAAGGTAACACACCGACCCCTAGCTTGATGCTGGGTGTATGTAAATAATTTATCTATTTCTGGGGAAATAACATATCTGTGCATCTTACTCTAAACTTTCCATCTGTTTCCCCAAGTAAAAGCAAGTATTTTATGTTGCTTCTGCCTCCGTCTCTGTTTCTGTGACTCACTGGATCTAGTACGGACCTCTGGTCATTACATTTTGGCGTAGTCGGCAGGATCCAGCTTTTGTCATGGACGGAGACGAGGGAAGAAGTGGCCCATCCACACTAGCGGTTCTTCCACTGATTGCGGGTCCCCCGGCAGCTGCGACGACTTTGCAAGGGTACGTGCCGGTAGGAGCCTTACTCCAGCACATACCCAAATACGACGGGCGTAGCATGACGTGGCAAGACTGGGTTGAGAGGGTACAATGTATTTTGCGAATGTGTAATTTAACCCCCGAGTTACGGGCAGGGCTGGCATTGAATGCATTAGAGGGAGACGCCAGGAGGACAGTGATGGTGCGACCAGAATCAGAGAGGGATACACTAGAGAAGGTTCTTGAGTTGCTGAAAGTGAGTTATGGAAGCCGTGTTAGAGTGACGCAGTTTCGGGCCCTCTTCTTTAATCGCCCTCAAGGGAAGCAGGAGTCCCTAATGCAGTACTCCATTGCCCTGCAGGAGACATTAAATGAGATGCACCGCCTAGACCCTAAGGCCATGGGAACGTTCCAGGAGGTGGACCGGCTTCTCCGGGATCAGTTTATTACCGGGCTGGCCAATAGGTTTCTTCGTGATAAGTTGCAGGAGAAGGCTTGGATCACTCCTGATCTGACCTTCTGGCAAATATATCTGGCTGCCCTTGAAAGGGAAGAGGAGTCTGTACCTGTGGTAGAGAAAACTGTAAACAGCATTCAAATGGTGAGAAGCCGAGAGACTGGGACTGATCCTGTGGTTTTGACAGAAGTGATTCAAGCCCTAAGATCAGAGCTAAGGGAGCTGCAGGTAGAAGTGGCCAAAGTACGGAAGGAGTTGTCCCCTCTCCCGGCAGAGAGTCCACCTGCCAAACCTGTCAACTCCAGTATAGTCCGTATGCAAGAGAGGCATGGAGTATCTACACTGGGTGCCTGCAGCCAAGCTGGACGTGTGCCCTGGAGGCATCGCCAGAGGAGCCATACCGCCTGCTTCCGTCAGACCAATATCATTCCAGAGAATCCACTGCCAGTGGCAAAGCCGTTGGCCGCTGCTGTAGAAAGGCGACCGGCCACTGCTGTAGAAAGGTGACCAGCCACTGCCTATTCCCCACTGGGCCCTCGACGAGAGGAACATGACTTGTACGCAAGTAGCCCAGTGATGGAAGCAGAGTTTGAGGGGCAGAAGATGAGGTGTTTAGGCGATACAGGATCAGAGTGTACCATCATGCCTCTGGAGGTGTATGAGAGACACTTCAGTCAATTGATGGTCCCTGAGGATGGCCGAGTATTACGTCTTACCGCTGCCAATAATGGCCAGCTGATGGTGAAGGGGATCGTGTGGATGCAGCTGAAACTGTTCGGCCAGAAGCTAGGTCAGAAGGGAGTCGTGTTGGTTGACCATCCCCCCAGAAGAGGGATGGAGGTAACACTCGGGATGAACGTACTGAGAGACTTGAATCATCAGATGTATGCTAGTGAAGGACCCCGATACTGGAGCCGTGCTACCCGTCACCGACCCACGCAGAGAATGTTACACTGTCTGGTGCTGAGCTGTGATCTTTTGAAGAGTTCGGTCCCGGAGGGCAGGGTGGGTCTTGTCAGAGTGCCGTCGTGGTCCACGGTCTCACTGGCACCATGGCAGGAACAACTCCTGATGCTGCCGGTGGGAGCGGGCCAGAGATTAAATGGTCTGGAAGTGCTACTTGAACCCGCTCCGGAGAGTTCATCATTTGCTAAGACACACGTGGCCCGTGCCTTGGTGGTTGTGAAGAATGGACGGGTACCAGTCAGATGCATTAACGTGCTGGATGAGGCTGTCACGATTCCCGCTGGAACCATTCTTGCTAAGCTATCCATACCGGCAGAAAAGATACCTGAGGGAATAGGATTTGAACTGCGCCCCGACCAACAGTCGGCATGGACTTATGCGGTTGAGTTGGTCAAGACAGAGCACCCTACTGAAGACTGGAATGGGCGCGTGATCATGAACCAGATGGATGTGGATCGGGAGAAGCTAACCTCAGCTCAGTTGGAGCAGCTGGAAAAAGTCCTGTGGGAGTACCAGGAGACCTTTTCTCGGCATGGAGAAGACTTTGGCTGTTCCCAGACAATTGAGCATGAGATTCCTACAGGGGACACCCCTCCCATCAGGGAACGATACCGCCAAATTCCTCCCAAACTTTATGAAGAGGTAAAAGGCATGGTAGCCAGTATGCTTGATAATCAAGTGATACGAGAGAGCCAAAGTCCCTGGGCTGCCCCCGTGGTCCTGGTGCGAAAGAAGGATGGGACCCTCCGATTTTGTGTGGATTATCGGAAATTAAATGCGCACACGGTGCGAGACGCATACCCGTTGCCTCGGATTGAGGAGTCCCTGTCTGCATTAGGACGGGCCAAATACTTCTCAACGTTGGACTTGGCGAGCGGATATTGGCAGGTACCAATGGCTGAGAAAGATCGGGCAAAGACAGCATTTATTCTGCCAATGGGGCTCTACGAATTCAATCGGATGCCGTTCGGACTCAGTAATGCCCCGGGGACCTTTCAACGCCTTATGGAACACTGCTTAGGCGACATGAATTTCGAATCGGTACTGATATATCTAGATGACATCGTGGTGTTCGGGACATCATTTGAAGATCATCTTGAGAAGTTACGCCAAGTGCTCCAACGGCTCAGCCGCCATGGATTGAAAATAAAACCGAAGAAATGTCAACTGTTCAAGAGTCGCATAGAGTATCTAGGCCATGTTGTGACTCCCGACGGGGTGTTACCCTCAGCCAGTAAGATCTTAGCGGTACAGGAGTGGCCACCTCCCCAGACCCTGCGGGAGGTTCGGGCTTTCTTGGGATTGGCGGGGTACTATCGACAATTTGTGCCCAGGTTTTCACAAGTAGTGGGTCCTCTGAATGAACTTTTAAGAGGGACAGCGCTGGGTCCTCGCAACCGCCCTATTCAATGGGGGCCTCAGCAGCAAAAGGCATTTGACGAGGTGAAAACTGCCCTAACGAGTGCCCCGTTGTTGGCATATGCCCGGTTTGATACCCCTTTCCTGTTGTACACTGACGGTAGTCTTCACGGGTTGGGGGCGGTACTGGCCCAAATTCAGGATGGCCGGGAGGGGTCATCGCCTATGGCAGCAGGTCTTTAAGGGACACTGAGCGCAATCCGGCTAACTATACTTCGTTTCGCCTGGAGCTACTAGCATTGGTATGGGCTATGACAGAGCGTTTTGCCGAATACCTCACTGGTGCTGAAGTGTTGGTAATGACAGATAACAATCCCCTGTCCCACTTAGATAATGCAAAACTGGGGGCACTAGAACAGCGATGGGTTGCCCGCCTTGCTAAGTTCAACTATCGTATTAAATTTCGGTCTGGACGAGAGAATGGAAATGCCGATGCGCTGTCACGGGTGCCTTTGGGACCCTCAGGAGGGAGTGTTGACGATGAACTCGAGGACATCGAGACTCCCGATTTTGGTGAATTACCTATCTTCCAGAGTGTGGTACATTCAAGTGGGGTGGCATCAGCGATGCCTTATGTCCTTGGTAAAACTCCTGCTGACTGGTTAGAGGACCAAAATGGCTGTCCAGACATTAAACTGGTACGCTCTTGGGTACAGAATAGAGTATGGCCATGACCAGAAGAGAAGGCCCAATTGTCCACAGAAGGCGAGAAGCTGTTGCGTCAGTGGGACAAGTTGTGCGTTGAACATGACCTATTATATCGCAAGGTTTATTTGCAATCTGAGTTGCAGCACCGGCACCAGCTGGTGATCCCCATGTCGCTGGGGCCGGTGGTTGCCCGTGAAGCGCATGAGAAAGGAGCTCACTTTGGTAGTGAAAAGACACTCCAGTGGCTACAGCGAGTCCTCTATTGCCCTGACCTGGGAGGCATGGTAGCGGAGGCGTGTCGGCAATGTCGGGTCTGTGGGCTCAGTAAGAGTCCTGAGCAGCGGGCCCCTACGCAAACAATTAAAACGTCTGCCCCCTTGGAATTGCTCATGATTGATTATGTCTTGATAGGGTACTCGACGTCGGGGTGCTCCTATTGCTTGGTGATGACAGACCACTTCACTAAATATGCTGTGGCGGTGCCAACGAGAGATCAGACAGCAGAGTCGGCAGCTAAGGCCGTGTGTCGTCATTTTCTCCAAGTGTTTGGGTGTCCGCAAAGAATACACTCAGATCAGGGGGCATGTTTTCAGAGTACTCTAATGAAGGAACTGTACCAGTTGTATGGTATCCAGCAGTCAAAGACAACACCCTACCATCCACAAGGTAATGGAGCTTGCGAGCGTTTCAATCGGACTCTTTTGCAAATGTTGAGGACATTAGAGAATGAGCAGCGGGCTCACTGGCCTGAATTTATCCCTGAATTGATGTGGGCCTATAATAACAGGATGCATAGCACTACAGGTTACACCCCACACATGCTACTGTTCGGTCGACCTGGCCGAGATATTGAAGAATTGAGTATGCCAGATCTCTCCTCCACTCACCCCCGGACCGCGTCTGAATGGGCCTGTGAACACCGGCATAGGTTAAGGGTGGTTCATCGGGTGGTGGGTGACCGACTCAGTCAGGTGACTCACCGGGACAGACACCCAGTACAAAATGAGCCTTTCTCTCTGGGGGACAGGGTGTTGGTGAGGACTAAGGGGCAATCGGGCAAGTTGAGTGATCGATGGGAGGCAACGCCATATGTGGTCAAAAGAAGAGTGAGTCCTGAAATTCCAGTCTATGAGGTAGAGCCAGTGGGAACTGGAGGACCGACCCGCAATCTTCATCGTAACATGTTGCAGCGATGTCGGTTCGAAAACTCAGGCCCCATTTCCAGGGAGCCAGAACCTGTTTCTCGGGGGGTGATTCATCCTAGTAATACCGAATGTTGTGATGAGCCTTTCCCTGTGTCTACCCACCTTTTCCCTGTGGTAAATGCGCCGCCATATAGTGAGAATATTGTGCATCCTATGTCTTCTCCTAGGGATGCTGAACAAGGACAGGTGCCTGATCCGGACAATGTGCTATGGAATGCAGCACCTCAGGAGGGAGCATCTTCATCAACTTCTCCTGGTGAAAGCACTGATACCTCTGGGACTGGAAATCCAGTGTCTGGTCCCAGGAGGTCAACTCGGGCTACAGCAGGAATACCACCACAGCGCTATGCGCAAGAGGACTTTGAGTGGGGAGGTGTGTCGAGGACGCCAACCTTTAGTGGGGTGGCATGTAAGAGTGTGTAAAAATTTACTTCCTGAATAAAAAGGTGGGGGCTGTCAGCTGAGGAGGTTGTCACGGAGACAGGGAGGACTTTATGACAGTTTGGGCTGAGGTAAACTAGTCTCCTGAGGTGCTGTGAGGAGAGTGGCTGTGGAGAAGTCTGAGCCAGATAAAGCGGAGACCGGACACTGATCCACTGGACAGCAGAGCCCCTGGAGGGGACCAAAGACTTATTCCCTGCTGAGAAGCGAGTATACTACTGCCAGGAGAGGAGTGCTTTAGAGGAGACGGGTCGGCCATACTGTGAGAGAAAAAGACTGAATCTCTGCTGTGAGACTGCAGGCCTCGGTGTGGTGTCTCTAGGTGAACACACTTGGCCTCCCAAAAAGCTACAGAGACTAAGACCCCCCTTCAGACAAAAGAACACAATATCCCTATTTACTACAGTTGTGTTTTATTTATTTTTCATTTTTGGCGCTGAAGACCATTGGAAGTGACTGCGTTAACAGTACTTCCCCAGACCTGTACAGACTGTAACTGGACTAAACTTTACTATTAGATAAGGTACCCGGGTATCCAACAGATCAGATATATAAATATATATGTACATATATGTACACTGGGTTTATATGTATTGTACGTATAGAGTTGATAAGATTGTAAATCGGTGTGTTATTTCAGTGATCCTCACTAAACTGCATCCATCTGATTTACACCTGTCCTGCTGCTGTGTGTAGTAAATCGCTTATTTTTCTGTATAGATTTTAGGTAAATTTATTTTTGGCATTGTCTCCTCACACTGAGGAGGAACATTAAGGTAACACACCGACCCCTAGCTTGATGCTGGGTGTATGTAAATAATTTATCTATTTCTGGGGAAATAACATATCTGTGCATCTTACTCTAAACTTTCCATCTGTTTCCCCAAGTAAAAGCAAGTATTTTATGTTGCTTCTGCCTCCGTCTCTGTTTCTGTGACTCACTGGAGCTAGTACGGACCTCTGGTCATTACACAGGGATCCCCCCTCTGTCTGGGTTGCCTTCCTTTACAGGCACCCTCCACACAATTCTCGCAGGGTCCTCACTCCTAAACTTCCCTCACAGTTCTCTACTTCACTCCACTCACGACTGACTGCCTGTCTGTTCTCTCCCGCTCTTTTCACTACTCGTCAAGCTCCTCCCACTGGGACTGGTCACCCTGGTAACAGGTTTAGCCAATTGGTCCCCTAGCTCTAGGTGTATGAACGTGGGGATGAGGGCCTCAGGTTAACATTCACATCCTCAGGTGACCGGGATACCACACACATTAATCTGGGTGCAGTTCCCCTATAGTGGCGCACCAACCAGTGGGGCGCCACACATACACAGCTCTGCAACATGTACAATGCATGCACATACAAACACACACAGCTTTGCTCACATATACAATACATGTACATACATATACACACAGCTCTGCTGCATGCACAATACATGCATATACAGATACACACTGAGCTCTGCCACATGGACACTACATGCACACTACACACCTAGATTTGCTACATGTACAATATATGTACGTACAGATACACACACAGCTCTGCTAAATGCACATACAGATACACAAATACAGATATACACAAATACACATATATACAAACACACACACATACAGATATAGAGACACACACACACAATCAGATATTGATACACACGGAGACACACACACATACAGACACACATATACATACATAATCAGACACACGGACACACACATACAGACACACGCACACAGATACACACACATACACATACAGACACACACACATATATATGACCACATTCAGATGATCTTGATCTGTGCAAAACAGAAGAGGAGGCACTGGGAGCTGCACGGAGGCTGCAGACGTTAAGCAGAAGCAGTTTCTTCTAGGACCTTGATTTCGGTCATGTGATCAGTCACATGACTGCAACTTGAAGGTTCTTCAGCCTCCATTCAGCTCAAAGATAGCTGTGGGGCCTCTCGCTGCCTCAGGGCCCCGGCATCTGCCTGGGTATGCCGGGTGCTGCTGCCTGGCCTGCTTCAGGTGTAGGACAAAGGGCTTCAGGCATAAGACACATGCTGGTACCAGGACAGGACAGGTCCAGAAACATAAACAGGAAGACACAGGAGTTCAGGGACATCAGCAGGCACAGAACTGCTTGGAGGCAGGACTGGTGCTGGATACAGGCTAACCAGAGCAACAGGATGGACCCCCACACAGGGCTAGGTTGGAAACCTAATGAGTTGCTTAGGTGACACCCAACAGAGAAAGAGAAGTCTAAATACCTGGTGCCTCCCATCAATAGGCTGGAGCCACCAATTCAAGGAGCTTGCGCTGCGCCTTCAAGGGTGTGTACACAAGATCAGGAATTGCAGCATTTTGGATTCAGTATATTGCCGATGTGTCCAAAATGCAGTGTTGCACAATACAAGCACAGTGGATGAGATTTCAAGAATTCTCATGCTCACTGTGCTTCTCCCGACTGCAGCATTCTTTCAGCTGCGGTGCGGGTTTCGGACTTTGGCATCTCCGCAGCAGGAAATTAACATGCTGCAGAGTTGGAAGTGGTCCCCATCAGGTAAAAGCATGGAGAAGCCGCCCTGCACCCACCGTAGATCGTGAGTACAGGGCGGCTGTGGTCTCCCAGAGTGCACCTGTTCCACAGGTTCGGAGGCACTACTGCATCCAACATGCAGTGCCTCCGGATCATGTGCACACAGCCTACGAGACACCCTAGGTTATGACCAGGATACCCATCAAGATAAGCGCAGGGCTTGGAGCAGAACCAGGGTACGTACTTCATGTTGGCAGTAATGCAGCAGAATCAGGGACAGAGTAAGCAGAAAAAAGGTATTGGCATCGGTATCCCTACTGAGTAGGGGATTGTGCAGGGACATCGGTGCAAAGATGCATCAAGGTGCTGGGCATGTGTGGGACTAGAATGCTGGGACTGCATGTAAATTTTTGAGTGGCGTTTTATTGTGGGCAGCATAAAGCACACCTGTGTAACAATCATGCTGTCTAATCAGCATCTTGATATTCCACACCTGTGTAATAATCATGCTGTCTAATCAGCATCTTGATATTCCACACCTGTGTAATAATCATGCTGTCTAAATCAGCATCTTGATACCTGTGAGAGGGATAAATTAGCTCGGTAAAAGAGATGTGTCTGACTCACCGTGGCCGGGACTCCGGGGGACAGGCATTTCGTCTTCCTACTTGTCACGGGGTGCCGCGCCTGCCGGTAGTGGGGCCCGGTGGTACAGATCAAAAAAAGAGACGTCATGGGTTGAACAGTTTAGGGGTTAAATTGTTTCATGACGCCACCTATGAGAGTTCCGGTAACTGTACCGGCGCTGCGGGGCCTCCGAGGGATAGAATGCAGCAAGATGGAACGCTCCCCACAGGCTGAGCGATGATCCCCGGATCCAGGAGCTGCACAAGATGTTCTGAGGCAGCTGCAGTTACCTTAGTATGCAGATAGACAGTTCATAAGAAGGCACGGACACTGGAAGTCTCTGTAATGGGTTCTTTACTGTAACCAGCAGGCAGTACATGGTATACAGTTACGGGTAATGGACCGGGTGGACTCAGCAATGACCAGTGTTTCACAGAGATCCGCGGTGTTGATCTATTCTAACTACTTGTGTTGTCGTTGTCGCCCAGGAATGCCAGATCGGGTACAAGGAGGCTGCTTGAATGCCCTATCCGGGGTATACGTTCCGGATGCTTTGGGGAGCCTTGGGTTCTTTGGTGGGTACACCGCTGGCTAGACGACTGTGTGTGGCGGTGGTGGGGTGCTCCTGTAAAGCGTCCCTCCACTCCTCTGGTTCGCATAGAAGCGGTGAACAACTCCTAGCTTCGGTACCAGCAAACCGACTGTAGATGGGCACGGGATGATTTTGGACCCGCATTTTGATGCCCGTTGATCGGTTGCTAAGGCACTGGGATTAATGGTGCTCAACTGGGGTGACGGCCAGGGGCTGCACGGGACTGAGCAGGCCCCCTCTCCTAGGTTGCAGAGCCTGTGGTTTTAGCTCCTTCTCCTACGTTGTTCTTTCACCTTCTCACACTCTACCACTACACTCCGCCCACCAGGACCTTATTGGCCCTCTATGCTAGGTGATGCATGTAGGGTATGGATCTCTGAGTTAACCGTGTGACTGCTGAGTCGGAGAATATTGCTGCTGCTGTCGTGGCTGCAATACCGTCCTGTGATGCACTCGTTGCGGGGCGCCACATATCCACTAACAAGAAGCGTTTTGGACGCAGCGGCAAGATGTTGCATCCAAAATGCTGCTTTTTAATGATTGTGAGCACACAGCCTTAGGGCGGCTTCACACTGCGGTCAGGTCCGGTCCGGGGCTGACAGGGATGAACCTGACAGCCCCGGACTGGATCAGCACACAGAACTGGAGGGCTAATTTGCCCTCTGGTCCAGTGTGCAGCCGCACGCCGCTGCTGCCGCTGATAGGTTCCCTGACAGCCCTGGACTGGACCTGACCGCAGTGTGAAGCCGCCCTAAGGCTGTGTGCTCACAATCATTAAAAGCAGCATTTTGGACGCAACATCTTGCCGCTGCGTCCAAAACGCTGCATTGTAAAGTTGCAGCATAGTGGATGGGATTTGTATAAATCCCATGCTCATTATGCTTCACTGGCCCGCAGCGTATTTTCAGCTGTGGTGCAGGCTTCCAGACTTCCGCATCTCCACAGCATGTTAATTTCATGCTGCGGAGTTGGTAGAGAAAACACAGATGGTGAGTACAGGGCGGCTGCGGTCTCCCTGCACGAACCCGTGGCTTCCTTCAGGTCCAGAGGCACGGCGTCCAAGACACAGTGCCTCCGGATCGTGAGCACATACCCTAACACAAATGTAGAGAAGTTTGTGAACCATATTTGAGAGAAAAGGGCCTTTTGAATACTTTGAAAAAGTCTTAGATCTTTGAGTTCAGCTAATGAAAAATGGGAGCAAAAACAAAACTGGTGCATATATATTTTTGTTTATATACAGTATATACAAGTGTGTGTGTCAATGTCTACTTACATAATTGTTAGTTGTCATCTGTCACTTCCGGCGTCCAGTTGTCATGCGCCTCTGTAGGTGTTAGACAAAGCATCAATTTGGCGGCAGACAATTAAGATGACAGCCCACCCGAAAGGTGTGGAGGGCATCCATTACAGTAGTAGAAAAAATGATGAGTCTTTTCCAGCATCACGATTGTGAAAATTAAAAAAACCTTTATTTAGAACATCAATTAAAATTCAAACCCAAGTGTGAATAAACGCAAACAGAGGCTTACGCGTTTTGGATCATATTTGACCCTTAGTCATAGCATAAGATACTGGAGTAAATGTTGCACTTTTCAAGGGAACATGAATAGAGGTAACACCCACCGGATTCAGCTGCGTCCACAGCATTATTAAATCAAGGCTCCCAGTATCCCAAACATCGGTGTAACCCTATAATAACGTTCACTCAATAAACCTGATATCTTATAAGCTCTTTGTGACAGTATAGCAGTTTTACCCATTTGTCTGGCAGTCCCAAATACTATGATTATATTATCAAGACATATTTTTTCAAGAATAGCGTTAAGTATATCAACATATTTCACTGCCATAGGAGTTTAACTATAAACCCTCAATATTTTTAGTTAACAATTAACAAGGCATCTGTATATGAACTATGGGAAACTAGATTCATCTACACAAATTTCAACCCCTATTCAGACTGCATAGGACAATACATGCGTTTTATAGATGAGATCTTGATTGTGTGGAGGGGATCAGAAAATATGGTTTCAGACTTTGGTAGTGATATTAATAACAATGATTTGAATCCATCCTTCACAAGAGATACAATCTCTTTCCTTGATATACAACTGAGTGGTAGTAGGGTTAATGGAAAGGTAGATTGTAGGCAATTCAATTCTGCATGCCTCAAGCCAGCATCCACTACATGTAATTAGAAATATTCCAACAGGGGAATTTGTTAGAGCCTGGAGGTGTTGCACTAACAACAGTAAATATAACAATGAATGTAGTAATATTAAAAAAAAGATTATTGCACAGAGGATATGATCAAAAAAACTATTGAAAAAGCAAAATTGAAAGCAAATGGTAAAACTAGAGATCAGTATTTATCCCAGTCAAAAATAAATCAGACAGGAAGGATTTTTCAAAGGAAATAATCTTTTCAACCACATACAATAGCAATTGTTATAAAGTAATAAATATTATTTGGAAATATTTACCGTTATTGAATACAGACAACACCCTGAGAGAGATATTAAAAAAATAGATGTAAATAACGTCCCCATATTGTATACAACGGCACGGGAGCACGCACATTTTTGGCAGTAATCCAAGATCACATAGGAGCTGTCACACAGGGAGATATCAGCAGGCAACACAACTGCAATGTATACGCCCCCTTGTACGAGCGACCCAGGGAACGACCATTTAACATGGGAGTGAATAGGGGAAGTTGTGCTCCAAGTCGGTGTTGGGCTGTCACACAGAACGATCCTGCCAGATCGTCCATCCAATATCGCGCAGTTGGAGAGCATGCACAATTCCCCCCGATATCGGTTTTGCATCGTTCTTACATCGAATTGCTCATTTACACCATACAACGCACGAACGATATCGGCATCAACGCACGAACCACGTGACTTTTTATCGTTGTTGGACAACGATATTGGGACATGTAAAGCGGCCATTAATGTGGGAAATATCATTTCCATGAGTGAGTTCAGAGAAAATATCCACAATAAAAGTAGTTGTACATGGTTATCCACAAAGGGCTCTTATAGATATGGACAGATGTTATGCGGCTTGTGCAAATTTATGATAAATAACAACAAAACAATCATAAGTAATGATGGTCAGGTATATCATTTATGAATTGTGCAATCAACTATTGTGTATACATCATTTTCTGCACCACATGTAACAAACAACATGTGGGATCCACAAGCCGCAGTTTATGCAGAAGGCTGTCGGAGCATGTTTATGACATCTCTAATGTCACCGCGCGAAGTCTGTCTGGAGCTTCAAAACATTTTATAGATGAGCATAATCAGTGGTGCAACTTCAGGCCCGGGGCCCCGATGCTAAAGCTCCAACATGGGCCCCCAATTATTGCAAATCTTTAATAGTATTAGTCTTTTTCTATAGGCCAAAGGGACTTTTGGGGTTCCCCTAGGCTGCAGGGCCCAGGTGTGATCGCAAGCCCTGCACCTGTTGTAGTTATGCCCCTGAGCACAATGGAGACACAAGCAGCCTGTGGGTGAGTGCTTTGGAATCAGTCCCTGCTCTGCCGTGCGGCTGAGATAGGGTTAAACTGCTCCAAACTACAGAAGCACGTTGGATTCTAAACCTGAACACTAGACATCCGGCTGGATTAAATTTAAAACATGAATTAATGTATCCATATCGATACTTTTTTTGTGTTCGAAACTCGTAATAACAAGAAGATCGCAGTATCCATGTGTCTTATATAAATGTGTACTTGATATCAAGAATTCATAGCAATAGTTGTATGGTTGAGGTTATTGAGCTGGTATCTTTGCAATAATAAACATCCATATTTATGTGCCTTGTAAATTGTTTACTAAAAATATTGAGGATTTATAGTTAAACTCCTATGGCAGTGAAGTATGTTGATATACTAAATGTTATTCTTGAAAAAATATGTCTTGATAATATAATCACAGTATTTGGGACTGTCAGACAATTGGGTAAAACTGCTATACTGTCACAAAACAGCTTATAAGATTTCAGGTTTATTGAGTGAACGTTATTATAGGGTTACACCGATGATTGGGATACTGGGAGCCTTGATTTAATTATGCTGTGCACACAGCTGAATCCGGTGGGTGTTACCTCTATTCATGTTCCCTTGAAAAGTGCAACATTTACTCCAGTATCTTATGCTATGACTAAGGGTCAACTATGATCCAAAACGCGTAAGCCTCTGTTTACTTTTATTCACACTTGGGTTTGAATTTTAATCGATATTCTAAATAAAGGCTTCACAATCGTGATGCTGGAAAAAACTCATCATTTTTTCTATTGAGGAACTTCCCCAGATGGGGACGGACTAATTCTGTGCACCGATGCTATTGGAAAGGAGGACCGGGGAGTCTGGGCCAGGTGAGCTGAAGAAAACTTTATTCATACATTTTCTGGAGTATGGTGGTCTGAGATTATTCAGTTTAAAGACAGCAGAATGCTCAGCTACCCCCAAGTGGTCACACTTCACATCCCCGCTACCGTAGTTGCCCTGATCCTCCAAGGTCAATGGTTCCATGCTCACAGCGCGCAGCAACACACGACTGAAATTAGAGTGCCTTTAAACTTTCACTTAAAGTGCAATCCAATTTTGTATTATAGCTATAGGGCCTCGTAAATAAAGGACATTACGAAGTCTAGATTTGTCAAATGAAGCTACGAACAATCGCTGTATTAGAGAAAAATTAATGACGAATGGGTCTCATACTGGTGAAAATAGAAGATGAAAATCTACACTAAAGATCTGTTAAATGACCTTAGGCCACCAATACTATAATGATCGTGTTTTCTTATGCTTAACTAATATAATTCCATGTTTTTCGGCATTGGGTTTAAAGGCATATGGCATTAAAATCTTCTCCAGGCCTTTATCTATTGTATATATTGTGTATGATAAAAGCAAGGCATAGCAGTTTAAAAACCAAGGATCAAAAGGGGATTTTTAATCAAAGCCATAGACTCTAGCAGAATGAAAATGTGGATAAAACAAACCTAAAGGCACCGCGAGAGGAGCAAGAGGGCAACGTGTTTCATGTGCTGTCAAAGCCTATATTTCCCTGCACTCCCCGCGGTCTGTTTTTTTTGGTATACATTACACTACAGTGACTTCAATGGCAATGCTTGCTGTATAACCTAATAATGACATGTTTCACCGTCAATGCTGAACTGTCATGATTCAAGGTTTAGTGTAACATTATTCATAAATTGCCTCCATGGGGATGTAGAAATTACCGGGTCTATAAAACCTTGCCCCCAACAATTATCTCAAGTTGCTTAAAAGCAGGGCAAAGAGAGGTGATCCTCATAATAGCGGCAGCAAGAAAACTGCGGGCGAGGTCTGAGTAGAATATTATATATATATATACATATATACGGTGTATATATATATATAGTATATGTGTAGGGAATCCTTAGATTTTATTAACCCATTATTGCCGTGGCATTTTTCCTTCTCTAAAAGCCATAACCTTTCAACATTTTTAGCGACTTATCCATATAAGAGCTTTTTGACTTACGGAAAAAGCTGTAGTTTTGAATGACACCATCCATTTTGCCATCCAATGTGCTGAAAAACAAGAAAAAAACAAGAAAAAAAATATATATGCCAAGCCTTGTCAAATAATGAAAAATGAAAATGCAATTCCGCCATAGTTTTTTAGGGTCTTGTTTTTTCGGCATTCATTATGTGGTTAAAAAATTACTTGGCACCATGATTCTTGAGGTCTGTATGATTACGACTAAACTAGTATAGTTTTATTTCGTATCTTAGTGGTGAAAAAAAAATTGATTTATGTTGCCATGTTCTTAGACCTGTAACTTTTTATTTTTTTTACATTTTTCCGTCAATGGAGCGAGGTGTGGGCTTGTATTTTCGCTTGACCCTGATCTAACTACGTCATACAGTTGAAACCAGAAGTTTACATACAGTTTAAAAACAAACAGGGAAATCTTTTACCTACAGCTGTGATCCCGTAAGGTAATGTCTGTATACTCTTTTGCGTGTTCCCCAACTCAGGAATCGTGGTATGATTAGACCATGTCCCTGTATGGTCAGACACATCCATTACACAGTACATAGCAGGTGTCACAATCTCCACATTGCCTGTGTTGTTCTAGGTTTGTGGAGACTATCAGGCTGGGCTGGCTCTGTGCCTCAATCACCTGAATTCAGCTCACTTAATTAAGAGCCTATTTAAACTAGCTTGCAGCTCTGCTCTTGGTCAATTTTCTTTTGTCTGTGTAGGGCTTGTTCTCTTTGTCTTGTGAACCAGACCCTGCCTGACTTTGTTTCTATCCTGGACTTGACCCTCTGCTAGTGACCTGACTTCTCTTTCTGCTTTTGTACCTATGTACTCTGTTTCTGTCACTCCGGCTTCCTGACTTTGGCTTGAATTAAACTTTATAGAGTAAATTATGGTAATACACCAGGAGCTCGCTATGGGGGTTGTTTTGTACGAGTGACTACTAACACTCTGAAACACCCTTAGGAGTTGCTGCTGAAAGTCTTTGAGAAATTTCATGTAAAAATTTCTCTGGTAGGGAGAATCTTACAAGTAAATAAATAGATAGACCCAGAGCTACTCAAACAATCACTTTGGTATTGTATGATGATTCTGGCAGGAGCTATGGCAGTTATAAGAACGAGTACCAAGTAGACCCAGCGCACCCTTTGAAGAGCACCTTGGTAGTGTCTATTGATTATATTAAAAGGCTATGGTGTTTAAATGAAGGGTTAATCTGGAGGATATATATTGGACAATTGCATGAGAACAATTAACGTATCCTTATGTTAGTCTTAAAATTATGATATTCTTAAAAGTATAAATATAAAAGATTGCGTACGTGTTTTAAAAAGAACACTGTAGTTTATTTATAAAAAATCAAATTACGTAAAACCATTTAAAATCAATCATCAAGGTTTGACACTAATACTTGAGGAAGATTCTGTATCCTAGGTTGATTGGTCTGTTGGAAGGATGGTTTTTCTTCTCTAAGGAAAAAAAGGAGAAAATCTTTTAGTATAGTTTGATCCGGAGGAAGAAGGACACCCTCCTTTGAAATGTGTTGAGACTGCACTGTTCTCCACTGACTACCACTCAATTGCCAGCACACAGCTCTTGGAGTCAATGCCGCCCATCCGGTCATGTGACAGACACGACGCGGTGTCGCGACATACCACCTGACCACTGACGTAGGAGGAATTCGGAAGCCGGATGCAACACTGCTGGCCACTGTACTTACAAGCTATTCCGGTGGACAGGAGTAGGGATGGGCGAATCTACTCGCTAGGACTCGTTACTCGGCGAGTAGTAAGGGACTCGCAGGACTCGGTACTCTGCGAGTTTCCCAGTGATTACTCGCACGAGTCCAATGCAAATCAATATCAATCCTAGTTTTGTCAGAAACGCTGACAAAACTAGGATTGCCATTGTTTGCATTAGACTCGGCTACTGTGCCAGTGATAGCAGGGAAACTCGCAAAGTAACTGCTGTTTCTTTGCGAGCCGAGTCCAGCTGTCTTCTCTGTGCAGCTCCAGGGTCCTAGAGCCCGCCTGCTGCCTGATGTAGCAGTGCTGAGATTGTTCTCAGTCTGCTCATTCCCTGTGCATAGACATCTATTTATGCACAGGGGATGTAGCAGAGAGGACATCGCGTTTTGGACTGCGTCGGACGGAAGAGGATTTTTTTAATTAAAGATGGAGTCCCTAATGGCTTTTTTTTTTATTTCAAATAAAAAATTTTCTCTGTGTTGTGTTTTTTTAACCCTTTATTGGAGATTCTTAGTGGCTGGGTCAAACGTGGCCTGACATTAAGAATCTCGGGCTTAATACCAGCTTGTATAACAAAGCTCATGAATTTCAGAGTCAGAGTCTCAGAGTCAGAGTCTCAGAGTCTCAGAGTCGGAATCTCAGAATTTCATGAAATAATTTAAAAAAAATGCGTGGGGCTCCGCACAATTTCTATGTCTAGCCAGGTACAGCTAAGCAGCTGGGGGCTGGAATCCGCAGTGCAGGGATGCCCAAGCTTTCTGGGCACCCCCCGCTGCAAATTGCAGCCCGCAGCCGCCCCAGAAGATGGCGCGTTCATTGAAGCGCCATCCTCTGGCACTGAACCCCGCTCTTCCAGCGGCCCTGGTAGCGGTGGCACGCTGGGTAATAAAGAGGTTAGGGCCAGCTTTGTATTATCAGCTGGCCCTAAGCCTGAAATTTATGGCGGTCACGCCAATATTAGACATGACCGCCATGAATTTCTATTAAATTGTTTTAAAAAAAACACAACACAAAGAAAATTTTTTATTAGAAATAAAAAAAAAAGCCATTAGGGACTCCATCTTTAATTTAAAAAATCCTCTTCCGTCCGACGCAGTCCAAAACGCGATGTCCTCTCTGCTACATCCCCTGTGTATAGATATAGATGTCTATGCACAGGGAATGAGCAGACTGAGAACAATCTCAGCACTGCTACATCATCTCTGTGCACAGACATTCATGTCTGTACACAGGGAATGAGCAGACTGAGAACAATCTCAGCTCTGCTACATCAGGCAGCAGGCGGGCTCTAGGACCCTGGAGCTGGCAGCCAGCACACAGAGAAGACAGGACTCTTATCTGTGCGAGTTTCCCAGCGATTACAGTTGCAAAGTAAACGAGTCCAATGCAAATAAATGACAAAACTAGGATTGCTTCAGGCTGAAGCTTCCGAGACACATCTGCGATTTGTAAATCTCACACTACTCGCTATTACTCGCTTCCCCATTCATTAACATTGGACTCGCTAGACTCGCAACGAGTAGCGAGTCCTGTGCTCGGACTCGCTAGAGTCAAGCGATTCCGAGTAATTTAGGATTCGCCCATCACTAGACAGGAGTAACGCAAATCCGCTGGAAGAGATGTGGAATGATCAGACCATGTCCCTGTATGGTCAGACACGGCCATTACACAGTACATAGCAGGGACACATATATAAGATTATCTCAGCACAGGAGCAGTGGTATGATCAGACCATGTCCCTGTACGGTCAGACACGGCCATTACACAGTACATAGCAGGGACACATATATAAGATTATCTCAGCACAGGAGCAGTGGTATGATCAGACCGTGTCCCTGTACGGTCAGAAACATCCATTACACAGTACATAACAGGGACACATATATAAGATTATCTCAGCACAGGAGCAGTGGTATGATCAGACCATGTCCATGTATGGTCAGACAATCCATTACACAGTACATAGCAGGGACACATATATAAGATTATCTCAGCACAGGAGATGTGGTATGATCAGACCATGTCCCTGTATGGTCAGAAACATCCATTACACAGTACATAGCAGGAACACATATATAAGATGATCTCAGACAGATGTGATATGATCAAATCTTGTCCCTGTATGGTCAGACACATTCATTACACAGTACATAGCAGGTACACGTATATAAGATTATCTCAGCACAGGAGATGTGGTATGATCAGACCATGTCCCTGTATGGTCAGACATATCCAGTACACAGTACATAGCAGGTACACATATGTAAGATTATCTCAGCACAGCAATTTTTATTAAACATATCTAACTGTGCACATTATTATTCCAAGATGGATTGATTAAAATGAACTTTGTTCATTGGCAAACCCCTTTAACTGTTGGAACTAGTCCACCATGGGAGGGATTAGCATCTAGGGAAAATAATGCTAACTGCTAACATTGGTATTTCAGATACGGGCTTGTTTGTGACTAGAATAGACCTATGGTCTGAAAGTTCATCAAGGCTGTATGTAGTGGGTCACCTGTGCTGACAGGAGAAAGATAAAGGAGGCCAGAATCGAGATTATGTGTCATCTACTTCTCCAAGTCACACTGAGTGAGTGACTGCAGCATGTCCTGGGACCATAGTCCAAATGGGGGTAACTGAGTGTAACAAGATCCAAGAAGATGAGCCCCTGCAAGCTTATAACTCCTTCAGGTAATAGGCCGAGAGAACCAGTGCATAGACCGAGTGAGTAATTCCCTGATCGTCTGTGAACAAAGGGCTTGGGTCTGGCTATAATGGTAGATTACCCACGACTGAAATAAGAATCGGACGAGGGACAAGTACAGAAGATTTAAATTACAATGACGCACTACTTTATAGTTCTGGACTAGGTTGTTCTGAAACAAGCGTTGTGTGTGCGAACAGGGACAATCCAGATGGATGTGAAGAAGGTGTATCTCGATGGTCTCTGTTACTACACTATTTTAGAAGATATGTGACCTCAATCCCATGTAAAGTTGATAAGGAAGAACTGTTCAGTAAAGTTTTGTTGTAAGTTAAACTGTGGTCTCCTTGTCGAAATGACTTAACAGTGGGTCTTGGCAAGCCAGTGTCAGCAGCAGCATTCGGTCTACTTGGGCATATCACCCCTACAACGCAAAAGCACACACACCACCAGGACTAGGTTTCTGCTGTAGTGTGCAGGGGCATCCAGGAGCAATCCCTCACCCACAACTACCGCCCTGCACCAATCTACACCTACATATCCAAGGATGGTACTCTTTATACCATAACTGGCCTGTAAATGGTGAAGTTCTGGGAGTAGAAATGGTATGGTAATTTTAGAATAAGTGTATTATTAAATCCATATTCAGAAATGAGGAAATGTGGCAAATGAAAAGATTTTAGGGCAGTACATCATTATGTGAGTAGTTTCCTATGCGTTATAATTAGAGATAAGTAGTTATCGGATTGGCACTTTCCAATCTGGTTAGTTTTATCCCTTTAATGTAACATGATGAAGGTGGTGGAGACAGAGTGGGTGGAGGGTAGAGTCATAGGTCCCTCACACCGGGAAGTCTGCTAGAGGAAATCAGAGCTAAATCATAACTTACCGTATATCAAAGTTCAAACAATTATACTTAATTAAAGCTACTGAAAAATACATGAGAACTACATGGGAGTGAATGGGAGGCAGAATTAGTGTTCTTTTTCTGTATTTTTAGCATTGTGTGGGACAATGTTATTGTACAAAACTTGACTTGCTTTGCATGTGCTAGAATACAATAGAACAGAATAGCAATGTTCCAGTCAAATAACATGAATTTCTTAAATGCGCCTTCCTAATTTAAGAGACGACTCAGTATTAGGACCCGTTCAGGCGAGTTTATTGTATTTCCGTGTGTATTTTATTTGTAAAGAAATCAAGACAGCACACTTACCAATGTTATTCAATTAGGCTGTGTTGAGATGACAAATCGAATATCTGAAAGAGAAATGAAACAAAGCGACACCCCCCTCCAGGGCCTTAGGATACTCGGAATCGGGCTTTGAGGCTTCCTCAAGGGGATCACAGGGATCAAGAGCCAGTTCCATGACCCTGGCGGTGTCATTAAAAGTTCGGTGTGGGTGGCTCACCCTCTTAGGGAAGGGCATCTGGCATGGAGGGTTCATTCTGGAAGGGATAACTGGACCTGGGGATACTTGTTAATTTTACGTGACGCTACCCGCAGGTTGCAGCTATAGATGACCGCTGCTGCATGACAGTTCTCCTAGGGGCTGATGGCTGGTAGGCAGCAATGTTCTTAAGCCCTATATGGGTAGGGCTGACCCCCAGGGCAGCTTGAGGTACCTGAGTGAATTGGTAGTTGTGTTTCTGGTGCTTTTGACACGTTAAGAAAGTTGACAGACACAGCGGCTTGCAGTCTCTAGGTCTTTTACTCACAGTGTTTGTGTACCAACCCGCTGAGCACTGAGTTCTCAGAGGCAGGGATCCAGCTACTCCCGGGTAGGAGGATGACACAAAATCGGCACCCCTTCTCTGTCCTTTCTCAGCCTCTTCATGCTGCGCTTTACTTTGCCCGTCCTGCCTTGCGTCTCGCCACACAGAGCTCGGAGCCAGTGACTGTGGACTTTGTTTAGGAGTTAACCTGCAGTGTCTCCCCTTAGCCCTATGGTTGCCACCTTTCAGCAGATGTGCGCGGTTGACGACCGTGTCACCGTGGAAGTGCCGCACAGTCTCCGGGTTGCTAGTTGAGCCTAGTCTGTGTTCTCCACTAGTCTTGGGGTTCCCGGTGCCCCTAGTCCTTTGTCTGGCCCCTCCACTTGCCTGTAATGAGCCCAGGGCAAGGGGTACTCGGATACCGGGCCTGGGTTTGATGGTTTAACTAGGGAATCATGGGTGGTCGGGTTCCTGGTTCCATGCCCTGGTTATCATTTGTTAGATGGTGGGGAGGAGGGGATATTTACAAGGGTACGTGACGCCACCTGTAGTTCCCGGTAATAAAGGTACCGGCGTTGCAAGCCGGCCGGAGGTGATGGTGGGTGCAGCAGAGTGTGGTCCAGCTCCCCACAGGTGGAGCTTTTACCTCAGGGCAGCAGTGATGGAGGATGATGAGGGGGACGAAGTGAGTAGTGGTAGTGTCAAGGTAGAAAATACGCTCTTCCACTATACATATATTTTCCATATATACTTTTATATTATATATTTTTACTAATGCTCTAGATGAGAAACAAAAGGTTTTTCCCTTAACCTAGTACCCAATAGATATATCTGCCCGCTGAAAAGAAGATACTGTTGTGGTTGGATGGATGAGAATTGAGAAGATAAGCTGTCCTTGGATGCCTGTGTCATGGAGTATCAGGAGAAACCTGAGATGTCTCACATGCCAGGAGCCCAGAGATGGCACCGTGTCAAGAAGGATGGACTCAACAGAGAAGACAAAGGACTAATTATTACTAACAGATATAGACATTAGCTTAATCCCACCTAACTCCCACCCTGCCATGGACATTTACATGCTTATCTTTTAGACTATAAAATGCTGTGTACCCGGAAATAAAGTTAGTTGCTGTGACCATTACCATTGCTTAATAAAGCAACGAACATATTATAAGTTTGAACCAGATTCTCCGTCTGATTTACTCTTATCTGGTACCATATCTTTATAGTCTAATCTGGAGTGACTGGTGAAGGAGTGTATTGTCGCAACGACCCCGACAGTAGTTCTTACCTCTCTGGTGAGATGCTAGTGCTGCTGAAGCCCTCCGGGCATTGGCGAGAAGAATGACAGCCCAGTTCACCTCTAACTCCACTTTACTGGGTACCAGCATATGATAAGATGAAACACGGTACAGTCTGGTTTAACGGGTGATTGTTGCCAGTTCAGGGTCCCCCTATGGAGTCTTCAGATGTTTCCTTCTTTAGTCTTTCAGGGTCTAATCTGTCCTTTTCTGTCTTTACCCCCTTGCAGAGGTCTCCCGCCAGTCCCACGGTCTGTAGCTAGTAGGTAAGGTTTGTTCTTTACCGGTAAGGACAGGAGTGTTTCCCTATTTCTTCTCCTGCCACCAGAATTCGGCGCCGTTACCTATAGTGTCCTGAACCAGTTTCAGTCCTGAGGGGTGAAATGCCTTTGTGGCGCTAACGGCAACCTGTTGATGATGGGCCCGCAGCTCGTCGGTTTGCGGCCAGAGATAGACCGCTGACCGCCTTGGCTTCCCGTGCTGTCGGTGTTCCCCAAACGATACCAGCCGGCTCCAACCGGTTCTGGTCCGTTTCCGTCTGTTCTGGGTCCCCTCTTAAAGATGGGAACCCTCCTGTCAGAGTACTGTCAGACGCGTCCTTCCTGACTGCCTTCCCAGCACTGTCTGAGGTAAAACTCTCCTAACTTCCTGGTTTTCCCACTCTAGCCTAGGCTCCACCCCCTGGGACTTACTGGATAACCAGTCCCACTATACTAAGGTGGCCTAGCCCTGTGTGTGTGTGTGTGTGTGTGCGTGTGTAACTTGAGACTCCATAGGTTAAACCCTGAACTGACAACTTACAGAGATATCACATTTGTTGTCAAAGTGTAATACCTCCCTGTGGCGCCTAGCCACACCTGCGCCACACAATGGATTTGAGCCCCATGTGTGGATTGATCATTTCTTCCCGTGTCTCTAGGACCCCTTCTTTCTCCTGGAGCCACTTTGGTGTTGTTTCTGCTCCTTTGTCTGACTTAAGGACGAGCTCCCACATGCTCCAGTCCCCTGGACATTAAAGTTCTTTCATTCTTGCTCTAGCTTCCCTTCAACTCGACCCTTGTTGTTCAATGGTCTCTCCTCAGCTGTTCTATCGCCTCTCCTCAGCTGGTCAACTCTCGTCTCAACTGTTCAACTGTCTCTCCTGTGTTCTAGATCTTTCCTGCTCTATTTATATGCCATGTCACATATCCCACATCATCTACGTGTGTTCTTCCTGACCTCACTCCTTCCCAAGTGCTCCCTCTAACTACTTCCTTTACCACCCATCCCCACTACAATGGTTCCTAGACCTAGTGCGTGGCCTTGGTATCCCGGCCTCGGTCTGTGCCCCTCTTACACGTGAGTGGGATACTACACCCTAACAGGTGTGCAGTACCTGTGGCGACTGGATCTGAAGGGACACAACAAAAGCACGCTCTTCCGTATGTCAGTTGAGACTCCCCTCTATAATTGGACAAATATTTCAGCTCACCCACTCTGTAGTAACTTCAGCAAGATTGCATATGGTGTCTAGTAAATTCAGAAGTCGGCTAGGGAATGGCAAGCATGTAGTGTAGAAAATGGAGCTCAACTTTTTTATTTATCCTCATATGGACTGACCAAGGAGCTGAAATGCTGCAGATTTTTCAAAGACGTCTCGGCCAGAGAAACAGCTCCGGTTTCGCTACCTTGTTCAGAAGCAGTCCACAGACCAATTCTCCAGGTACAGTGGCACAACAAGTTATGGAAACATAGCGGCTCCAGCATTACCTGTAACGAGTGGACCGATGAAATGCTTGTCATATGTTTTATTCCCTTGTGGTGTGGGATCATCAGTTGTTTGTTTGAAGATGCAGGAAGGATCCACACCCAGCGCACACAGCTGCCCGATCCAGGCAGGAAGAAGATCCTACAATGGAAGCAGGGCCGGCTCTGCATGTAAAATGCATGCAAATACAGACACACACAGCTCTGCTCACGTACACAATACATGTACATACATATACACACAACTCTGCTGCATGCAAAATACATGTGCATACAGGTACACACCGAGCTCTGCCCCATGGACACTACATACCTAGATCTGCTACATGTACATTATATGTACATACAGATACTCACACAGCTTTGCTACATGAACATACAAGCACACACAGCTCTGCTACATGCACATACAGCTTAACATTGTGCCAACTGGACCCTGGGGCGCCACAGATACATAAATATAGATATACACAAATACACACACATACACACACACACACACACTCGCACACACACACACACACACACACACACACACACACACACACACACACACACACACATATATTACCACATTCAGATGATCTTGTTCCATGCAGAGCAGGAGAGGAGGCACTGGGAGCTGTACAGAGGCTGCAGAAGTTAAGCAAAAGCAGTTTCTTCTAACACCTTGATTTCAGTCGTGATCAGTCACATGACTGGAACTGGAAGGTAATTCAGCCTCCATTCAGCTCCCGGTAAGCTTTCTCTCCTGTTGTGTACTGATCACTTACATCAGATCACTGATCATTACAGAGCAGAAGAGAAGAGAGGGAGAGAGGGCAGCAGTCTGTCAGTGGGTCTCCTCTGCTTCCTCTCACAGACAGCTGTGGGCCCTCTCACTGCTTCAGGGCCCTGACATCGGCCCGGGTATGTCAGGTGCTGGTGCCGAGCCTGAATGGAAGGAGGATCTGGCATCCAGGAAAAAGGCAGGAGGGTAAAAGTCTTTAAATTTTAATGGAAAAATCTTTAAAATTCAAAAACCAGCAGTTGTGGGGATGAGTAACACCCAAGTAGACATTATGGTTGGTTACAATACAACTTGTTTTAGTGAAAGGGCTTAATCCTGAATTTCATGATGAATCTATGATTAAGGCAGTTCGCTGAAACGTGTGGGATTGCTACCAACCATAATGTCTACTTGGGTGTTAGTCATCCCCAAAACTTTGCTGTTTTTTGAATTTTAAGGATTTTTCCAATAAAATTGTTAAGACTTTTACCCTTCTGTCTCCTTCCTGGATGGTGGATCCTCCTTCGTTTGCATGGTCCCTTAAACAATCATCCATATTGTATCCAGCTTTTTAAGAGTTAATTGCCATTATTAACATAGAAAACTGTTCTTGTACATTTTAATTGCCAATGTATAACAAATAATGCTTTATGGATGTAAAAAATAGAAGT
The DNA here is from genome assembly GCA_033576535.1 of Allobates femoralis. Classification (NCBI taxonomy): domain Eukaryota; kingdom Metazoa; phylum Chordata; class Amphibia; order Anura; family Aromobatidae; genus Allobates; species Allobates femoralis. The sequence goes on from JARQOC010000005.1 coordinate 67,392,020, forward strand.
AAAAAAACACAAAGATGGAATACGGATGACAAAAGAGATGAAATTTGTTCACTTTTTCTGGATGAAAATTTGACAATTTTTCATATGCTTGTCTGAACCCAGACTAAATTATAATATGAGTTCAGAATAAAGGAATTTTAATATAATTGAAAAGGAATTTATATTTAATAAATATGTATTTATAGGCATATTATGTTTGTAGGAGGACCCTGTGCCCAAACTACAACAACAGGATATTTACACCGTAAAAGCCTGTTGTCATAAGAAGAAAAATATTGTTTAATCCCTTATGGACCAGGGAATTTTTCACTTTTCCTCTTTTGTTCTTTCCTTTCTTTCTTCCAAGAATCATGACAAACTTTATATTTCAACCCACATAGCCACATGAAGGCTTGTTTTCTTTTTGTGGGGCCAAGTCGTCCTTTTGAATTAGACTATTTTTAATACCATATAATGTACAGGAAAATGGGGAAAAAAATTCCTGAAGTTCTAAATAAAAACAAAACAAATTTTAGCTTTTATTGCCATTTTCCCAAAACTTGTATTATATTATTTTTTATGGTTGATGAAGCTATGTGAGAGCTTGTTTTTAGCAGTGCACCTGTCCCTTCCCCTCAATAGACATGAATGTGTCCTCCTCTTTGAGTCATTCTGGCAGTGGCTTAACTTCTGTAGAAATTAAAAATGCCTCTTCAGAAAGGAAGAGGGCTTGAACTTTAGAGCTACCTATTTGAAGTAGCAATCCTAAAAGTCAATATTGGCCCTTTAACAAGCCTTGTCGCATGAACAAAGATATAAGCCAAACCAGAATCTCAATTTGCAGACATGCAATATAGCTAATTTCTGCAGTAGAGCAGCTGCTCTCTGTTCTGTTCAAGGGCTGCGGGGTGTCACAGTGACATGACCAGGTTCCGTAGTCCCAGGCTCGGCAATAAAAGTGGAAAAGTAAAGAAAAAGGGGAAAAATTGAGTTTTCATTAAATGTTTGCGATGCCACCCATGGTTTGTGGCCAATGGGGACCACCGCTGCTGTTCAGACGTCTGGGGATGATGATGATGGCAGGCAACCGGGATTGGTGAGCCCTCCATGGGTAGGGCTTTATCCTCAGGGCAGGTGTTGGGTTGCATGACAGCCTTTCCTTCACTGCACCGGAGGGTAGGTTCCAGGCATGGCGTCCCTTCAGCCCGCCAGGTGGTTGGGGCATATAGTTCCCGGCCACTTTGACAGGGCTTCGGCCCGGTACCCCAGTGTTCCCGCTGCTCCGGACACACCGTGGACCCCTACCTGCTTTCCTCTGTACTTGGCCTGGGACCTGGACAGGCCATTCGGTGGCACAGGCTGCTGGGTCCAGTTTCTTCCACTCTGGTGTTACAGTTTCTTGGCATGCTGGGTGTCTCTGCTTAGGAGTTCTGTTCCTCTCCCTCTACAATTTGCCAGGAACATGAACCTGTACCTCTCTTCGTCTCTCTCACTGTCACGGGTGGCACGGATGACAGGGTAGAGGCCACGCGCAGACGGTCCCAGCGTTTGGCCAATCAGCCATAATGTTTGAGGACGGTCCGTCTTTCAGGGGCATTTACCTTCTGTGTAGATAGAGAGAAGGTATGATAAGATCTCCCTATCTTGGGGAGACGGCTGGGAAGGTCTTGTGCTCGGTCTGGTTTCTACACCAGTATTCTGGGTCACTAGGACCCAGCAGGTTCTTCCCACCTTTATAAGGAGTTTCATTGCCCTCCCTCGGTGCAGGTGATATTTCCTTGGACACTCATTATCCTTGCTCCAGCAGAAGCTGAGGTGGTGGAGGTTGCTGTGCTCTGCTGCAAGATAAGTGTTTTCTTTCCCCATTGTCTGTTTTTCCTTGTGTTTGTCTTTAGTTGTTAGTGGAGGGGTCTAGTGAACCTCTCCATCTGATCCTTAGATAAGGTAGTGCTAGGATCAGAGAGGGACGAGGTTCGTGGTCGGCGACAGTTGAGGAAACTGTATAGGGACGTCAGGGCAGACAGGGTCAGCCCCAGGAAGACTAGAGGTCACCCTCTCCCTCTTGTGCCCATAGCTTTAGGGACTCCTTATTCCCCCCCCCCCCCGTCGTTGTCCTACGCTGAGTGTCTCTCCCGCTCCCAGCGTGACATTATCACCTGCCAATACTGTAACTGAAGGACAGGGGAGGAACCGATTTTTCTTCCTTTCCTTATGGATCCTGTGTCTGCTTTGGCCCAGCAGCTGCAGGCACTGTCTTTGGAGGTTGCGGACCTTCGGTCGGCTTTACAGGGCCCGCAACCGCAAAATGGTGTCTTGGGGAATCAAGCATTGGGTCAGGCCAGACCTGAACCTAAGGTTGCCCTCCCTGACAGGTTTTCAGGAGGTAGAGATAAGTTTACTGTGTTCAAAGAGGCCTGTAAATTATATTTTAGGCTTAGGCCTTATTCCACTGGTGATGAGCAGCAGCGTGTAGGAATTATTATGTCGCTACTGCAGGGAGATCCCCAGTCCTGGGCTTTCTCTCTGCCACAGGACTCTACTTGTCTCCGCTCTGTGGATGAATTTTTTGACGCACTGGGCCTCATATATGATGACCCTGACCGTGTCTCTTTGGCTGAATCCAGGTTACGCCATCTCCGCCAGGGGACTCGGTCGGCGGAATCGTATTGTTCTGAGTTCCGCAGGTGGGCTACGGACACGAAGTGGAACGATCCGGCGCTCAGGAGTCACTTTTGTCAGGGTCTTTCGGAGGGGCTGAAGGATGCTCTGGCGGTTTATGAGACCCCTCCGTCCCTGGAGGCGGCTATGTCGTTAGCTATTCGTATGGATAGACGCCTCCAGGAACGGAGGGGTAGACCTCCTGTTACTGGGAGCCATTCTCGTGGTGATTCCTGGTTACCGGGAGGTCACGCGGAGGGTGAGTCGTTCCTCCCGAGTGCGGAGGAACCTATGCAGCTGGGAGGAGCGGCGGCCTCGAGGTTCTCCTCCGGTACCTCCCGGGGCAAGGGGAAGGGGGTCTGTTTTTTTTGTGGGAAAGGGGACCATTTTATTGGGGCCTGTCCCTACACTCCTAAACAGACTGGGGTGCCTGGACCTCATGTGACTATGGGGGGTGTGGAGGTGGTCGAGCGGGAGGTGTGTGTATCCTCCATTTGTACTTCCCGTTTCCTCCTAAGTGCGGAGGTGACGCTGGAGGGCAAAACGGAGGGTATTTCTGTGTTTGTGGATAGTGGTGCGGGGGTCAGCATGGTGGATGCTCATTTTGTAGACGCTCATGGGCTTAACTGCTGTTTATTGTCTCGCCCCATCCGTATCTATGCCATCGACTCAGCACCTCTTGCTCAAGGAAGTCTCACACATATCGTACATGACATTAAGTTGACGGTTGGATCCCAACATCAAGAGACGATATCTTGCTATGTTCTAGACGGTCTCCCCGCTCCCATTGTCCTGGGCTTGCCATGGTTGATTAAACATAATCCCGTAGTGGATTGGCAGTCCCGGGACATTGTGGAATGGAGTGATTTTTGTTCTGAGAATTGTTTGGTTACCTCTTTTTCGGTGGTGTCTGCTGTATCTCTGCCCCCGTTCCTATCGGAGTATGAGGATGTGTTCTCAGAGAAGGGGTGCCAGGACCTGCCCCCTCATCGGGCGTATGATTGCCCGATCAACCTCGTTCCCGGAGCTAAACTGCCCAAAGCTAGGATGTTTACTATATCGGGTCCGGAAAGACAGGCGATGAAGGATTTCATTTCCGAGAGTCTGCAGACGGGTCACATCAGGCCCTCAACTTCGCCGGTTGCGGCTGGTTTCTTTTTTGTTAAGAAAAAAGATGGGGGCCTCCGTCCTTGCTTGGATTTCCGGGAGTTGAATCGGATTACTGTCCGTGATCCGTACCCCCTCCCTCTGATTCCTGATTTATTCAGTCAGGTAGTGGGTGCTAAATGGTTCTCCAAGTTGGATTTGAGGGGGGCCTACAACCTGATTAGGGTCAGAGAGGGGGATGAATGGAAGACGGCATTTAATACCCCGGACGGCCATTTTGAAAGTCTCGTAATGCCGTTCGGGCTCACTAATGCCCCTGCGGTTTTCCAACACTTTGTCAATGACATATTCCATCATTTGGTGGGTAGATTTGTGGTTGTTTACTTGGATGATATCTTGATCTATTCCCCCGATATGGAGACGCATCAGTCCCATGTCAAGCAGGTGTTACAGGTCTTACGGGACAATAAGCTGTATGCTAAACTCGAGAAATGTGTCTTCGCCGTTCAGGAGGTACGTTTTTTGGGGTACCTCCTGTCGCCGTTGGGTTTTCGGATGGATCCGGAAAAAGTCCGGGCGGTGCTGGACTGGGAACAACCGGACAATCTACGGGCATTGCAACGTTTTTTGGGTTTACCAACTTTTACCGTAAATTTATTAAGAACTATTCGGTGCTGGTGACGCCTCTTACGGACATGACTAGGAAGGGGACAGATTTTTCCGAGTGGTCGGAGTCTGCTCGCCAGGCTTTCTCCTCCCTAAAGCGTTGTTTTGTTTCCGCACCTATTCTCCGTCAGCCCGATCTTTCTCAGCCCTTCGTTGTGGAGGTGGATGCGTCTGAGGTGGGGGTGGGGGCTGTATTGTCGCAAGGCCCTTCGCCTGGGAGATGGGTGCCCTGCGCGTTCTTCTCCAAGAAGTTGTCGTCGGCCGAGAGGAATTATGATGTTGGTAATAGGGAGCTGTTGGCTATTAAGTTGGCTTTTGAGGAATGGCGTCACTGGCTGGAGGGGGCTGTCCATCCCATCACGGTTATTACCGACCACAAGAACCTGTCTTACCTTGAGTCCGCCAAGCGTCTCAATCCCCGGCAGGCTCGGTGGTCATTGTTTTTCACGAGATTTAATTTTACCGTCACTTACCGTCCGGGGGTTGAGAACGTGAAGGCTGATGCGTTGTCGCGTAGTTTCCCGGGTGGTAGTGCTCATGAAAGTCCCGTTCCCATCTTACAGGAGGGGGTGGTTGTTTCTGCTCTTTGCCCTGATCTGGAGGGGGAGGTGTTGAAGGTCCAGGGGGGCGCCCCTGCCTCCTGTCCTTCTGGGAGACTTTTTGTGCCATCATCTTTGCGTCTCAGGGTGCTGTCGGAGCATCACGACTCCGTATTGGCAGGGCATCCCGGCAGTAGGGCCACCTTCGATCTTTTATCTCGCCGCTTTTGGTGGCCGGGGTTGCGGAAGGACGTAGCGGAATTCGTATCTGCCTGTAGTGTGTGTGCACGGGCTAAGGTCCCGCATACCCGTCCGGCTGGTTCTCTCTTGCCATTGTCTATTCCTGAGAGGCCATGGACACATGTGTCAATGGATTTTATCACCGATCTTCCGGCATCTGCAGGCAAGACGGTAGTGCTGGTAGTGGTTGATAGATTCAGTAAGATGGTTCGCTTTGTGGCACTGCCCGCACTTCCTAATGCTCGGACACTGGCACAGGTGTTTGTAAGTGAGATTGTGAAGCTTCATGGAGTTCCCTCCGAGGTGGTTTCTGATCGTGGTACTCAGTTTGTCTCCAAGTTTTGGAAGGCTTTTTGTGCACGTTTAGGAATTGCTTTGTCCTTCTCTTCTGCTTTTCATCCTCAGTCTAATGGGCAGACCGAACGTATGAATCAGAATTTGGAGACTTATCTGAGGTGTTTTGTCTCTGACAATCAGGAGACTTGGGCGAGTTATCTGCCCTTGGCCGAATTTGCCCTTAATAATCGTCTTCAGGAGTCCACTGGCAAGTCACCGTTCTTCGGTGCATATGGGTTTCATCCTCAGTTTGGTACTTTTAGTGGTACTAGTCCTTCCGGAGTTCCTGAGGAGGACCGATTTACCTCATCCCTCTCCTCGGTTTGGCGGGGGGTACAGAGTAGCTTGAAGCTCTTAGGCGACAGGTACAAACGTATGGCTGACAGGAAGCGTGCGCCAGGTCCGGACCTGTGTGTGAATGACTACGTGTGGTTGTCTACCAAGAATGTAAAGTTGAAGGTGCCCTCTTGGAAGTTGGGGCCCAGGTTTATTGGCCCTTATCAGATAACCGCCGTTATCAATCCCGTGGCGTTTCGTCTTGCGTTACCTCCCGCTCTTAAGATCCACAATGTATTTCATAGGTCGCTCCTCAAACCGTATGTGCCGTCGGCTAACCCGTCTCCTTTGCCCCCGGAGCCCATCTGCGTGGCGGGGAATTTGGAATTTGAGATCTCAAAGGTGGTTGATTCTCGCAGGGTGCGCCGTTCTCTTCAGTATTTGGTGCACTGGAGGGGATACGGTCCTGAGGAGCGGATGTGGGTGCCGGCGTCGGAAGTCTCCGCCGCTAGGCTGGTCCGCGCTTTTCACCGTTCCCATCCGGATAAGCCTGGTCCTGAGTGTCCGGGGGCCACTCGTGGACGGGGGGGTACTGTCACGGGTGGCACGGATGACAGGGTAGAGGCCACGCGCAGACGGTCCCAGCGTTTGGCCAATCAGCCATAATGTTTGAGGACGGTCCGTCTTTCAGGGGCATTTACCTTCTGTGTAGATAGAGAGAAGGTATGATAAGATCTCCCTATCTTGGGGAGACGGCTGGGAAGGTCTTGTGCTCGGTCTGGTTTCTACACCAGTATTCTGGGTCACTAGGACCCAGCAGGTTCTTCCCACCTTTATAAGGAGTTTCATTGCCCTCCCTCGGTGCAGGTGATATTTCCTTGGACACTCATTATCCTTGCTCCAGCAGAAGCTGAGGTGGTGGAGGTTGCTGTGCTCTGCTTCAAGATAAGTGTTTTCTTTCCCCATTGTCTGTTTTTCCTTGTGTTTGTCTTTAGTTGTTAGTGGAGGGGTCTAGTGAACCTCTCCATCTGATCCTTAGATAAGGTAGTGCTAGGATCAGAGAGGGACGAGGTTCGTGGTCGGCGACAGTTGAGGAAACTGTATAGGGACGTCAGGGCAGACAGGGTCAGCCCCAGGAAGACTAGGGGTCACCCTCTCCCTCTTGTGCCCATAGCTTTAGGGACTCCTTATTCCCCCCCCCCCCGTCGTTGTCCTACGCTGAGTGTCTCTCCCGCTCCCAGCGTGACACTCACTGAGCTGATTCCAGGGGTCCTCCTAACTTAGTGTTCCTGGGTTTTTAAGTCCAGTTCCTCCACCCCCTTCCCGGGTTTCTACTCAACTCTCCACCCTCCACTTCATCCCTCCCTCTACCCCTTGCCTGACATGGAGTACTAGGTCTAGGGTTCGGGGGTTGTGTCTGGTGTTTGTGTAAAGTGTCAACTCACCAGTCCCAGCTGCAGTACCTTACTGTGGCCACCAGTCTGCAGGGGCACTAAATTTGCAATCGTGCTGAATGTTATCTGTAAATATGCTCAGTGTGTCCAGTACCTGTGCAGAGTGCTGTTACGAAGGGATGGGTTTTTAGAACCCCAGGGCTGTAGAGTACTTGGAACCGGGCTGTTAAGCAGTACTGGGGAGTCACAGGGGTCGAGACGTGGCTTCCGTCATCCTGGGTTAAGTTGTAAAAGGCAATTTTTGACTTATGTAGGGAAAAAAGGGTGATTTATAAGGGAATTATTTGTGATGCAACTCGTGGTTTGTGGCTATGGGTAGCCACCGCTGCTGAACCACTGGAGATGATGGACGGGCATCTAGGATGGAGCGGCTCCTCATGGGTGGAGCGGGTCCCCAGGGCAGTGTTAAAGGGTGTAGGGTGCAGGCTGGAGGGTGCGTATTAACAGACAGGCTCTCATTTTGTTGGTTCCTCAAATCCTTTACTGTTGATACCGACACAGGGACAGATGATCTTGTTGGAATCCGCCAACCTGCGAGCAACTTGGGGATCTCCGCACCTTGCAAGTTCTGAGGCCTCCCTGCTGCGCTTTCTCCAGTGGGTCCCTCGCTGCTGCTTGAAGCTGAGCTCTCTCTCCTTCTCTCCTGCATGTGCCGGTATGACAAGCAGCTCGATTCCTTTATTAGCCCCAGTTTACGGACGGCTACTCCTGGGCTCTTCACGCTGCTTGGCCTCCGGGACTTAGTGTGGATGGGAAACTTGGAATTCCCCCACCCTCCAGTATTGGCTGGATGTCTTCCTCAGTCCTCCTAGGAACTGAAGTGACTAACTCTGCCCCAGACCAGAATTTATAGCGGAGCTCACCCTGAACCCGGGTTTAGGTCTCCCCCTTCAGGCCTGGAGGCAGAAAGTTGTGTGCTTTAAGTTTTGCCTGGTGTGAAGTCCCTCTGTTGCTCTTGTGGCGCCCCACCAAGCATGTGTCACAGAGGGGTACTGCACCCGTAAAAGAGGTGCAGATACTCCAGCTGCAGGTGGATTCTAGGATGGTGTGTGGGACCCATACACCAGCACTCCCACACTAGATTACACGGTGGGAGGTTACCCGGGAGGGAATAAAATCACCCTTAAGGTACCTTTACACGCCACCATTGTGTCTAGCAATAGGTATCCACCACACGTGCATGCGCACGTTTTTGACGGTTGATACCGATCGCCGATGTCGCATATACATGCCGCCATTGCGTTGTCAACTAAAAGTATCTTTGTTTCCCGGAAGTTCTGACAGATCCCGCGGCTAACTTCCTGTTGAATACCTTCGCTGCTTCACACGCCGCTACCACAAAGGAATATGGGCATACATCTTTCGCGCCGCAAGTACATAAGCGTGACAGAGTTGTGTATTCCATGACGCTAATACGCTGATTGGACAACGCAATAGCATCATGATTGGCCAGCCTGCGCAGGAAGGATGGCTAATACATGACGCCATTCCAATACTGTAGTGTGAATGGATAGCTCTTTAAATATGGCACCCTGAGAAGGGACAGCCAATCGTAACACAGTAGACCCCACCAATGATCACTGATGGGGCGTGGTATCCATAACGCTGTGGCACGCCCCTGGGAATTCACTAGGCGACGCAAATTCCATCCCTGTGCCCCGTTTACACGCCACTACCATGGCAATTGTGCCTTTGTGAATCCTTCGGTTTTTGAGCACGACTCAGAAACAGGTATCTGAGTCAACTGCAGGACACCGGAGGGATTTCCCCTATTTACACGCCGCCATTTTGTAGCAATTTCATTGCAACAGGCACAATTATCCCCATTGCCAGGCAGTTGCTACCACGCAGTGGCGGCGTGTAAAGGGGTCCTTAAGGGGAACTAGGAGGTCTTTTGTTCTTCAGTCTTTTGCCTCTAGTTGCTTAGTGGAAGAGATGGAAGAAGAGGAGAGAGTTTGAGGAAAGATCCCAGGTGCAGACAGCCTAAAGGGAGCGAGGAACTCGAGGGAGTTTATCCCAGACGGCTTACCAGGCACCGGAGCCCGCACCTGTGGGATACTATAGGACCACAGAAAATCCAGAGTCCCGTGGAGTCTACAATTCTTCCGGGCACCTGAACAGACCAAAGAGAGGGTACCAGGCACCGCTGAAGGAGCAAGCGGTCGGCCAGAGAGGGTTACCTGACGGCCGTGAGGGTGAGAGGAAGAGAAGAGGTCAGACTGATTACAAGTCACCAGAATTCACACCACACACTGGAAAGCAGGAAGGAAAAGACGAGACTAGAGCAGAAAGGAACACCAAGGGTTCCACCATACCACCTGGAGTCCACCTGCAGCCACCAGATAAGTTACCTGTCCTCACAACATCAGGAGTGCTGAACTGTAACTGTGTATGCATGCAAGTGAGCAGTAAAGTACCCGGAGGAAAGTGACTTTTTGCCTCTGCCTGCATTTCTTCCAATGAACTTGTTTCTCCAAACAGGAACACTACCCCGGAAGTCCAGTCCTACCTGTGGAGGACTTTACCAACTCAGCCGCAATACCATCGACCTCCAGCGGACTGTGGCGGTGCTGGTGAATTCTCACCAGAAACTACAGGTGGCGTCACGACAAACTTGTACATAGTCCCCTGTAAATATCAACCCCCTTTTCAAAGATAGGCCCAGGACACGGGATCAGGCCCGGCCGCCATTCCCCCGTGACACAGTTAACCCCTTTGAGGCCTGATACCCGAGTACCCAAAACCTGGGCTCGACACTCTCAGGTATGACACTACCCCCGGGGAGATAATGACATAGTGGCATCCGGACTCTGGGGTGCCACATTTTCCCCCTAGTAAAATTCAGTTCTCCAGGACTGAGGTAACCTTTTCCAAAAGGGAAAACATGAATAATAATGACTCACCCACCAGAGCCGTCAGATACTCAGAACCAGGTGGCAGTTCTGCTGGGGAAGTTATAGGGCTCGAGACCCGGCTCTGTGGCCCTGGGTGGTCAATAAACGGGACAGATTTTAGGAATAAACGTGATGCCACCCATGGTGTGCGGCTATGGGTAGCCGCTGCTGCTGCAGAACCTCTGGGGACAATGGGCGGGCAGCTGGGATGGAGTGGCTCCCCACGGGTGGAGTGGGGTCCCCAGGGCAGTTATAACAGGGCAGTTATAACAGTTTTTGTAAGGAATGGTGGATGTTGGGATGCAAGACAGAGGCACGGGAATAACTGGCAGGCAGCACTAGCCCTGTTCCAGGGGTCAGTCCTCATGGAGATCCCGGGCTCTAGTATGCTACTGTACTACAGGTTTTAGGTAGGCCAGGGGACCTGGAATCCTCTGCCTCTCCGGATTTCTGCTGCTGGGCGATTACTACCCAAATGGCCTTGGACTCTGGTGTCCAGTTCTTTGTGTTTTTCCTCTGGGGTGAGCTTGACATCGCTCTGCTCCCCAGGCTCTCCTCTCCTTCTTCCTCAGACTCACTCCATGACTGTTCTGTTGTTCATCCTGGCTGTTCTGCCTAACCCCACCTTCGGGCCAGAATTTATATAGGGAAGCTCCCCTTAAGCCAGGTTCTAGAGTTCCCCCTTCTGGTCTGGAGACAGGAAAGTGTTGGATGCTGTGTCACCTGAATAGGGAATCCCTGTTCTTGCTTCCAGGCGTGACATCACCCCCTGTGGGGTAGAAAATGCCCCTGTGGCAACCGGACCCTGGGGTGCTACATTCTCCTTAGTGAAATTCAGTACTCCGGAGCAGAGTCTGACTCAAGTCATACAGTTTAAGGGCAATGGTACCATATACTAATGAAATGTATGTAAACTTGTGACTTTATAGAAACTAATAAAAATGCCTTAAAACATTCTCTATCTCATTATTCTGGTATTTGGCAAATTTTATGAATTATGATAACCCTTATTCACCTAAAACAGGAAAGGTTTATTCTGATTTCATGTCAGATAGTGAGAAAACAAGCAGATGTGTCATTTTATATAGTGTATGTAAACTTCTCGTTTCAACTGTGTGAAAGAGTTTATAAAGGGGAGCTTCCCCTATTATTATATCACCCTGACAACCAATCACTGCAGCGCTGCAAAAACTGACTCCATTAATCTTTTAACATCCAGCACACCCAGAGCTGCCACCAGGGGGTGACAGCTCTGCCTGGAGTCAGGGGCCCCGGGCCTCACTGCAGTGGGTGTGGCCATTGGATCAGAGGCAGGGGGGCCTGGCTGTGACTCCAGGGGGCGTGGCCTTTGGAGCAGGGAGCAGGCTTCTCCGGGCCCCCCCCCACGTCTTACATGGGCCCTCCCTGTCCTATCATTAACCGCTGGCCCCGGAGCTGCGGGGGAGTAGCTGCGGCAGCGAGGTGTGGGCGCCGCCATGTTCCTTGTGGCCGGCTACATTCACTAACTGTGCAGCCGGTTGGTAGAGGTTGAGACTTCTACACAGTGGCCGTGGATCTTCTTTTGGCCGTGGCCATTTTGTTGAAGTCTCAACTTCTACCGACCAGCTACACAGTTAGTGAATGTAGCCAGTCACAAAGACATGGCAGCACCCACTGCTCTCTGCCGCAGGCCCGCTGCTATCCCTCCACAGCTCCTGACCTGCAGATGTGCCCTCACCATCCGAGACCTGCCTCTGGCACCCCTGCTCCGCAGCCGCAACTCCACCCAATGGTAAGACATGGGGGGATCCGGGGGAGGGATGGGGGTCATATATACAGAATGGGGGGCCATTTATAGGGAGGGAGGCTGTCAGAATGGCTGGAGGAAGGCTTGAGGGAGGCTGTCGGGATGGAGGAAGGATTGAGGGAGGCTGTCTGGATGGAGAAAGGATGGATGGAGGCTGTCGGGATGGAGGAAGTATGGAGGGAGGCTGTCAGGATGGGGGATGGATGGAGGGAGGCTTTCAGGATCGAGGGAGGCTGGAGGGAGACAGTCAGGATGGAGGTAGGCTGGAGGGAGGCTGTCGGAATGCAGGGAAGCTGTTGGAATTTTGTCTATATGGCCCGCAGCCATCTCTATTGTGTATTCTCTATTGTGTATGGCTAGCAGCAGTCTCTATTGTGTATTCTCTACTGGTGTGTATAGCCAGCAGCTGTCTCGATTGTCTATATGGCCCGCAGCCATCTCTATTGTGTATTCTCTATTGTGTACGGCCAGGAGCAGGCTCTATTGCGTATTCTCTATTGTGTACGGCCAGCAGCAGTCTCTATTGTGTATTCTCTATTGTGTGTATAACCAGCAGCAGTCTCCATTATGTATGCAGCCGGCAGCCATCTCTACTGTGTATACAGCTAGCAGCCGTCTCTATTGTGTATTCTCTATTGTATATATAGCTATTGTGTATTCAGCCCACAGCAGTCTCAAGTGTGTGTGTGTGATATATAATAGAGAGAGAGTGTAAAAAAAGGAAAAACAGCACAAAAATAGAAAAAAGTGGACTTTATTGCTCAATGGCATAGCCAAGCAGTGGGCAATAAAGTCCACTTTTTTCTATTTTTTTGTGCTGTTTTATTTACTCTATTGTAAGGAACCATCTGGATTGCTGGTTGAGAAAGCTTTGCACATAAATTGAGGTAATTTTTGGTGGTATTACACTATATATTATAATGTATGTTTGGGTGGAGCTAGTGTGAAGGCGGAGACTGGATAGAGTCTCAGGGGGGCCCCAAACTTTTGGCAGTCGGGGGCCCTGAAATACCTAGTGGCAGCCCTGAGCACACCCCACAGTCAGTATGGCATTTCTTAAACAGACCTGCCGCATCCATTGTTTGATTTTGTTGATGATTCATTCACCTATCAGCAAAGTGCTAACTCCTGAATCCTCTTATACAGTATCCTCATAGAGTGACTCATGAATCATTGTATACACAATCACTGCTCTGTTTTTCTCAAATTAACTCAAGGTTATTCAGTAGTTAGATAATGGTTAAGCTCATGCATTATTTACTCCTCAGGGCAGGTACATAGAGCTTCTAATACTAATCCCATCAATATACTGTAAAGAGACGATTATGTAAAAATAATATAATGCCACATCAATTTTATAATTAAACTTCTTTAAATTGACTGGTAATGTGATACAGTATATGTAAGATAAGCAAAAGCCTTATCGTTATGTGAGACCTAGGCTTTAGGTAGCAGAATGGAAAAGCAAAGCTATCAAGGGTTATTATGGAGCTTATGAGATATTCTATAGATAAGTCAACAGATCAATGCTACATTCACAGCAGGGAGCTTTCAATATAATATAATCAATGTGGAATGGGGATGCCGCTTTCGATTTCATATCTTGGATCTACAATCTTTTGTGTATATAACAGCTACATCCCAGGTATACTCCACTTGTCTATGCTGTCAGCCTGCCTTTCTCATTAGAGTTATAGAAGGGTGCACTTTGAAGACATCAATTACCCAACAAATATAGAGGCGTCTGACTGAAGGGGGGCTTTTAGCTTTACACTCTTCAAGGGAGTTTTGAAGCTTTTATTGAGTAGCTTGAGAGCTAGATCAGAGATAATTGATGTAGCTGAGCTAGATCAGAGATAATTAATGTAGCTGAGCTAGATCAGAGATAATTAATGTAGCTGAGCTAGATCAGTGATAATTGATGTAGCAGAGCTAGATCAGAGATAATTGATGTAGCTGAGCTAGATCAGAGATAATTAATGTAGCTGAGCTAGATCAGTGATAATTGATGTAGCTGAGCTAGATCAGTGATAATTGATGTAGCTGAGCTAGATCAGTGATAATTGATGTAGCAGAGCTAGATCAGTGATGATTGATGTAACAGAGCTAGATCAGTGATAATTGATGTAGCAGAGCTAGATCAGTGATAATTGATGTAGCAGAGTTAGATCAGTGATAATTGATGTAGCAGAGCTAGATCAGTGATGATTGATGTAGCAGAGCTAGATCAGTGATAATTGATGTAGCAGAGCTAGATCAGTGATAATTGATGTAGCAGAGCTAGATCAGTGATGATTGATGTAGCAGAGCTAGATCAGTGATGATTGATGTAGCAGAGCTAGATCAATGATGATTGATGTAGCAGAGCTAGATCAGTGATGATTGATGTAACAGAGCTAGATCAGTGATAATTGATGTAGCAGAGCTAGATCAGTGATTGATGTAGCAGAGCTAGATCAGTGATAATTGATGTAGCCGAGCTAGATCAGTGATAATTGATGTAGCAGAGCTAGATCAGTGATGATTGATGTAACAGAGCTAGATCAGTAATAATTGATGTAGCAGAGCTAGATCAGTGATAATTGATGTAGCAGAGCTAGATCAGTGATAATTGATGTAGCAGAGCTAGATCAGTGATGATTGATGTAGCAGAGCTAGATCAGTGATAATTGATGTATCAGAGCTAGATCAGTGATAATTGATGTAGCAGAGCTAGATCAGTGATAATTGATGTAGCCGAGCTAGATCAGTGATAATTGATGTAGCAGAGCTAGATCAGTGATGATTGATGTAACAGAGCTAGATCAGTAATAATTGATGTAGCAGAGCTAGATCAGTGATAATTGATGTAGCAGAGCTAGATCAGTGATAATTGATGTAGCAGAGCTAGATCAGTGATAATTGATGTAGGCGAGCTAGATCAGTGATGATTGATGTAGCAGAGCTAGATCAGTGATAATTGATGTAGCCGAGCTAGATCAGTGATGATTGATGTAGCAGAGCTAGATCAGTGATGATTGATGTAGCAGAGCTAGATCAGTGATAATTGATGTAGCCGAGCTAGATCAGTGATGATTGATGTAGCAGAGCTAGATCAGTGATGATTGATGTAGCAGAGCTAGATCAATGATGACTGATGTAACAGAGCTAGATCAGTAATAATTGATGTAGCAGAGCTAGATCAGTGATAATTGATGTAGCAGAGCTAGATCAGTGATAATTGATGTAGCAGAGCTAGATCAGTGATAATTGATGTAGGCGAGCTAGATCAGTGATAATTGATGTAGGCGAGCTAGATCAGTGATAATTGATGTAGCCGAGCTAGATCAGTGATGATTGATGTAGCAGAGCTAGATCAGTGATGATTGATGTAGCAGAGCTAGATCAGTGATAATTGATGTAGCCGAGCTAGATCAGTGATGATTGATGTAGCAGAGCTAGATCAGTGATAATTGATGTAGCAGAGCTAGATCAATGATGACTGATGTAGCAGAGCTAGATCAGAGATAATTGATGTAGCAGAGCTAGATCAGTGATGATTGATGTAGCAGAGCTAGATCAATGATGATTGATGTAGCAGAGCTAGATCAGTGATGATTGATGTAACAGAGCTAGATCAGTGATAATTGATGTAGCCGAGCTAGATCAATGATAATTGATGTAGCCGAGCTAGATCAGTGATGATTGATGTAACAGAGCTAGATCAGTAATAATTGATGTAGCAAAGCTAGATCAGTGATAATTGATGTAGCAGAGCTATATCAGTGATAATTGATGTAGCAGAGCTAGATCAGTGATAATTGATGTAGCAGAGCTAGATCAGTGATAATTGATGTAGCAGAGCTAGATCAGTGATAATTGATGAAGCCGAGTTAGATCAGTGATGATTGATGTAGCAGAGCTAGATCAGTGATAATTGATGTAGCAGAGCTAGATCAGTGATAATTGATGTAGCAGAGCTAGATCAGTGATAATTGATGTAGCCGAGTTAGATCAGTGATGATTGATGTAGCAGAGCTAGATCAGTGATAATTGATGCAGCAGAGCTAGATCAGTGATAATTGATGAAGCCGAGCTAGATCAGTGATGATTGATGTAGCAGAGCTAGATCAGTGATAGTTGATGTAGCAGAGCTAGATCAGTGATAATTGATGAAGCCGAGCTAGATCAGTGATGATTGATGTAGCAGAGCTAGATCAGTGATAATGTAGCAGAGCTAGATCAGTGATAATTGATGTAGCAGAGCTAGATCAGTGATAATTGATGTAGCAAAGCTAGATCAGTGATAATTGATGTAGCCGAGCTAGATCAGTGATAATTGACGTAGCAGAGCTAGATCAGTGATAATTGATGTAGCCGAGCTAGATCAGTGATAATTGACGTAGCAGAGCTAGATCAGTGATAATTGATGTAGGCGAGCTAGATCAGTGATAATTGGTGTAGCAGAGCTAGATCAGTGATGATTGATGTAGCAGAGCTAGATCAGTGATAATTGATGTAGCCGAGCTAGATCAGTGATAATTGACGTAGCAGAGCTAGATCAGTGATAATTGATGTAGGCGAGCTAGATCAGTGATAATTGGTGTAGCAGAGCTAGATCAGTGATAATTGACGTAGCAGAGCTAGATCAGTGATAATTGATGTAGCCGAGCTAGATCAGTGATAATTGACGTAGCAGAGCTAGATCAGTGATAATTGATGTAGGCGAGCTAGATCAGTGATAATTGGTATGGCATAGCTGGATCATGAATGGTGAGTTTTGTAGCTAAACTGGATTGGCCATATATGGTGTAGCAGAGCTAGAATTGGTCGTTGGTGTTGCAGGCTTGGATCAGCGATGAATGGTGAACCACATCTGAATCAGTAATGACTGATGTAGCAGGATTAAATCAAACATGACAGTTGTAGTAATAATAATAATAATAATAAAAAACTTTATTTGTATAGCGCCAACATATTCCGCAGCGCTTTACAGTACAACGGTACATATAAGAAAAATATACGGTACAGAAAGGTAATGCAGTAATGGCTGGTGTAGTGTAGGTAAATCAGCTGTGACTGAGGTAGTATTGCTGCATTGGTGATAACACCCCTCATCAGCTGTGGAGTTATTTTTCTACCTTTTCTAGCTCTAGGTCACCCTATGAACTGGTGCCTCATTAATTCATACTGGGTTCATTGTGTATATTGATTTAGATTCCATATTTATGTAACTATAGAACACATTAGATATGATGAAGAGGAAAAAGGTAACTAATTACACTGCAAGTCCGGAATAACAAAATTAAAAAAGCGTTATTGGATTGCGTTAAAAGTACAGAACCATGCTGAACACAAACTGACGCATTTCTGGGGCCAGGTCCAACACTCTTAGTCATAGGGAGTTGCTAACTATCTTCGTCGTGCCGACTTAGAGCGGTCACAAACTACTCCTGCTGGAGACTCTGCTGCTTCATGTCAATTGAGTAGCTCTTCCTCTTCCGGGCTGCTCTGTCAATGGGGCTTGACTGCTAACATAATGCTGATTGACAGCTGTCTCCCGATAGTTATGCAGCAGGGGAGCCAGCTGTTAATCAGTATGCTTCGTCAACAGAGCAGATCAGAAGAGAAACTGCTGCAGAATTGGCGGCAGGAGCAGTCTGTGACTGCAACTAGCTAGGTAAAGTAGGCAGGTAGTTAACAACTACCTGCCTATTACGTAAGAAAAGAGATGGAAAGCTGCACATGCAAACACAATCAGTCATCACTGCTTGAATAAGCGGAGTGTTCCCGCTTGGTCTGCCCAGGAGAAGAATGAAGCCACTGATGAGAGTGAAATAACCAGCACCTCTATGGTTTCTATTAAAACCATTCTTCTTCTTTATTGGTATACCTTAAAAGAAATAATGTACATACAGTTGAAATCAGAAGTTTACATACACTATATAAAAATAATATTTACATGGTGCTATTAATTCCATAGTGTTTTACATACATTTGCAACACTGTCCCCATTGGGGCTCACAATCTAAACATCCTATTAGTATGTCTTTCAAGTGTGGGAGGAAACCAGAGTGCCCGGAGGAAACCCACACAAACACGGAGAACATACAAACTCCTTGCAGATGTTGACATTGGTGGGATTTCAAGCCTGGACCCCAGTGCTGCAAGACTGCAGTGTTAACCACTGAGCCACCGTACAGTGCTAACCACTGAGCCACCATACAGTGCTAACCACTGAGCCACCATACAGTGCTAACCACTGAGCCACCATATACAGTGCTAACCATTGAGCCACCATATACAGTGCTAACCACTGAGCCACCGTACAGTGCTAACCACTGAGCCACCATGCAGTGCTAACCACTGTGCCATCATATACAGTGCTAACCACTGAGCCACCGTATACAGTGCTAACCACTGAGCCACCGTATACAGTGCTAACCACTGAGCCACCATACAGTGCTAACCACTGAGCCACCATACAGTGCTACCCACTGAGCCACAGTACAGTGCTAACCACTGAGCCAACATACAGTGCTAACCACTGAGCCACCATACAGTGCTAACCACTGAGCCACCATACAGTGCTAACCATTGAGCCACCATACAGTGCTAACCACTGAGCCACCATACAGTGCTAACCACTGAGCCACCATACAGTGCTAACCACTAAGCCTCCGTACAGTGCTAACCACTGAGCCACCATACAATGCTAACCACTGAGCCACCATACAGTGCTAACGACTGAGCCACCATACAGTGCTAACCACTGAGTCACCATACAGTGCTAACCACTGAGCCACCATACAGTGCTAACCACTGAGTCCACCGTACAGTGCTAACCACTGAGCCTCTGTACAGTGCTAACCACTGAGCCTCCATTCAGTGCTAACCACTGAGCCTCCATACTGTGCTAACCACTGAGCCACCATACAGTGCTAACCACTGAGCCACCGTGCATTATTAACCACTGAGCCACCATACAGTGCTAATCACTGAGCCACCGTGCATTATTAACCACTGAGCCACCATACAGTGCTAATCACTGAGCCACCGTACAGTGCTAACCACTGAGCCTCCATACAGTGCTAACCACTAAGCCTCTGTACAGTGCTAACCACTGAGCCACCATAGAGTGCTAACCACTGAGTCACTATACAGTGCTAACCACTAAGCCTCCGTACAGTGCTCACCACTGAGCCACCATACAGTGCTAATCACTGAGCCACCGTGCACTATTAACCACTGAGCCACCATACAGTGCTAACCACTGAGCCACCATACAGTGCTAAACACTGAGCCACCGTACAGTGCTAACCACTGAGCCACCATACAGTGCTCACCACTGAGCCACCATACAGTGCTAACCACTGAGCCACTATACAGTGCTAACCACTGAGCCTCCATACTGTGCTAACCACTGAGCCACCATACAGTGCTAACCACTGAGCCACCGTGCATTATTAACCACTGAGCCACCATACAGTGCTAATCACTGAGCCACCGTGCATTATTAACCACTGAGCCACCATACAGTGCTAATCACTGAGCCACCGTACAGTGCTAACCACTGAGCCTCCATACAGTGCTAACCACTAAGCCTCTGTACAGTGCTAACCACTGAGCCACCGTACAGTGCTAACCACTGAGCCTCCATACAGTGCTAACCACTAAGCCTCTGTACAGTGCTAACCACTGAGCCACCATAGAGTGCTAACCACTGAGTCACTATACAGTGCTAACCACTAAGCCTCCGTACAGTGCTCACCACTGAGCCACCATACAGTGCTAATCACTGAGCCACCGTGCACTATTAACCACTGAGCCACCATACAGTGCTAACCACTGAGCCACCATACAGTGCTAA
This sequence comes from Allobates femoralis, assembly GCA_033576535.1. Classification (NCBI taxonomy): domain Eukaryota; kingdom Metazoa; phylum Chordata; class Amphibia; order Anura; family Aromobatidae; genus Allobates; species Allobates femoralis. Next base: position 67,411,804 of record JARQOC010000005.1, read on the forward strand.
ACACTGAGCCACCGTACAGTGCTAACCACTGAGCCACCATACAGTGCTCACCACTGAGCCACCATACAGTGCTAACCACTGAGCCACTATACAGTGCTAACCACTGAGTCACTATACAGTGCTAACCACTAAGCCACCGTACAGTGCTAACCACTGAGCCACCATACAGTGCTAACCACTGAGCCACTATACAGTGCTAACCACTGAGTCACTATACAGTGCTAACCACTGAGCCTCCGTACAGTGCTAACCACTGAGCCACCGTACAGTGCTAACCACTGAGCCACCATACAGTGCTAACCACTGAGCCACCATACATTGCTAACCACTAAGCCTCCGTACAGTGCTAACCACTGAGCCACCATTCACTGCTAACCACTGAGCCACCATATACAGTGCTAACCACTGAGCCACCGTACAGTGCTAACCACTGAGCCACCATATACAGTGCCAACCACTGAGCCACCATATACAGTGCTAACCACTGAGCCACCATACAGTGCTAACCACTGAGCCACCATGCAGTGCTAACCACTAAGCCTCCGTACAGTGCTAACCACTGAGCCACCATTCAGTGCTAACCACTGAGCCACCACACTGTGCTAACCATTGAGCCACCATACAGTGCTAACGACTGAGCCACCGTGCACTATTAACCACTGAGCCACCATACAGTGCTAATCACTGAGCCACCGTACAGTGCTAACCACTGAGCCACCGTGCACTATTAACCACTGAACCACCATACAGTGCTAACCACTGAGCCACCATATACAGTGCTAACCACTGAGCCACCATACAGTGCTAACCACTGAGCCACCATATACAGTGCTAACCACTGAGCCACCGCACAGTGCTAACCACTGAGCCACCATATACAGTGCTAACCACTGAGCCACCGTACAGTGCTAACCACTGAGCCACCATATACAGTGCTAACCACTGAGCCACCGTACAGTGCTAACCACTGAGCCACCATATACAGTGCTAACCACTGAGCCACCATATACAGTGCAAACCACTGAGCCACCATGCAGTGCTAACCACTGAGCCACCGTGTACAGTGCTAACCACTGAGCCACCATATACAGTGCTAACCACTGAGCCACCGTATACAGTGCTAACCACTGAGCCACCGTACAGTGCTAACCACTGAGCCACCATACAGTGCTACCCACTGAGCCACCGTACAGTGCTAACCACTGAGCCACCATACAGTGCTAACCACTGAGCCACCATACAGTGCTAACCACTGAGCCACCATATACAGTGCTAAACACTGAGCCACCATACAGTGCTAACCACTGAGCCACCGTACAGTGCTAACCACTGAGCCACCATGCAGTGCTAACCACTGAGCCACCATACAGTGCTAACCACTAAGCCACTGTACAGTGCTCACCACTGAGCCACCATACAGTGCTAACCATTGAGCCACCATACAGTGCTAACCACTGAGCCACCATACAGTGCTAACCACTGAGCCACCATACAGTGCTAACCACTAAACCTCCGTACAGTGCTAACCCCTGAGCCACCATACAGTGCTAACCACTGAGCCACCGTGCACTATTAACCACTGAGCCACCATACAGTGCTAACCACTGAGCCACCGTATACAGTGCTAACCACTGAGCCACCATATACAGTGCTAACCACTGAGCCACCGTACAGTGCTAACCACTGAGCCACCATACAGTGCTACCCACTGAGCCACCGTACAGTGCTAACCACTGAGCCACCATACAGTGCTAACCACTGAGCCACCGTACAGTGCTAACCACTGAGCCACCATATACAGTGCTAAACACTGAGTCACCATACAGTGCTAACCACTGAGCCACCGTACAGTGCTAACCACTGAGCCACCATGCAGTGCTAACCACTGAGCCACCATACAGTGCTAACCACAGAGCCACTGTACAGTGCTCACCACTGAGCCACCATACAGTGCTTACCATTGAGCCACCATACAGTGCTAACCACTGAGCCACCATACAGTGCTAACCACTGAGCCACCATACAGTGCTAACCACGAAACCTCCGTACAGTGCTAACCACTGAGCCACCATACAGTGCTAACCACTGAGCCACCATACAGTGCTAACCACTAAACCTCCGTACAGTGCTAACCACTGAGCCACTATACAGTGCTAACCACTGAGCCACCATGCACTATTAACCACTATATACAGTGTTAACCACTGAGCCACCGTACAATGCTAACCACTGAGCCACCATATACAGTGCTAACCACTGAGCCACCATATACAGTGCTAACCACTGAGGCACCATACAGTGCTAACCACTGAGCCACCATACAGTGCTAACCACTAAGCCTCTGTACAGTGCTAACCACTGAGCCACCATTCAGTGCTAACCACTGAGCCACCATACTGTGCTAACCACTGAGCCACCATACAGTGCTAACCACTGAGCCACCGTGCACTATTAACCACTGAGCCACCATACAGTGCTAATCACTGAGCCACCGTACAGTGCTAACCACTGAGCCACCGTGCACTATTAACCACTGAGCCACCATACAGTGCTAACCACTGAGCCACCATATACAGTGCTAACCACTGAGCCACCGTACAGTGCTAACCACTGAGCCACCATATACATTGCTAACCACTGAGCCACCATATACAGTGCTAACCACTGAGCCACTATATACAGTGCTAACCACTGAGCCACCATATACAGTGCTAACCACTGAGCCACCGTACAGTGCTAACCACTGAGCCACCATATACAGTGCCAACCACTGAGCCACCATATACAGTGCTAACCACTGAGGCACCATACAGTGCTAACCACTGAGGCACCATACAGTGCTAACCACTAAGCCTCCGTACATTGCTAACCACTGAGCCACCATTCAGTGCTAACCACTGAGCCACCATACTGTGCTAACCACTGAGCCACCATACAGTGCTAACGACTGAGCCACCGTGCACTATTAACCACTGAGCCACCATACAGTGCTAATCACAGAGCCACCGTACAGTGCTAACCACTGAGCCACCGTGCACTATTAACCACTGAGCCACCATACAGTGCTAACCACTGAGCCACCATATACAGTGCTAACCACTGAGCCACCGTACAGTGCTAACCACTGAGCCACCATATACAGTGCTAACCACTGAGCCACTATATACAGTGCTAACCACTGAGCCACCATATACAGTGCTAACCACTGAGCCACCGGATACAGTGCTAACCACTGAGCCACCATATACAGTGCTAACCACTGAGCCACCATATACAGTGCTAACCACTGAGCCACCGTATACAGTGCTAACCACTGAGCCACCATTCAGTGCTAACCACTGAGCCACCATACTGTGCTAACCACTGAGCCACCATACAGTGCTAACGACTGAGCCACCGTGCACTATTAACCACTGAGCCACCATACAGTGCTAATCACAGAGCCACCGTACAGTGCTAACCACTGAGCCACCGTGCACTATTAACCACTGAGCCACCATACAGTGCTAACCACTGAGCCACCATATACAGTGCTAACCACTGAGCCACCGTACAGTGCTAACCACTGAGCCACCATATACAGTGCTAACCACTGAGCCACTATATACAGTGCTAACCACTGAGCCACCATATACAGTGCTAACCACTGAGCCACCGGATACAGTGCTAACCACTGAGCCACCATATACAGTGCTAACCACTGAGCCACCATATACAGTGCTAACCACTGAGCCACCGTATACAGTGCTAACCACTGAGCCACCATATACAGTGCTAACCACTGAGTCACCATACAGTGCTAACCACTGAGCCACCATACAGTGCTAACTACTGAGCCACCATACTGTGCTAACCACTGAGTCACCATATACAGTGCTAACCACTGAGCCACCGTATACAGCGCTAACCACTGAGCCACCGTATACAGCGCTAACCACTGAGCCACCATATACTGTGCTAACCACTGAGCCACCATATACAGTGCTAACCACTGAGCCACTATATACAGTGCTAACCACTGAGCCACCATATACAGTGCTAACCACTGAGCCACCGGATACAGTGCTAACCACTGAGCCACCATATACAGTGCTAGCCACTGAGCCACCATATACAGTGCTAACCACCGAGCCACCGTATACAGTGCTAACCACTGAGCCACCATACTGTGCTAACCACTGAGTCACCATATACAGTGCTAACCACTGAGCCACCGTATACAGTGCTAACCACTGAGCCACCGTATACAGTGCTAACCACTGAGCCACTGTACAGTGCTAACCACTGAGCCACCATACAGTGCTAACCACTGAGCCACCATACTGTGCTAACCACTGAGTCACCATATACAGTGCTAACCACTGAGCCACCATACAGTGCTAACCACTGAGCCACCATATACAGTGCTAACTACTGAGCCACCATATACAGTGCTAACCACTGAGCCACTGTACAGTGCTAACCACTGAGCCACCGTGCCATATATGCATGTTTTTTCACTATCTGACATGAAATCAGAATAAACCTTTCCCATTTTAGGTCAATTAGGATTACCATAATTATTAATATTTGTCAAATGCCGGAATAAAAAGAGAGAGAGAATATTTTAAGGCATTTATGTAAACTTCAAGGATTGTCATTGCGTTATATACTGGTAGATATATTTTTTGCACACTGGGGGATCTATTTCAGTTTTGTTCACTATCTGGCGTAATATATATGTGACAGCTTGAGCCAACCTACAGATTTCACATGTTCTTCACACATTTCCATCATTGTATCCGTCTAGCTCATACAGTATAGCGTTATTACTTGCTGTGAGGAAGCTGTCTGACAATGGCTTGATGTACGGTGACAAATGCAGCTTTAAGCCTTGAAGATGATTGTTTTCGAGTTGAAAACACTGTTAAAATGATCACTCTCAGTTACCATCTTAAAGTCCATTTGTAACAGGCCACTTCATGCATTAGAGAAAAGACTGAAGGAGGCAGCCCAGACACATCAAAGGCGGCGCTCACACTCAGTGTCTCTGATGATGAGCGATTCCCTGCGTCAGAGCTTGAGGGTCAATTATTAATGTGAAAGATATTGCATTTCAGACACATTCACATAGACTCCGTTCTGATACCACTATAAAGCACGTCCACAGCCGGATCTTTTTCTTAGTACAGATGTTCCTGCTCTCATCTATCACCTATCATTAAATGTGTCATCCTCATGACAGATTGGATGTGTTTTTCTGCAGTTCTTCCTAAGGTATTTCCTTTCACGTACATGTGAGCTCACCTTCAGTAAATAGGAATTTTGTACATTATTACCAATTCAGATGGCTTTTATTGGGTTTTATGGTTAACAAGACTTTAAATTATGCGTTATGGCCACTTTACACGTCCCAACATCGGTCCGATATTGAATACAACGCAGCGGGAGCGCACTTTTTCTGGGCAGAATTCCAAGATCGCATAGGAGATGTTACACAGCGCGATATCGGCAGTCAACGCAACTGCGATGTCTGCGCCCCCCTTGTACGGACGACCAAGGAACGACCATTTAACATGGGAGAGAATAGGGGACGTTGTACTTCACATCGTTGTTGGCCTTTCACACAGCACGATCCGGCCACAACGTCCATCCAATATCGGCCCGTTGGAGAGCAGGCTCATTCGATCCCCGATATCGTTTTGGCGTCGTTTGTGCATCGTATTGCACATTTACACCATACAACGCACGAACGATATCGGGGCCAACACAAGAACCACGTGACTTTTTGTCGGAGTTGGACGTCGATATCGGGACGTGTAAAGTGGCCATTAGACAATTTGAGATCATGTATATAGATAAAATGAAGAATGACAAGAGTAGCATATTTCGATCTCCTGAGTTTGTGAACATTGATGTTACAGATGGCGTATTTTGTTGATTAAACCAATTGCTTATAGGTTAATTATTAACTAAGTAACAGATAAATTAACAATTTCCTGACATGACTTACCGTACATAGACAAAGCAGCAAATTTGGTAACGCAACCAAGAAATCCTAATGGGTTTATTAGAGAAGATATCAATGTCCAGATTTATAGGCCTAGAGTTATTTGTGTACTTGTGTTCCTAGGATGTGGCTGATCTTTCCTCAGCATCATGGGGACACAAACCTGACTTATGCTATCATAAAGAGTAAATATAAATGAAATACCATACACCTTAACTGTGGTTGAAATTGGCTGTAAGGCATTTACTAAAGGCTTACAAAATTATAACATAAAACTTAATAAAACAAAAAGATGGGAAAAGCTCCATCGTAATACTTATAAATAAAAATTCCAACGAAAAAATTGCTGAGCCCGCTTACTTTTGGGCTAATAAAATTCCCCTTCAGAAAGCCTTACGACAAGAAGATGATCTTGAATCCAGAACTTCAGCATGGGTGGGTGGGTGGGCGACGTCTTGCAGAGAGCTTCCAGCTGTGGGACCTTCCATTGAAGCTTCAGACCGTGAGGTAAATGAAATTCGCGCTCACCCACTGTCCAATCAGATAACAGCTCATGACTCACACCAGCAACACTGGGAAATGCCACTCACAGCCAGTCCCCAGGTCCTGCATAACAAACTGCAAAAACAAGTCTGCAGAAACCAAGCCTTAGTATGACTAAGGCAAACTTTTAATCTCAATAAAAGACTAATAACCACCAACTTAAAAACACCACATACTTCATAACAATATTTCCATAAATAATACCCCTTGCAGGCTGTGTACCCATGGGCCCCTCACACTATTCGTTTATCGGGCCCTTCATTAGGGCTATATAGAGTGTTCTTGATTGAACTCTGGCCAAGGATCCCATTTGGCGTAGTACTTGGTCTGAGTGTTGTTTTTTATGGCGTAATAGTACTCTAGTGTTTTATGTAGCGTTAGTTTGTCCGTGACATCTTGGATGTTGGGAATATTTTCGCTTTTCCCTTTGGATGCAATAAGATTAATAGAGACTAGTAGGAGATGTACTACGATAGGTCTAAAGGCCACGTTACACACACAAATATCTGTGCAGATATTGGTCACAGATCTCTGGTTGCAGTGAAATCATGGACACATTGTTACATTTGTACACAGCCACAAAATGGAACAATGTGTCCATGATTTCACTGCAACCAGAGATCTGTGTGTAATGTAGCCTTAAAATGCTTGGGAAATCCTTCAATGTGTAATAGAATTCTGGAGTTAGGGTTAAATCTAGCTGTGTGATAGATCATATAAGTGATTGTATTTATATCTCTACAGAATTTTTTAATTTTTGGACATGACCAGAATATGTGGGCTATATTGCCCGTTTTGTTACAGTTACTCCAGCATTTGTTTGATGCATCTGAATTAATTAAATGCAGCTTGGTGGGGCGTGAAATACCAACGTGTTAAAATTTTATAGTTGGCTTCAATTAGTGTGACGCAAGGAATATTTATATAAACTGTGGACGGTGACTTTTGGATTTTCTCTTCGAGTTGGTTTTCCCCAAGTGGGGTCAAAGTGATCCCTAGGTACTCCCGGACTCTGTCCTGTAGCTTAGGTTGGGAGATGAAAAAGGCTAAAATCCCAGTCACTGGAAATTGGAAGCAGGAGCACCCAGTCCCTGTGTCTTCACATGGGGTAGCAGGCCACGCCTCTGTTTTGTATATTATTACCATTTACACAATTTAAATGGAATATAAAGAGAACCTGTCATGATCAGGGCATGGGCAGCTATCATCAGGCACTGGTTGCATCATTACAGCCAATTATGGCTATTAACAGTGAAATGTTGCAGCTTTTCCGTGACGACATGGTTTGGAAAGCTGGCGGGGGACCATGTGTCTCGAATGACTAGTCCGAGGCAGCTGCCCAGTGGCTTCTCTTCTCGTTGCACCACTAGATGTTGGGTGCTGATTGTGAATCTCCCTGATTACTGGGTGAATTATTTACTTTTTGATCACTTTTTCTTCTTTATGAGGATCTGTACTATGCCATACCAATAAACCTTTTCGACTAATATCATGTTTACATAGACAGGCCAAAATAAAGGATGTGCTCTGAGCAATCTGCCAAATATCATACAGCGCACTGTATTGTATTGTCATTGTATTGTCATTGTGTTGCTCTGCATTGTTTGCCCTTTTTTAAAGGTCGCCCTCCATATAGCTGCTCTTGTCAGTAACTCCTCCCTTCTTTCCCAGTTAGTGTTTGTTAAGGTACTTTCACATCTGTGTTTTTTTCAAATCCGGCAGTATTCCGCCTTTTTTGAAAAACAATGGATGTGGCAACATTGTGTTCGGGCTAATGCATTGTTAATGGAGCTCTGGCCGTGTGCAGACACTTGCGTTTTCATCCGGATCCGGCAAATCTGGCACTTCAGGCTTGTTTTAAAACCACAGTTAGCAGCGTTTTTTCTGGTGCCTAAAGTGCTGTATTTACCAGATCCGGATGAAAACACAAGCATCTGCACATGGCCAGAACAATGCATTGTACAGAACGCAATGTTGTCGCATCTGTTTTTTTGCAAAAAAGGTGGAATTCTGCAAAACGCTGATGTGAGAAGTACAAAAAAACACCTGAAGTCAAAAGGACTGAAACAAAACACAGAGTTGTATTTTGACCTACAGTACTGTGCATAATCACAAAAACTCAGCTGGAAAATAAACCACTTATTCTGGAATCTTCATACATGCAATTTCAGTTGAGTCACTCTATATGATGAAGTCTTTACATGTGAATAGTGGAATAAAGAGACAGTTACAGGAATGGTGTCTCAAGCACCCTACACTTGCAGCTTAGTTATGAAGTCAGAATAAGTGTAGTCTATTGCAGAATAAGTACGGTAGTATATTGCAATTATTATTATTATTCATATACATCAGATACACGCAGCAAATAAGATCATTGTGCTGGATTTTGTATTAAATCACTAGTCGGACACTTCCCAAGCGTCCCAAGCAATTCTTATTATTATTATTATTAGTAGTCTGTAAATCCTCAAAGAGGACATATGGTATAATTAAAAAAATAACACAGAAAAAAGGCAGCCATATTAACCAACACAGATCACAACAATAATGCAGAATACTAACTCACTATTATTTATATATTTTTTCTCAAAAGTATTTATTGTCCTATATCTTATGAAATAATGTGATTTTTAAAAAAAAATTAGTTCAATAGCGTAATAATGTACGTGACTTACTGATAGATACAGAGACTAGGCTCTATCTATCTATCTATCTATCTATCTATCTATCTATCTATCTATCTTTCTATCTACCTCTCTCTATAATATGTATATACATATAGAGATATATATATATTATATATATATACATGTATATATATATATATATACACATATTATATACATACCGTATTTTTCAGATTATAAGATGCACTTTTGTTCCCCCAAATTTTGGGGGAAAATGGGGGGTGCATTTTATAATCCGAATCTACTGCTTTGGTACTATGGGGGGAAGGGGGGCCACGGCACTTTGGAGCAGTGTCTGGAGGAGGCTGCAGAGGCAGCGGGAGGTCACGTGCTCCTGCTCATTAGCCTCATTTAATATTCATTGCACCTGCCGCTGTCCATCACCTCGGTGCTGAAACAACACCGAGGTGATGGACAGGGGAGTGGCGCATATTACATGTGCAACCCCCATCGAGGATGTGGTCCCACCGTAAACCTATATGTCCCCCGCTGGCACACATTGCCCCACTGTCCCAGAAATAGCTCCCCCCTGTCATGCTATATGGCCCCGCTGGTGTGCAGACTGTAAAATAACAAACATTGTTACTCACCTTCAGATGATCGCTCCGTGCTTCAGATGAGCGGTGACTTCCTGTGTCCATGTCGGCATTGGGTCACGTCATCGCACAGCACAGTGATGACATCACTGAGCGCCCTGGTCACATGGTCTGATGCCCAGGACCGATGTTGGAAGTCACTGCTCAGCTGAAGCATGGAGCGATCATCGGAATGTGAGTAACAGTGTTTGTTATTTTACAGTCTGCGTGCCAGAGGGGGCCATGTCCGAGACAGTGGGGCTGTGTGTGCCAGCATCGGGGACAAGGCGCCAGCACTGGGGGACATCCGCCAGCACAGGGGGACATATGTAATATAATGGAGCCATACCCAGGATGGGGGACCATGTACCAGGGTGGGGGCCATATATACCAGGATGGGGATCATATATATACCAGGATGGGGGGGAAGGGGTCATGTACCAGGAGGACATATGATGATTGTAAGATTGACACTGGCATTATAAGACGGACCCCATTTAACATTATAAATTGTTTTCTTTCTCTTTTCCTTCACCAAATTTGGAGGTGCGTCTTATAATCCAGTGCGTCTTATAAAGCGAAACATACTATATATATTATTATCTCAGATGATACAGAAGATTCTCCTTAACTAAAAAAGAAAAGCAATTAGTAAAGAATTGATGAGGAAACAGGTTTCCGTATTGGACTCTGGATATATGTTCACTGAACAGATTTTCACTGCAAACTTACGGAGAGATGCAATTTACTCTCAGTTCTTACAGAAGCGTAGGAGGAAGAGAGAAAATCCAGAGGGGTCTAACAGATGTCCAGTCCACATTATATATTGGGTGAAGCTGAAAAACTCAAGGGTGCATTAACTCAGATGAGAAATCCGATCAATTAACATGTTTTTCTCAACAACATAAAACTGTAAAATAAATATAACATTAGATTAAAGCATGAAGTCTAACAAATAACTTAACTCTGTTCTGTTCTTGAATCCAAGGCTATGTTTACACGTTGCGTTTTTTTTTTCCAGAATTGTTCATTGAAAATAAAAATCTGCTATTTACAGCACCAGCGAAAGCTTTGAGACTTCAGAAATCTCATGCACACCCTTTCTTTTCTGACTGAATTTGAGAACTGCAGCTTCTTTTGAATCTTCATTGTGTCAAGTTTTTCGGTATTTTTTCACCCATCGATAACAACGAGAAAGTGAAAAAACGTTGCTGTGGTTTTGAATCATAGTTGGTGAATAATCTGCACTCGAAAAACTGCAAAATACTGTATCAATAACACATCGAAAACACAGAAAAAAAGTCTTTTAAACGCAGTCTTTTCACTGCCAAGATAGCAGGTCTTGGTTGTAGACAAAACTCAGCATGTGAACAAAGCCTAATACTGATTTTTTTCATCCTGCAAATGAAATTTAAAATTTAGGAATCAAAATGAAAGAAAATGTTGGGTTAATTGGAATAATAAGTATCAATCTTGTCCACAGAAAATTTTTATCAACCTTAGGCGGGCGTCACACGGTTCAATTTAATGGACGATATCGCTTAAGTGATCTGCTTTTTGATCGCTTAAGCAATATCGTTTGTGCATCGCTGCGTGCGATCAAACGATTTTACAATGTAAAATCGCTTGATCGTTACATCGCAGATATGGGAGCTGGAGCTCATATCAAGCGATAAACGCTTGATCAATCTGCATCATCGTGGTGTGTGACACCAAGATGAACGATCTCCCAGCGGCAGAGCCTATGCTGGGACATGGTATCTATGGTAAACGTCGGGTTACTAAGCGCCGCGCGGCGCCTAGTAACCCGATTTGTACCATAGTTACCAGCGATCTCGCTGGTCCACATCGCTGGTGAGTCTGCCTGTGTGACAGCTCACCAGCGATGTGAACAATATTATTAGCGATCGCGCGTGCACGTGATCGCTTACAATATCGCTCTCGATATTGGAGCGTGTGACCGCCGCCATAGAAAAATATTAGAATCTGAGAGTTCTCAGTGGTTGATACCTTTAAGGTACCTTTACACGTCGCAACTATCACCGGCGATCGGAGGCAACCGAACGTGCGCGTGCATGTTTTTGACGATTGCTACCAAACGCCGATGCCGCATTTACACGCCTCAATTGCGCCCTCAACCTAAGGGAACGTGGCTCCCCGGAAGTTGCCACACAACCTGCGGGAAACATTCGGTTGCCTCCCGATGACGCGTCACACGCCACAATCCCCAAAGGAATGTGGGCGTACATGTTCAACGCCGCAAGAACATAGGCGTGACAGAGTTGTGTATTCTGCGCTCCAAACACGCTGATTAGACATCACACTAGCGTCATGATTGGCCAGCCTGCGCAGGAACGCTGGCTAATATATGACGCCATTGCAAGTGTGTAGTGTGAATGGACAGCTGTTCAAATATGCTGCCGTGTGAAGGGACAGCCAATGGAACCACAGTATCCCCCAGCAATCATCGCTGGGGCGCGGTGTCCAGCACGCTGTGGCACGCCTCTGGGAAATCACTAGGCGACGCAGATTCCATCCCTATCGCCCATTCACACACCAAAACCAGGGCAATTCACCTTCAGGGTTGCCTCTGGTTTTTGAACAATGCTCTGAAACTGCAACCGGGAGCAACTTCGAAAATCACCATTGCTTTCCCAAATTACACGCCGCAATTTCGTGGCAATTTCAAGGTAACAGTGACGGAAATCCCGATTGCCTCTCAGTTGCTACACTGTAGTTGCGGCGTGTAAAGGTACCTTTAGGGTACTGTTACACGTCGCAACATTGCATGCAATTTCACTTGCAATTTGCTGGTTGCCGTGAAATTATGGACACATTGTTCCTTTTGTACACAGCAACAAAATAGAACAATGTGTTCATGATTTCACTGCAAATTGCAAGTGAAATTGCATGCAATGTTGCGACGTGTAACGGTACCCTTAAAGGTACCTTTACACACAGAGATATATTGCTTGCGATTAGCTGGTTGCAGTGAAATCATGGACGCATTGTTCCATTTTGTTGCCATGTACAAGTGGAACAATGTGTCCATGATTTCACTGCAACCAGAGAATTGCAAGCAATATATCTCTGTGTGTAAAGGTAAACTAATGGCTAACTGAAAAGATGGTAAACATAGCAAGCTTTCGGGACACTGTGGTCCCTTAGTCAGGCAGATTATCTGCCTGATGAAGGGACCACAGTGTCCCGAAAGCTTGCTATGTTTACCATCTTTTCAGTTAGCCACTAAAATGTATCAGCCACTGAGGACTCTCAGATTCTAACATTTTTCTATAAAAAAGCATGAATCTGTGATGTCCCCAAATGTCCATTCATGTTATATAAAAAGCCATGAATCCATGTGAAATATTTACTCCTGTTTTGAATGTGTCAAAGGTTGTTATCAATTTGTATTCCCAAATTCTTCTCTCTCTGAGATTTGAAGTTGATTTTTAAGATGAGCAGTCCCATATCGGTTTCAGTGTGGTCAGAGCTGGAAAAATGTTTTGCTACAGGTAGGTCCATACTTTTTTCATTTATTGAGTGGCGATGAGAATTCATTCTTGTCCTGAATTTTTGTCTGGTCTCCCCTATGTACATGCCACCTGTTGGACATTTGGTACATATGATTAAATACACCATATTGCTTGTGGTGCAACTGAAGCTACCTGGGATCTTGTAGTTCTGATCTGTCCCAGGAATCCTTATCTTGTCCATTGTCATTATAGATGGACAGGTTTTGCACCTGGTCTGGTTGCCGGGAAAGGTTCCTGTAGCTGCTGGAGAGGAAAGGGCGCTTCTGACAATGATGTTTTTTAGATTCGGAGGTTGTCTAAAACACAACCATAAAAGGGCGTAAAGAGAAAGGGGAAAGCAAAGTTTATAAAAGTAGGTTGTGACGCCACCCGTAGTGTGTGGCTGTATGAGGCCACCGCTGCAACCGAGACCACTGGGGTGATGGTGGTTGCACCCAGATGGTGAGACCTCTACGGGTAGGGCTGATTCCCAGGGCATCCGAAGGTGTAGTGTAGTATGTAAAGCTGCTTTGAAGCTCATCTAGAGAATGCCAAGAGTGTGCAAAGCAGTAATCAAAGCAAAAGGTGGCTACTTTGAAGAACCTAGAATATAAGACATATTTTCAGCTGATTCACACTTTTTTGTTAAGTATATAATTCCACATATGTTAATTCATAGTTTTGATGCCTTAAGTGTGAATCTACAATTTTCATAGTCATGAAAATACAGAAAAATCTTTGAATGAGAAGGTGTGTCCAAACATTTGATCTGTACTGTATATATTTTATATTTTGAAGTATATTCATGCACACATGTACTGTATATGCATGGGGACAAAGGCAGAAGTGAACCCTTGTGCAAGAACGGTAACCTTTACAAATATATTTACTGTGTATATATATATATATATATATATATATATATATATATATATACAGTTGTGGCCAAAAGTATTGACACCCCTGCAATTCTGTCAGATAATACTCAGTTTCTTCCTGAAAATGATTGCAATCACAAATTCTTTGGTATTATTATCTTCATTTAATTTGTCTTCAATGAAAAAACACAAATGAGAATGAAGCAAAAAGCAAAATATTGATCATTTCACACAAAACTCCAAAAATGGGCCAGACAAAAGTATTGGCACCCTCAGCCTAATACTTGGTTGCACAACCTTTAGCCAAAATAACTGCGAACAACCACTTCCGGTAACCATCATCTTACAATGCTCTGCTGGAATTTTAGACCATTCTTCTTTGGCAAACTGCTCCAAGTCCCTGATATTTGAAGGGTGCCTTCTCCAAACTGCCATTTTTAGATCTGTCCACAGGCGTTCTATGGGATTCAGGTCTGGACTCATTGCTGGCCAACTTAGACGTCTCCAGTGCTTTCTCTCAAACCATTTTCTAGTGCTTTTTGAAGTGTGTTTTGGGTCATTGTCCTGCTGGAAGACCCATAACCTCTGAGGGAGACCCAGCTTACTCACACTGGGCCCTACATTATGCCAAGCAGTCCAGTGCCAGAGGCAGCAAAGCAACCCGAAAACATCAGGGAACCTCCACCATGTTTGACTGTAGGGACCGTGTTCTTTTCTTTGAATGCCTCTTTTTTTCTCGTGTAAACTCTATGCTGATGTCTTTGCCCAAAAAGCTCTACTTTTCTCTCATCTGACCAGAGAACATTCTTTAGCAAATTCCAGCCTGGCTTTTTTATGTCTCGGGGTAAGAAGTGGGGTCTTCCTGGGTATCCTACCATACAGTCCCTTTTCATTCAGACACCGACGGATAGTACGGGTTGACTCTGTTGTGCCATCGGACTGCAGGGCAGCTTGAACTTGTCTGGATGTTAGTCGAGGTTCTTTATCCATGATCTGCACAGTCTTGCATTGAAATTTTTAGTCAATTTTTCTTTTCCGTCCACATCTAGGGAAGTTAGCCACAGTACCATGGGCTTTAAACTTCTTGATGACACTGCGCACGATAGACACAGGAACATTCAGCTCTTTGGAGATGGACTTGTAGCCTTGAGATTGCTCATGCTTCCTCACAATTTGGTTTCTCTAGTCCTCAGACAGTTCTTTGGTCTTCTTTCTTTTCTCCATGCTCAATGTGGTACACACAAGGACACAGGACAGAGGTTGAGTCACCTTTAATCCATGTCAACTGGCTGCAAGTGTGATTTAGTTATTGCCAACACCTGTTAGGTGCCACAGGTAAGTTACAGGTGCTGTTAATTACACAAATTAGAGAAGCATCACATGATTTTTCTAACAGTGTCAATACTTTTGTCCACCCCCTTTTTTATGTTTGGTGGAATTATATCCAATTTGGCTTTAGGACAATTATTTTTGTGTTTTTGCATTGAAGACAAATTAAATGAAGATAATAATACCAAAGAATTTGTGATTGCAATCATTTTCAGGAAGAAACTGAGTATTATCTGACAGAATTGTAGGGGTGTCAATACTTTTGGCCACAACTGTATATATATATATATATATACACACACACACACACACACATATACAGATGTAGATTTATATAATATTTTACATTTCTATATACGCTAATTAGCCCTACAGGGAACTGCCTTTAGAACCAGGTTTTGCAGTGGTGCCCTGCAGTGTTACTAAGTTTAGCTGTCATTTTGCCTCAGAGTTACCTAAAAAATAAATTTACTGTGTCTAATTCAGTTTTGTGTCATTCACAGCAACCACTGGCCTAATTTGTTTTGACCATACCGAGTCCAAATGTAAAATAATTTTCATGCTTGACCCAATTACACTGTAAAACCATATCCGTGGGGCTTAGTAGACTTTAGAAACCATTGAAGCCTTCACATGTCAAAGAGTTGTTAATATCATTATTATTATTATTATTGTTATACATTTATTTATTTTTTTTTAATCTACACAGATTTATAATGCTACACCTGTTAATAATATCATTATAGTGGTTGCCGCACTTTTTCGTTGTTCTCTTCCTCTGCCAACATACAAGTAAGGACATCTCCATACTGGCTCATCTAGAGGGATGCTTTCTGTAGAAACAAGTCACCCCCATGGTTAGGCCCGTAATCATTGGGCATGTGGTATTCTGACTTTCACCTTCAGTTATACCAAGTTTAGAAAGAAAGAGGGTGGAGGCACACTGTGTGAGTGACTTGCACGAGTGCAATGCGAGGGAAACTCGTATTGCACTCGGACCAGTGTGGCCATATCAGGCAGGGCACACTGGTGAGTTTCCCCTGCGCTGAACTTGCACTGCGAGTCAAATGCTTGTTCACTCGCAGTATGCTGCGACTGAAAACATGTTTGACGTGCAAGTAGCTAATGAAAGTCTATAGGTGCAAGGAAACCTCGCAACCAGACAGCACACTGTGCGAGTCACTCGCACGGGTGCTATTCTCCCGACACAGGAAAGCCCGATAGCTATATATCTACTGATAAAGATCTGTAGATATAATAGCTATGTCAGGCTTTCTGCTGCTTTGACAGCAGCGTTTTTTGAATTTCCCAGGGATAAACGGCATATTAACCCCATCTACAGATTCTGTGCTGCATGTCAGCCGGGAGCCGGCAGATGCGGTTAATAAGCCAATTATGTCAGCTTAACCCCATGCTTCTGTCCTGCCAGGTTGTGTCCAGTTTTGTCCAGACTCCATGGACACAAACTGACAGGACAGAATGTATCCGAAGGAGTTAATTATTTATTTAGTTAAAAGCCGGCAATTTCAGACTTCTGTGCGGAACTGAAATCACTGGCAGCTGCAGTTTTCAGGACTCAGGAGCTCTCTAGGGTCCTGAACATTAAATTTGGGTGCTGACCTTGGTGCTGAAGCTCCACAGCAAACTATCTGAACAGCTTCAGCACCAAGGAATACATTATACATTTTTGTCACTAAATCTTTTATAATCCACAATTTTATGTGCACTGAAGAAATCATCCAACCTCTTATAAAAGCTGTTATACAAGGTGGGTCATTTATCTGGATGCACCTAAATAAAATGGGAATGGTTGGTGATATCAACTTCCTGTTTGTGGCTTATTAGTATTTGGGAGGGGGAAAACTTTTCCAGATGGGTGGTGACCATGGCACCATTTTGAAGTCAGCCATTATGGATCCAACTTTATTTTTTTAAATGGGAAGAGGGTCATGTGACACATGAAACCTATTGAGAATTTCATAAGAAAAACAATGGTGTGCTTGGTTTTAACGTAACTTTAATCTTTCATAAGTTATTTACAAGTTTATCCCCACTAACAAAATGTGTTCAAAGTGCTGCCCATTGTGTTGGATTGTCAATACAACCCTCTTCTCCCACTCTGGACACACTGATAGCAACACCACAAAAGAAATGCAGCACAGGCTTCCAGTATTCATTGTTTCAGATGCTGCACATCTCGTATCTTCACAGCATAGACAATTGCCGTCAGATGAGTGATGAGGCAAACTTTTTTGTGAATGGTGAAGTTAACAAACAAAACCAAGCTATTAGTCTGACACTAACCCACAGTGGATAGATCCCTCCAAGACTGACTTCAAAATGGCCGCCATGGTTACCACCCATATGGAAAAGTTTTCACCCTCCCATATACTAATGTGCCACAAACAGGAAGTTGATATCACCAATCATTCCCATTTTATTTAGATGCATCTGTATTGCCCTCAGGGCTATGGGTTACTCAGTTCCAGTCCTTATTCTCTGCTTACAGGGGAATGTCACAGTGGTGGCCGTGGACCAGTTCCGTGGCCCTGGAGGGATCGCAATTAAAAAGGGAAAAAATAAAAATAAGAGTTTGTCAGTGACGCTACCTGTGGGATGCGGTCGGATATGACCACCGCTGCTTATCTCAGCTTCAGGGGATGATGTTGGGATGCAGCAGGATGATAAACCCTCCACAGGTAGGGCTAGGATGATCCCTGAGCTGGTGATAATAATTGTTATTGGTGTTGATAGGGATGCAGGAATTAGCTCAAATAATGATGTGGAGACACAAGAGTAACAGTCTTTTCTTTACATTTAATGGTGGAACTCAGGTGGTACCGGGTACTGTTTTCTAAACTTCACGGGGTCTGGAGCTTGGAGGTAATTTTAGGCTTTCCACGCCAGGCAAGTCCTGAGGCTTTCCTTTTAGATTGTGTCCGTTGGGCCCTGGCTGCATAAAGCAATGCTGTGACCCTCTCTGTTCTCTACTAGCTGTAGGACAAGCAGCGTGAACCCTTCTCTTGGCTGTATTTCTACTTAGCTCTCCTGGGCTCTGTAGTGCGGCTGTGTTCTTTAGCTTTACAGTGAACGGGGCGGTGTTTAACTATCCATTCTCTGGATTTGCCCGCTGGGTGTATAATCCCTTATGATCAGGAACTGACTAGGTCCGCCCCCTGCACCTGCATATCTAGGGGACCTCTACTGACGTCAGCAACTGACCTGACCTCAGCTGTTAGAGCTCCCCCTACAGACCCAGGTTGGGATATGTTATATGTGTGTTCACCTGGTGGATGCCTTGCCTCCAAGCTTGTAATGTGATTACCGGACCCCGGGGCGCCACACATTCATATAAATGGCCCACCCTGTAGTTTCTGCCATTACTACCTTTTGTGGTCAGCATTTCACAACCCTTTCCTATTTAGCTTCTGGAATCATCTTTCTTCCACCCACAGTGAGTGTCCTCTTTAGTATGGTCTTTGGAAGGAAGAAGTCATGTGATGTCCTTTGTATTGACCACACATGTCTTTATACATACAAGTGAGATGTTCTTTGAGACGTCTTTTTTCTAAGCTAAACAAGCCCAACTTTACCAACCTTTCATCATCTGGGAGGCCTCCATCCCTTGTAATATCCTAGTTTCCACTTTTGAATTCACACCAACTTCTGAATATCCTTTTTTTTTAACAATCCTTTTTATTGTAATTTTCGCACACAGTATCCAAAACATCATGATTCAAAGGTAATACACATGTGTCTTGCACATGTTAATTCCGTTAACAAACTTTTACTTTTACCGCGTAGTAGACAAAATGAATTTACTGAACAAATAATGCTATACCCCAAAGCCCCCCTTTCCCCCTTCCCCTATGCTAAAGTGTTCACGTTCATATTAAGATTTATGGAATTTGCTTATTTGTAGAGTATACTTGAAGCTCTTAGCACCCTCATCTGATATTTCTAATTCCCCTCAGTTGCTCCCTGATCAATTTTAAAGGGAACCTGTCATCCCCCTTCCCCAGACCTATTAAGGTAAAAGATCCACCTTCAGCAGCACTAAGGCTGGTTTCAGACTAGCGGAGCCCTCTGCAGCGTCCTGCGGAGGGGATCCGCAAGCTGAGCGCAGGCACCGCAAGTCCCTATGTTTTTTAACACCCTGTGCGTACCCGTTCACTACAATGTATGATTTGTACGAAGTCGGGTGCCTGCTCACAAATCACACACTCTCGTCCGCACCCTGAACGCAACATGTCGCATTCCTGGCGCGGATGAGACTGTGCGATTTGTGTGCACGCATCCGCATTCGCACAGACCACATATTCCAGTGAATGGGTGTGCACGGCCATCTGCACCCGAGGGCAGGCACCTGTGTCCCCATGTTAAACATAGGGACGCGTGGTGCCTGCGCTCAGCGTATTGCGGAGGGGAGCGCAAGTCTGAAACCAGCCTAAGGCTGCATTCTGTGAAGGTGGCTCTTATGTCTATTATCCCCAGGGACACTGAAATAATAACTTTTACAAATTTGCCTCCATACCTCTACTGAGATTGGAAAGTATGTTCTCTCACTAGGTCTCAACTGCCTTGGTGCTGTCTATCAACCCTATCTACCCTGATGCCACTCCCTGCAGGCGGAGCGGAGTTCCCAGGGCAGACCTCAGAAGTACTGATTGTCGTAGTAGAAATGAAACACAGGAGACCTTCTAATTCTGCATGGGTATTTACTGTACTTCTATCAAGCAGTTTACAAGGTACACAATCACGGGTAGCTGGCAGGGTAGTCACCAAAAGTTGCAAAGTCTCTCTCTGAGGCCCTCAACGGTCTTCCTTCAGGTTTCAACCTCTGTCCTTTTCACTCACTGCGCCCTCTTTTTACCAGGCCCACGGGTCTGCTAGAGTTTACCCTTCTCTCTTATGGGGTTCAAACCCTGAATGGAGATCCTGGTGCCTTGGACCAGGCTATCTGAAGGCCCATGACCCTCCGGTTTGGCGGCTCAGTGATAGAAACCTGCACCGCACTCGAAACCGGTCCTCCGTTTTGGACTGGGTTCCCTCCGGACCGATTATCAGGGTGGTCTGGCAACGGGCTTGCTCAAGCCAGTGATCCCCCTTCTTTCTGGGTTGCCTTCCTTTACAGGCACCCTCCACTTCACTCTCCTCATGACTGACTGACTGTCTGTTCTTCCCGCTCTCCTCTCTCCACCTAAGCTCCTCCCACCGGGAACGGTTACCCTGGTAACGGCTTTAGCTAATTGGTCCTCTAGGTCTAAGTGTATGAATGCGGGGATGAGGGCCTCAGGTTTAACACTACCATCCTCTGTTGACCAGGATACCACACATACTTATCTGGGTGCAGTACCCCTTCTGTGGCGCACTGACCAGTGGGGCACCACATTATAATGCTGCGTCATGTTAATGGTTATTTCAGTAACTAATTATGCAGTTGAAAAGTGTACACTCATGGGTTTCTTAGTCAAGGACAACCAAGTTTAGAAAGAGGGAGAGATGTAAGGAGGTATAGGTTTTCTCCTCCTCCCCCTCACTGTGGACAGCATAGTGTATACCTGTCATGTATTCGTGTAGAGTTGATTAGTGTAATTACATGTTTGTGGCAACCTAGTGATCAAGGTGAAGACTGCCCCCGGTGTCCGTGAGTTAAGGGGAAGGGCCTAGTCTATAAAAAAGGACCTGTAGTGTAGAGTTGATAGGAGAGTACTCTACTAGGAATGAAACCGCAGGAACATCAGGCCCCTTGTTCTGAATTGATCAGACCCTCTGGGTCACCCCTGGAATTAATTGTGACAACTATGAAATGGGCCAAGGACAAAGACCAGCGTCTCTCATCCTGCGTTGATACTCAACCCCCCACCTACGGCGGCTTCTTAGGAAGTAACTGATCACTCTGGTACGTGTGTGGTGAACTTCAGCATAGACTTGGACTATCGGGTCGACACGGTGCTGGCGGTAAAGGAACTTTTGCCTAAAAGGGGGCCCTAACCGTTCCTTGGAGCGATGAGTTAGGCTGGAGCCAGTAGAGATTAAATGAAGTTGCAGCCAGATACCGTGGTGCTGAATGGAGTGGGTGAAAACCTAGAGGTACCGGGATGGCAGGAACAATCTACACCAAAGTCAGTCATTGTGAATACCCCGAAGAAAGTAAAGTTTAAGCTATATGCCATGTGTTATGAGACTGTTTAAGTAAAGAACTGTTTTTGAGCATCATTGACTCATTGTCTGCTTTGGCCCTCAACGAGGGCAATTGTGAAATAAACTGTTCCATTGCGGTGCCGTCCGGGGTGCACGCTAGGATTGTAGGCAGGTTTGTGAGTAACCAATTTTACCAAACAGATGATAATGATCATCATTTTTATATGTAGTGTAGTGATGCGACCCCGATGTGTCCCCTGACCGGTATACAGCACATGGGGGATTGTATCTTTTGCTCTGTGGCGGCACTCACAGGGTTAACAGCAGTGAGATCTGAGCTAAGTGCTGATTGAAAGCACTGACACCCATCTGTGATGGGATAGGAGAATATATGAGCTGCCCTGGTCTGAGGAGTGGGTGAGAACAGGAGGAACTGCTGTGTAAAGCTAACACAGCCTGGGAGCTCTCTCAGAGTGGACGTTCATGAGACTAATGAGCGGACGGTGAGAAGGGAAAGGTTGTGTGGGGACAATACAGCCTAGCTGAGAGGATTGGCTGTGGCCCCGATCAGGACAGAGCCCGGCAGAGGTACAGAGCATATCTGTCTGTGGGTTGGAGGTCTGTAAATACCTGAACTGTGCCAATAAATGGTGTGTTGTGTGAACAATTGCCTGGGTCACTGCCTTCCGTCGTGCCGATCCTAACCGCTACGTAACAGTATGTTGAAGCACAGTCATTAACTGATACTGAAACAGCTGTGTAGGAGGAGTAAAACTGACTGAGGAACAGACAAACTGTGCTACAAAGGTAAGGCTCTGGAACACTTTCATGTCACAGGTCTTACACTGTGGCAAGATTGAAGTCAGCAACAGGACATAAGGTAGTTATTGATGTGGCCAGGGATAGGGGGTACTTGGACACCGGGACTGATGGCTTCTTAGATGGGGAATCACGGGTGGTCGGGATCCCGGTTCCGTGCCCTGGTTATCATTTGTTGGATGGTGGGGGGGTATTTACAGGGGTCGTGACGCCACCTGTAGTTTCCGGTAATATGTTACCGGCGCTGCAAGCCGGCCGCTGAGGTGATGGTGGGTGCAGCAGAGAGTAGTCCAGCTCCCTACAGGTGGAGCTTTGCCCCAGGGCAGCAGGGATGGATGGGGATGAGGGGAGTTGTAGTGGTTTCAGTGATGGTTCTCAACCCTCTGATGAGCTGCGGGTGATGCAGAGCCCTCTGGGCACCGGCAGGAAGAATAACGGGAACCAGTTCAAGTTTTACTCCACTTTACTAGGTACCGGCAGATGGTAAAACGGAACACGGTACAGTTTGGTTTACCGGATGGATGTTGCCAGCTCAGGGTCCCCCTTATGGAGTCTCTAGGTGTACTCTCTCTTCGTCATTCAGGGTTAACTTCTCTATCTTCCCAGCTTGTACCACCCTCGCAGAGCTCTCCCGTCAGTCCCACGGTCTGTAGCTAGTAGGCAAGGTCTCATGCCCTACCTGTACAGACGGGGGCCCAAGTAAGCAAAGCCTCCCGCCACTGGAATTCTGGCCCTTCTCCTCTAGTGTCCTGAACCGGTTCTTAGTCCTGAGGGGCGAGGTACTTTGTGGCGCTGTCAGCAACCCGGTTACTATGGGACTGCAGCTCGTTGGTCTGTGGTCAGAGTTGAACTTCTGGCCTCCTCGGCTTCCCGCATTGCCGGTGTTTCCCTCAACGTGACCAGCTGGCTCCAACCAGCCCTGGCCCGTCGCCTTCTGTCCTGGGCCCCCATTTAAAGATGGGGATCCCTCCTGTCAGAGCACTGTCAGGCCCGTCCTTCCTGACTGCCTTCCCAGCACTGTCTCATCTAAACTGTCACTCTTTCCCACTACTCTACCCTAGCCTCCACCCCCTTTTGGGACCTACTAAATCACCGGTTCCCCCTATTCTAAGTGGCCTAGTCCTAAGTGTGTGTTAGAACAGACTCCACAGGTTAAACCCTGAACTGACAACTCACAGGGATTACACATTTGTTGTCACAGTGTAGTACTTATCTGTGGCGCCTAGCCAGAGAGGCGCCACATTATGGTGCATCAGCAAGCTCTCTCTCAGGTAAAGATTTCAAAGCAGACCGGGGTTCCAAGATGTGCTGTTCAAACTATTTTGAAGATCTGTAGATGCAGTGGTTGGTAAAAGAAACTTAGTACATCACATCATGCTTACGTCGCTACAAAATCATGAGTGCCATCAGCTTAGAACTGGCAGCAACTATTTATGAAGTAGAAACCACCGGTGCTTGTCTTCTTAAAATTCTTTTCTTTATTATTTTTTGAAAATTATAAAATCATTCAGCGTGCTAGCTGAGCGCTAGACGCATTTCGGAAAAACACCTTCCTTAATCATTAGCAAATACAAAATACAAAAGCATATGCATATATAAAAAAGAAACCTCCACCCACAGCTGAACATAGTTTGCAATGGTTAGTAATAAAGACATAAAGACATTTAAAACTTTAACCCTTTCACATGTTATGGAGTTGAATCTTGCACAAAAGGAGTGTTAGATTATTTTCTAATACACTACTCATTAGTGTGTATTAATATACGGTATTTGTGATGATTATCACATATTAATAAATTCTGTTATTACACTGCTGCTGTGCATTTGTTACATTGTTTAAGCATGTTCAAAATGTGATCATCCTAACAACTTTATAGCAAGACCTGTTTTTTATTATTCTTTATTTATTTAGAAATATAGTGCTTTCTTTTTCATTCTTAGGGGGGAAAAAAAAATAAAAAAATGGGGGGGGGACGGGGACAGAGAAGGGGAAAGGGGGGACCTTAATTAAAGTTCTCACTATAATTACCTGTGTTTTTATGTTGCTACAATCCCCTTCTGATACAATGTATCAGAACAGAGACTCCATTTTGGTCTATTTCACAAATGGACATATTTTCAGAGTGTAAATTTCCAAGCTTTTTTTGGATGTCTCAAATGTTGCTATTTTAATACTTTGATGTTAAAATCCGTACTAAATAAATGAAAAAAGTAGAAAGATGAGTGTTAGAATCCCTATTTTGATCCGTTACATAGATAGGCACATTTTCTGAGTGTAAATTTCTGAACTTATTTTTGTCTTTATTTTCAACAGTTTTTTTATAAGCTGATTTCCTGCCTTAACCTGCAATAGGGATTAAAGATCCTTTAACTCCAAAATGTTTAATGCCCATTATATAGTCCACATTCTTGTAACCTTATATCCCCCCAAAAAAAAAAAAAAAAAAAAAGGGGGGAAATTTATTTAAAAATATGTATCGACTAGAATATTTTACTTATTTCTTAATAGAAGTAACATAAATCATTTCTATAATTTAGACCAACTGAAGGATCCAATAAAGTTCCCGATTGTGGAGCACCCGCTCCCAGTCTCCACCCCTATATGGACGATGGACCCGTTCAATACCCATAATAGTTAATGATGTTAAGTCCCCACCATGGACCTCACAAAATGCCTTGACAGGCCCGACATCCCAGTTCTTAAAGATTTTGAGTTCGGATTAGATGCTGTAATGTGCTCGGACATACGCTTTTTCAAGGATCTGGTAGTGCACCCTACATAACTTAAACTACAGGTTTCACAAGTGGCTAAGTAAACCACATGTGTGGTGTTACAGTTGATATATGTGTTCACTAGAAAGGTTTTGTTAGTTTTGTTATTACGGAAGACATTACCAATACTGATGTGTTGGCAAATGTTGCATCTGTTTCCTCCACACTTAAATGATCCCTTATACGTTAGCCATGTGGGTTGTCCCTGTTTTTTACTTGTATGGGTGCTAGGTGATATCGCATTACCAATACTACAACTATTTATACCAATCTACATGTTCAAGAAGTCTGAACAGAAGGTTCAATAGGTAAGAATTTTGGCTAAAAATGGAAACAAGGCTAAATAACTAAGCTGTGCACTAAAACATGTAAAACAGGGTGCAGAAAAATTGCAGAAGGTGCTCTGGACTTACGAGTCAAATGTGAAATATTTGGCTGTAATGGTACCTTCACACGCCGCAATCTCGGCTGGGAATCCTAAAGGCGATATGTCGCCCCGGAGCAATCGCCGTGAAATTGCCTCACAGTTGCGGCTTGTGTTTGGGGAATTTCGCGGCGATAAATCGCCTCTTGTCTGTCGCCTGATTCCTGAGCACTGCTCTGAAATCAGCCTCAATCATGAAGGCGATATTTCCGGGTTGTGGCATGTGATAGGGAGATAGTGATGGAATCAGCGTCGCCTATGATTTCCCATAGGCGTGCCACAGCGTGCTGTAGTCCGCGCCCCGTCTGCGATGATTGGTGGTGGCTACTGTGTTCCCATTGGCTGTCAGTTCACAGGGCGCCATCTTTGAAGAGCTGTCCGCTCAGCAACACACACATCTTCGATGGCGTCATGTATTGGCCAGCTTTCCAGAGCAGGCTGAACAATTGTAGCGCAGTTGTGTTGTTCAATGAGCATGTATGGGGTGCTGTGTAAACCACTATGGCACGCCTATCTCCTCACAGGGCTGACCATGTACGCCCACATTGCCTTTGGGATTGTGGCGTGTGAAGCGGCGAGGGAATTCCACCGAATGGTTCCACTGTGGGTGAGGCGATTTCCGGGGCGACACATCGCCTTTCTTTCAGGACGAGATTGTTGCATGTAACAGCGCCATCGGCGATCTGAGGCAACCATGAAAAATGTGCACGTGCACATTAAATCGCCTCATGTCGCCAACCGAGATTGAGGCGTGTGAAGGTACCATCACAGAAGGCAGTTTGTTCACTGAAGAGGGGTATAATAAAGAGTAATAATGCAGGCAACTGAATGGCACTGGAGACTACTTGCAAGTCTGGGGTTGAATTTCATATAAAGATTTGGCCAGGATCAATGGTGTCCTCAATGCTGAGAAATACAGGTAGATACTTATGCATCATACAATACCATCAGGGAGGCATCTGATAAGATTTAATGTAAAGGGGAGGAGGCAGGAGCTAGAGGCAAAGCTTCTCCCTCACCCTACCATTTACATAGAATCTTATCAGCACCAACAGTCACCTCTTATCTCAGTAATGTGACATTCTTTCTTCACAGAATACAGAGTTTTAAGCTCCCGTCACACACAACGACGCAACAGCGATCCTGATAACGATCCTGATGGCCCTGTCACACGTGTCAACCAAGGCTGTGATGTCGGAAGCGATATGCGGGTGCGCGGTCGCTTCCGACATCGCAGCCTTGGTGTCACACGGCAGGGTGTTGCCGGTGACGCCGCAGCGATGCGGGCTGAGCCATCGCTCACTGGGCTGGGATCAACCCAGCGAGTGATCCGCAGCAATGCTGCGGTATAGGCTGTATCGCCGCCAACATCGCTATTGCGGTGTCAGACGGCGCGATCCAGCCTAATCGCTGATTGCAGATTGACAGGTTTATGAACATGTTCATAAACCTGTCAACCTGTGACCAGCGATAAATCGCAGTTGCGTCGCGCTGTCACACAGCACGACGCACTTGCGATATCGCTAGCGACATCGCTGATGCGTCACTTTTCGGCGATGTCGCTAGCGACATTGACACGTGTGACACGGCCATTAGGGATCGCTGTTGCGTCACTTTGGATCGCTGGTGAGATGTCAAACAGTCAGATCTCACCAGTGACTCAGCAACGATCCGGAATTATAGGAGGTCATTGGGAATTGTCACTCTCGGGCGTAGTATTGAGATCGTTGGTCGTTGTCCCTTTCAAACACAGTGATGCAGCGTTCCCAGCGGGAGACCAACAACCTAAAAATGACCCAGAGCACTTTGTAATGATCAGCGATCTCACAGCAGGGGCCTGATCGCTGCTAAGTGTCACACATAACAAGATAGTTAGCGAGATCGCTGTTACGTCACAAAATCTGGGACTTAACAACAATCTTGCTAACGATCTTGTTATGTGTCACGGGGACTTTACCTGAGAATTGAGAATTTAAGAAATAAAGGATCAGTCCTGGTGGAGAAAAACAGATTTCCCTGATATATTATAACGTTTCTTATTTTTAGGTGTACTATTAAGTTATGAAATAAAAATTAAAACGATTATTAGTCTAACGGCAGGGACACACTTGTCCGACAGACATGCGAGTCTGTCGGAGGAGACTCGCAAAGGGCTAGAGCAGTGACCCGGAACGGCCTCTTTCTGTCAGGACGGGGAGTGTAGAGTTGCACAAACACACAATCAGCTGACAGCCCAGTCCTGACAGAAAGAGGCCGTTCCGGGTCACTGCTCCAGCCCTTTGTGAGTCTCCTCCGACAGACTCGCATGTCTGTCGGACAGTGTGCCCCTGCCGTAAGTTTTATTGTGGCATCCAAATGTAGAAAAGAATGTCCCAGTGTTTTAGGCTACTTGCTCACCAGTGTTTTTTAAATCCTGCACAGATCCATTTTTTCAGCAAAAACCTGACTCTTTCACCATCAGGCTTTTGCCCAATCACTTTTAATGGTGTCCACCCAGCAGCATCCAGTAAGGCTGGCTTCACACCACGGCAAGGTCCGGTCCGGGGCTGTCAGGCATGAACCTGACCGCCCCGGACCAGATCAGCACACCGAACCAGAGGGCCAAATGTGCCCTCCGGTCCTGTGTGCAGCCGGATGGCTGTAATTGCATGTAATAGCATGGAGCTAGCCGCGGTCCTGAAACAACAGCGGTGTGCAGCCGCCGGTATCCAGTTCCCAGATTCGCCCGGACTGGGGCAATCCGGCCCCATAGGTTCCCATGTTAGGGAGAACTGGATTGCCCCGGATTAGGGAGAATCCGGGACAATTCGGGGAAATCCGGGATCCGGCTTTTTGGGGAGATTTTTCTCCCCGGACACAAAAACGTTGCAAACAATGTTTTTGTGTACAGCGAGAAAAATCCGATTTCTCCTGGATTCCACCGTAGAGATGAAACCGGATGGCACAGAGCTGCCATCCGGCTCCATCCGGCCCCATAGGTGACCATGGGGCCAAAAACCGGTCCGGGGCTGTCTGGTTTACATCGGACAGCCCCAGACCGGACTGCGCCGTGGTGTGAAACAAGCCTTACTTGAGGTTGCTACCAGATCAGGTTGAATGCATTTTTTTGATGAGTCCAAAAAAATATTGAATACAAGGTTTTTGTGCCCGGTAAAAAAACCACATCTTTCCGCGTATGATCAGATCCAGCATTGATTATAATAGAAGTCAATGAGTAATGGATCCGGTTTTACAGGATAATGCATGTGCGTTATCACCACGTTGTGTAAATTTCAGGATCTGTATCGAACACAAATGTTCGGGCACAGACCCTGAGCATCAACTTCAATGAGAAATCCCATAAAAAGTACTATACTCACCAGTCTTGGCACTGCGATCATTTCCAGGTCCCTCTCATTAAACTAATGAACTATTCACTGCATTGACTGCTGAACAGCCAATCACAGACATCCACACTGTGTGACGGTGTTTGTGATTGGCTGTTGCACTCCACCCATTGTGCCAGCAACCAATCACAGGTATAGTGAATGGAGTGTAACAGGCAATCACAGGCACTGTCACGGAGTGGGACCCAGAAGTTACCACAGGGTCGAGAATGGTAAGTATAATGTGAGACGGTCGACAGGGTAGGGGGTACTCGGGTACTGGGGCTGATGACATCTTTGATGGGGAATCACGGCTGGTCGGTCCCCGGTCCCGTGCCCTGGACCCTCAATGGCGGGGAATGGTGGGGGATAAGGGAATTGGTAACGTGATGCCACCTATAGTACCTGGTAACGGGTATACCAGCGCTGCAGGTGATGGTGGGTGCATCAGAGCATGGTACAACTCCCCACAGGTGGATCTTTACCTCAGGGCAGCGGGAATGGATGAGGGGAGTGGTAGTCGCTTCTCTGCAGACAAGACGGTGAATTGCGGCGGTTAAGCAGGCACACACACAGTGATCGTTGTTTCGTACCTTTTACTGGTGACAAGGTAACAGGTACAGTCCAGAGAAATAACCTGGTCCCTGGTGCAACTTGGGACTTCCACCTTAGAAAGTTGTGAGGCCTCCTCTGTCTTTGTGCTCTGTAGTTTGGGATGAGTCCTGCCTGTGCTTGAACCCACCGCTCCTTCTCCCTCTCAGGGCTTTGCTCTAAACTGGCTGAGGTCCTTCTGCGGGGTCCCTGTTTCTCCTATGGCCTCTGGTCCTGTCCTTGGTCAGTTTTAGTGTCTCTTACTGTGTTCTCTTCAGGGATGAACTCCTCCTGATTCTTTTGCTGTTACACTAAATGCTGGCAGCGTCAGACTCCGGTGTCCGGGTGTACTATAGGGAGACCTTAACTGGTTACCTCTCTTGATTCCCTGCTTCCTCCACTGGCCTCTGACCCTTTCCCTAGGGTACAACACAGCGGTCAGTGGTCCCTGGTCCTGGATCCTTCCCAGCTACCAGCTCCTCACTCCAGCTCTCTCCTCACTCTCCAACTAACTTGTGAGACTAACTCTTGGGACTGACTAACTCCTCCCCTCAGGCCTGGAAGTTTTAAAGGGGAACTGACTTAAGGCAGCCAGTAGGGATCCCCCTTCAGGTCTGGGGTGGAAGGTGTGGTGTGCTGTGCGAACCAAGGTGTAATTCCCTCCTTGCATCGGTGGATCCTGTGGCAATCCCCCGCAGGGGTGCCACAAATGCTTTAATCATCCGGTAATTTATACCCAAACTGCTTGGGCAAGGACCTAAAACAGGACAAATAACAGCAAAAGGATCCGGCATAACACCTAGTAATGAAAGGGGGCGTGACCTAATGGTAACGGTGTAGGGTTTTACCTATGCTCTCCCCACAACAATAAGCGACTGGGCTAAATGCCCTCAAAAAGACTTTGACTACTCAAAAAAGATCTATCAAGCTGGTAATGTTTTGTTTGGGTCAGTGGTCACTTTTGAGAAGAATTCTCCTCAGAGTCCAGCCATCAAATTTGCCTGACTGTGCTGTCACCTCGTGAATAATGGCTGCCTAGTCACCTGATAATACCTATATAATCGCCTAATATTCCCCAAATTTTATTTAATTAGGCTTCAAATCTCTCAGTATACTGAAAGAAACTGCGACAGCCTGTGTGACTTTTCCATTAATTTCCATGATTTGGGGACATCTGACAAACATCTGACAGGCTCCATTGGCATCAATATTGTACTACTTAATTTCTACAGTGTTCCTCTTTGGGAGGTTGCCCTGGGACTATCCGAATCCTCATGCCCTGTTTTTGGATTGGCGCCTATGATTTTGGACTTTTCCTGACTAAAAATCCAAGATTCAGCATCTTTAGCGGTAAAACCGCGACTTATGCACTTTGCGTAAGTTAATTGCGTACCTCTGCTTTAGTCTATGGCAGTTTACACCAGAATGCTGTACGATTTGTTTTTTGACTAGATTTTACCTCTGGACCCTTCAGCAAGCTCTCCTGGGATGGTCTGGGTCCCCCCGAGCTGTTTTTGGTCATCTACTGCTCCCGAGAGACTTCTTGTGGGCAGAAACCGGCAGGCCCAGTTTATCAGTGGTAATACCGCTACTTACGTATTCTGCGTACGCGGATTGCGTAGCCTTGCTTAACCCTATTGCCGCTTATACCAGAAATCCCTCAGTGCTACACATTTTTTCGTATTCATTTTATTGCCTCAAAACTCTTATTGGCGTGTTGTCCTGGACTGGTCTGGTCCCCCCTGAGCTGCTTCGGTCTGGCACTGCTCCTTTTGAGACTTACCTGCAGTTTCAGTTCAATAGCGGTAATACCGCTACTTATGCACTTTGTGTAAGTAGATTGCGTAGCATCCATTAAATCCATTGACGCTTACGCTGGAATTGCTGCTGAGCTGTGCAGCCTGTATAATAATCAGATTACTGTTCTTGGCCTGTTTTTCTTATTCTAAGAGCGGTGCTGGTTCTCCCTCAATAATAAACATGGCAATTTACTATTTTTGATATATCCTGAATGGGAACATTTGCTCCGGCACCATATATTCCACAGTTCTACTGCAAATATACCTATATAATTATATTAAAGGGATCCTGTCACCCCCAAAACACCTCCTAAGCTATTAAAAGCTGTCCCTAGAGCATATTAACACTTACCCTACACTCCTTTTAGCTCCTAAATGCATATAGTCAAACTGAATCTAAACGTTATAAAAGTACCTCATTACTGATGATAATGAGTGACTATGGTATTCATAGTCACTCAGCCAGGCTGCCCCTCTTCATCATATCACGCCTGAATAGGCGTGATCTTCATCATAGATTCAAATGCGCGCCTCCCTATGCGCCTCCCCACTCTCTCATTCCGTCCGGGCTTCACTGTGGGGGCTGTATGACGCTATTTGCGTCATTTCCGGCGCCGGGTGACGTATTTACACCCGCGCCGCTGTTAGAGCTTCAAGCCCCGTACTGCGCATGCGCAGTGCGGGACTTGAAGCTAACAGCGGCGCGGGTGTAAACACGTCACCCGGCGCAGGAAATGACGCGAATCGCGTCATACAGCCCCCACAGTGAAGCCCGGACGGAATGAGAGAGTGGGGAGGCGCATAGGGAGGCGCGCATTTGAATCTATGATGAAGATCACGCCTATTCAGGCGTGATATGATGAAGAGGGGCAGCCTGGCTGAGTGACTATGAATACCATAGTCACTCATTATCATCAGTAATGAGGTACTTTTATAACGTTTAGATTCAGTTTGACTATATGCATTTAGGAGCTAAAAGGAGTGTAGGGTAAGTGTTGATATGCCCAAGGGACAGCTTTTAATAGCTTAGGAGGTGTTTTGGGGGTGACAGGATCCCTCTAAGTGACATATTTTTCTATGATGACTTGATGCCATCTATATAATTTGTGGAAATAGCTGGATTTTTCATGAGGACTTTGAGTTGGTACAAAAGCATCTGAGGATTTTACATGGGCAAGTGAGGTCGGAGGGCCTCCGGCGATCGCAAGCTTCGCAGACCCTGGGATTTCCTGAGTGTGAAGCAGATCTCAAGAATATACATATGTTTATTTAAGTTAACTGTTTTCTTATCTGTGTGGGTGGCATTACAGTGTACTGGTGCTACTGCGGTTCAGGCATTGTTTCAATTGGCTTTGACAGTGACCAAATTCTAACATTGAGGTTGAATATATAGTCACACTAATATTTTTTATATTAAGCTTTATAATCCTCATACTGTTTAGACACCTTCCTTTTATTTACTATGTCTCGTAGGCAGACAGATCTTCATAAGGTCACTATGAATCCTACAGGGAAGTCCACTAAATCCCATCTTAAATGCACTCCATCTAGAGCTTGGCTGATTTTGGATACCGAACACAAAGAGAAGGTGGATAAAATAGATTCTCACATACGGGGCTCAGATATGGACACCCTAGATAATAGGGGTGGTGACAGCTTGAAGCAGACCTCAAAACATAAGGACATAAGCTCCCCTGGGAGTTCTGCTTTGGTTGGATCTACTTTGGAGGAATTGGACTCGGGAGGGGGTGACAGCTCTGGTTTCCCCCCTGTTAAACAAAGACCTAGGGTCACTTCCCCCCCCTTATCTATTAAAATCAGGGGTCAGGCTGGGCAGGTAGATAGGGAATTTTCGCTTGACCTCTTCCACAGCTTCGCTGATCAGATGAAAATGGAGATCTCTGATATCAAAGAAACGCTCTCCACCCTAACTACCAGAGCTGACGATACGGAGGCTAAGATAAAAAGACTGTCTAAAGTTAATAGCTCTCTTGAAAAGAATTGGACAAAACTAAACAGGATTATAAAACATTATCCAGTAAATTGGATTATTTTGACAATACTAATAGACAGTCCAATACAGGGCCGGCTCCAGGTTTCTGTGGGCCACGGGCGAAAAAGTCTCAGTGGGCCCCCTTTAGTACATATCATGGACTATAATATATATATTGCCGCACACTTACCGCAAGCCCCATAGACAATGCATGAGGCTTGCCGCAAATGTGTAGCAAGTGCAGCCGCTAGACGGAAAATGCGGCAGATGCGGGGTTTTTTTTTTTTACCGCAACTGCCACATTTTTAAAAAAGCTCCTATGTGAAGGCAGCCTTACAGGAACAGTGACTGCTGAAACCAGCAAGAGCTGTTTCTGACAGTGAGTATATTACACGTTGTTAGGAGCGGGCTAAAATGCATTTGCATTCTCTTGCGCTTTTTAAAAATACCCTTCAAATGCAAAATGTTGCATTTTTGTGCGTCTGAGGATGCTTGGTATATACACAAGCATCCTCAAGCACACAAATAATGCAAGCAGCTCAATGGAGCCACACTGCCATATGGGTGGCACCGCAGCCAAGCGGAGTGTCTGGCCGTCCAGATCTCTCTTCTCCTCACCTTTCTTCTCGCCGCTCCGGTCTCCTCCGCTCGCTCTGCACATATCAGCACAGTCATGACACCATCGTGCCCCTCCATGCTGAGCTGCAGAATGCAGACAGCAGCAGAAGAGACTCTGGAGAAGAATGCTGCTGGCAAAGGTGGCTGAGACTATAGGAGCGGAATCCGCAGGGGGCTACCACTGGTACACATACCTCGTACGCACGCGGCTCTGCTCCATACACCTCCTACGCATGCGGCTCTGCTCCATACACCTTCTACCCACGCGGCTCTGCTCCATACACTTCCTACCCACGCAGCTCTGCTCCATACACCTCCTACCCACGCGGCTCTGCTCCGTACACCTCCTACCCACGCGGCTCTGCTCCATACACCTCCTACCCACGCGGCTCTGCTTTGTACACCTCCTACCCACGCGGCTCTGCTCCGTACACCTCCTATCCACGCGGCTCTGCTCCGTACACCTCGTACCCACGCGGTTCCGCTCCGTACACCTAGTACCCACATGGCTCCGCTCCCATACACCTCGTACACACACGGCTCCGCTCACCTAGTACCCACTTGGCTCCGCTCCGTACACCTAGTACACACTCGGCTCCGCTCCGTACACCTAGTACACACTCGGCTCCGCTCCGTACACCTAGTACACATTCGGCTCCGCTCCATACACCTAGTACACACTCGGCTCCGCTCCGTACACCTAGTACACACTCGGCTCCGCTCCGTACACCTAGTACACACTCACCTCTGCTACATTCACACTAAATCCCTCCTGACCCCACACATAAACTTCACCAAATTGCCATACACCTAGTACACACTCACCTCTGCTACATTCACACTAAATCCCTCCTGACCCCACACATAAACTTCACCTAATTGCTATGCTGGCCATCATCATGCTCAGAGTCCTGCATTCACTGAGGAGCTGGTCATGTGACCCCTGACTCCACCCTCCATTGACATCATCACAGGTCCTGTCAGCCCAGAGTGTGCAGCTCTGTCGGCTCCCACGGAGGGAGATCTCCGGAGCTGCAGGAGGCTGAGTGCACCCTCCCTGCAAATGACCCCCCAGCTGCCCCCTGGATATGGCCCTGGCTGTGGGGGCAGTGTGCTCAGGGGCCCCTGAGGCTAGAGTCACACTTGCATTGTGACCCTAGCCTGATGCAAGTATTTTCGGCTGCAGCACATAGCTTTTAATGCTATGCGCTGGAGCCCATAGAAACCCGATGCTTACCTTGCCAACCATTGGTTGTCAATGTAAACATCGGGTTTCTATGGGCTCCGTTGCTGGCAGCGCATAGCATTAAACGCTCTGCGCTGCAGCAGACAATACTTGCGTCAGGCTAGGGTCACAATGCAAGTGTGACCCTAGCCCTCAGGGGCCCGGTGGGCCCCCTCCAAGCAGTCAGGCCCCGGCACTTGCCCGGGTGCGCCGGGTGCTGACGCCGGGCCTGGTCCAATATAAAATTGAGGGGAATTCCTCAGACAGTCACGAGGTCTGAATTACAGCCTTACCTTAGAAAAATGATTAAAACAGTGTTAGGCCCCATTCACACACTGCTTTTTTATGCTGCGTATTTTTAAGCACAAGCTCATCACAAACCAGGAGTGGGTGATTAAACATATAAATGGAGCACTTGTTTCTATTATGGCCGCTTTACACGTACCGATATCGTTCCGATAATGTATACAACGGCACGGGAGCACGCACATTTTTGGCAGTAATCCAAGATCGCATAGGAGCTGTCACACAGGGAGATATCGGCAGGCAACACAACTGCGATGTATACGTCCCCTTGTACGAGCGACCCAGGGAACGACCATTTAACATGGGAGTGAATAGGGGAAGTTGTGCTTCAAATCGTTGTTGGGCCATCACAAAGCACGATCCTGCCATATCGTCCATCCAATATTGGGCAGTTGGAGAGCCTGCACAATTCTTCCTCGATATCGTTTTGGCATCGTTCTTGCATCGAATTGGTCATTTACACCACACAACGGCCGAGCGATATTGGCGCCAACGCACGAACCACGTGACTTTTTATCGTTGTTGGACAACGATATCGGGACGTGTAAAGCGGCCATTAGACCTTTCCTCTGAGTGTCACTCCCGGTTTTGATTATTCCACTCCTGGCTTTTTTTTCAGCTTGTGCGTAAAAATACGCAGCAAAAAAAGCAGTGTGTGAATGGGGCCTTACCCTCACTGTCGGATGTAGAGTGTTTTCTAGATAAAGCATTTCACCTTCCTAAACCCAGATCTATCCCGGAGAAGTTGCCTAGAGACACTCTGGTCACTTTTAGCTTTAAAAACACAAAAAAGCTCCTCACCACCTACATGCAGAAGCATGAGATTCTACCTAGGCCATTTCATGATATTAAAATTTTTTCAGACCTCTCTAAGGAAGCATTGTCCAAACGTAGAATTCTGACACCTGTAACCAAGATATTGAGGGCTAATGGTATTATGTATAGATGGCTCTCCCAGACCAGACTTAACTTTAAGCGGGGTCCTACTTCTCATGTGATAGACGGATTGGTGGA
The DNA here is from genome assembly GCA_033576535.1 of Allobates femoralis. NCBI lineage: Eukaryota > Metazoa > Chordata > Amphibia > Anura > Aromobatidae > Allobates > Allobates femoralis. The sequence goes on from JARQOC010000005.1 coordinate 67,448,390, forward strand.
AGGTCCTCAACTTTTAAGAGAGCTTGGCATTGATGACCCGCCAGTAACCTGAAATTTATATTGGTTAAACAGAACTTCATTTTGAAACACTGAGGTGATTACCCTTAGGGTACCTTTACAAGCCACAATATCAGCTGGGAATCCTGACGGCGATATGTCGCCCTGAAACCATCGCCGTCAAATTGCCTCCCAGTTGCAGTGTGTATTTGGGGAATTTGGGGGCGATAAATCACCTGTCGCCTAGTTCCTGATTTCAGAGCACTGCTCCAAAATCAGAGGCAATCATGATGGCGAGGTCCCCGGCTTTTGGCGTGTGAACGGGCGATAGTGATGGAATCTGCGTCGCCTATTGATTTTCCGTAGGCGTGCCACAGCGTGCTGGAGTCCGCGCCCCGTCTGCGATGATTGGTGGTGGCTACTGTGTTCCCATTGGCTGACAGTTGACAGGGCACCATATTTGAAGAGTTGTCCATTCAGCAACACACACATCTTCAATTGCGTCATGTATTAGCCAGCCTTCCAGAGCAGGCTGACAAATCGTAATACTGTTTCGTTGTCCAATGAGCACGTATGGGGCGCTGTGTAAACTACTGCGGCACACCTATGTCCTCGCAGCACTGAACATGTACGTCCACATTGCTTTGGGGATTGCGGCGTGTGAAGCGGCGAGGGAAGACGACCGGATTGGTTCCGCTGTGGTTGAGGCAATTTCCGGGGTGACACATCGCCTTAGGTTGAGGGTGAAATTGCGGTGTGTAATGCCGCCATCGGCGATCTGTGGCGAGCATGAACGCGCACGTTAGATCGCCTCATAGTGCCAGCGACTATTGCAGCGTGTAAAGATACCCTTAGGGTACCTTTACACGCCGCAACCATGGCGAGAAATATTGACGCCGAATATATTGAGTGCTCTGAAATCAGGCGACCGACGCGAGGCGACATATCGCTGCAAAATTCCCCAATTACACGCCGCAATTGGGAGGGATTTTGACGGCGTTTATCGCAGGGCGATATATTGCCGTCAATATTTCTCGCCGCAGTTGCGGCATGTAAAGGTACCCTTAGATGTATCTAATACATTATTAATTGTTGTGGGAGAGAGGCCTTTTTTCTCCCCAAGGAACTTTTACAATCAGTTAGTTGTAACTGCTCCATATAGTCCGTTAGTCCGTTATTGTATATATTTCTTGTTATTATTCTGTTCTTGTTTTATTCTTTTTTTTTTTTTATTTTATTTTTTTTAGTACTTATTGACGCGATTAATGTTTTATATTTCATTCCACAAATCTCTTGGCTTCATGGTTTAGTAAGTCTTTTCTCTACTGACATTACTTCGTTTATTTGCTTTAAAGCCCCCGTCACACCAGGTGACGGGGCTGGGGATGTCAGCGGTGACTGGCGGGTGCGCGCACGTTTTTGACGCCCCGCCAGCGTCGCCGTCCCCCGTTTACACGGGGCGACACCTCCAGCCCTGCGCCGGTGAGCTGTCAGGCAGCATCGTGTGCACATCGCCCCATGATGGTCGCCTGGTTTCAGAGCACTGCTCTGAAACCAGGCGACCGCCCGGCACCGCCGACATCGCCCCTTTACATGAAGCGACGTAGGAGTGATGACGCCGCCGATGGGCCACGCCCCCACATCGCCTCTGTAATGGGCGTCGATGTCGCCCCATGTGACGGGGACTTTATGGCCATTAATTTAATGTCCCTGAATGTACATGGTCTAAATTCTTCTCATAAGAGGTATCTACTATGGAGAGACATATTTAGATTTAAAATAGATATTGCGGAGTTGCAGGAGACCAAGTTTTCTAATGATAATCCTCCAAAATTTGGAAATAAGTTATTTCATCTATTATCTTAGCCTCTCAGAATAAAGAGAAGGCGGGTGTCGCCTTTTTGATATGAAATAACATCCAATTAGAATAGGAGACTGTTATTGCGGATACAGAGGGAAGATACATAACTGTAATCTGTAGGCTTAGTGGTGTTTATTATTCCTTGGTTACTCTGTATGCTCCTAATAAGGGTCAGATTAGATTTTTGAAAGAGTTAATGACTTTAATTTCGGAAAATCATAAGGGTTCCTTGTTTCTCTTTGGGGATTTTAATGTAATACCTGATGCATTTTTGGATTCCTCTGGAACTCGTGGAGTTTCTAATTTAAACTTGAATCCTTGGATTGATAGAGCTTAACTGACGTACTTTGATGTATTCATTCCTCTTCTAGAGAATACATATACTACTCGGATTCGCGGCTTTCCTTATCTAGAATACAGTTAGGGCCAGAAATATTTGGACAGTGACACAAGTTTTGTTATTTTAGCTGTTTACAAAAACATGTTCAGAAATACAATCATATATATAATATGGGCTGAAAGTGCACACTCCCAGCTGCAATATGAGAGTTTCCACATCCAAATCGGAGAAAGGGTTCAGGAATCATAGCTCTGTATTGCATAGCCTCCTCTTTTTCAAGGGACCAAAAGTAATTGGACAATGGACTCTAAGGGCTGCAATTAACTCTGAAGGCGTCTCCCTCGTTAACCTGTAATCAATGAAGTAGTTAAAAGGTCAGGGGTGGATTCCAGGTGTGTGGTTTTGCATTTGGAAGCTGTTTCTGTGACCAGACAACATGCGGTCAAAGGAACTCTTAATTGAGGTGAAGCAGAACATCCTGAGGCTGAAAAAAAAGAAAAAATCCATCAGAGAGATAGCAGACATGCTTGGAGTAGCAAAATCAACAGTTGGGTACATTCTGAGAAAAAAGGAATTGACTGGTGAGCTTGGGAACTCTAAAAGGCCTGGGCGTCCACGGATGTCAACAGTGGTGGATGATCGCCGCATACTTTATTTGGTGAAGAAGAACCCGTTCACAACATCAACTGAAGTCCAGAACACTCTCAGTGAAGTAGGTGTATCTGTCTCTAAGTCAACAGTAAAGAGAAGACTCCATGACAGTAAATACAAAGGGTTCACATCTAGATGCAAACCATTCATCAATTCCAAAAATAGACAGGCCAGAGTTAAATTTGCTGAAAAACACCTCAAGAAGCCAGCTCAGTTCTGGAAAAGTATTCTATGGACAGATGAGACAAAGATCAACCTGTACCAGAATGATGGGAAGAAAAAAGTTTGGAGAAGAAAGGGAACGGCACATGATCCAAGGCACACCACATCCTCTGTAAAACATGGTGGAGACAACGTGATGGCATGGGCATGCATGGCTTTCAATGGCACTGGGTCACTTGTGTTTATTGATGACATAACAGCAGACAAGAGTAGCCGGATGAATTCTGAAGTGTACCGGGATATACTTTCAGCCCAGATTCAGCCAAATTCTGCAAAGTTGATTGGACGGCGCTTCATAGTACAGATGAACAATGACCCCAAGCATACAGCCAAAGCTACCCAGGAGTTCATGAGTGCAAAAAAGTGGAACATTCTGCAATGGCCAAGTCAATCACCAGATCTTAACCCAATTGAGCATGCATTTCACTTGCTCAAATCCAGACTTAAGACGGAAAGACCCACAAACAAGCAAGACCTGAAGGCTGCGGCTGTAAAGGCCTGGCAAAGCATTAAGAAGGAGGAAACCCAGCTTTTGGTGATGTCCATGGGTTCCAGACTTAAGGCAGTGATTGCCTTCAAAGGATTCGCAACAAAATATTGAAAATAAAAATATTTTGTTTGGGTTATGTTTATTTGTCCAATTACTTTTGACCTCCTAAAATGTGGAGTGTTTGTAAAGAAATGTGTACAATTCCTACATTTTCAATCAGATATTTTTGTTCAACCCTTCAAATTAAACGTTACAATCTGCACTTGAATTCTGTTGTAGAGGTTTCATTTCAAATCCAATGTGGTGGCATGCAGAGCCGAACTCGCGAAAATTGTGTCACTGTCCAAATATTTCTGGCCCTAACTGTAGATCTAGTTCTGGCTGATAGTGTCTCTATATATGAAATTAAAAAGATCAATATCCTGCCAAAGACTTGGTCTGACCATTCCCCGATAGTTTTTGAGTTGGTCCCTAGAGGGGGTGCTTCATCCACTAGGATTTGGAGGGCCAATACCTTTCTTTATTCTTATCCCAACTCAAGAAAGGAATTGATAGACACTCTAAATTACTACTTTAAAGAGAATGATGGTGATGCAGTTAGTATTGAGACATTGAGGTTAGACCATAAAACAGTAGTTAGGGGCAAGTTGATTGAACTAAATTCACGTCTCAAAAAACAATCTAATGCCAAAGTTGGATCTCTGGTAGCTGATATTCGTACCCTAGAAGAATCACAAGTAGCGTCTCCTTTTCCATCTACCCAGCTTAAAATCTTAAAGCGAACCTGTCACCCCCCAGGCATGTAAACCTAAAATATCCACCTTGTGCAGCGCTAAGGCTGCATTCTGACAATGTGGCTATACTATATATGCTCCCTTTATTGTATGAAATAAACATTTAGATCAAATCTGTGACAAACCTGAAGTAAGACCGGGAGGCGGGCTTTTCCAGCGTCTCCCTCCAGCCCCTCTGTTGTCAGTCATCCCTCCTTGCTACATTCTGCACCACCTCCTCCTCGTCTTTTTCTCTTCAAATCCTGCGCCTGCGTGGTGTGCCTGCCCCGTGTTTGTGTTATTCAGTATTCACACTGCGGGGCGGCCAATCCAGCGCGTGCGCAATTATCATGGCTTGTCCTGTCCCCACCTCCCACTGCCTCTCTCCTCCCCACCGCAAAACACCAGGTCCTCAAATCCAAAGTGAAAGTGAGGACCCGGCACGCGGCAGAGATCCGGTGCTTTCTACCTCTCTCCTCCGTGTCGGGTCCTCACTTTCACTTTGGATTTGAAGACCTGGCGTTTTGCGGTGGGGAGGAGAGAGACAGTGGGAGGTGGGGACAGGACAAGCCATGATAATTGCGCACGCGCTGGATTGGCCGCCCCGCAGTGTGAATACTGAATAACACAAACACGGGGCAGGCACACCACGCAGGCGCAGGATTTGAAGAGAAAAAGACGAGGAGGAGGCGGCGCAGAATGTAGCAAGGAGGGATGACTGACAACAGAGGGGCTGGAGGGAGACGCTGCAAAAGCCCGCCTCCCGGTCTTACTTCAGGTTTGTCACAGATTTGATCTAAATGTTTATTTCATACAATAAAGGGAGCATATATAGTATAGCCACATTGTCAGAATGCAGCCTTAGTGCTGCACAAGGTGGATATTTTAGGTTTACATGCCTGGGGGGGGTGACAGGTTCGCTTTAAAGTTTACAATAGAATTAAGGTCACTTTTAATTTCTGACTATAACAAAATGATTCAGTCTTCTAAACTAAATTACTATATTTGTCACAATAAAGCTAATACATTTTTTGCCCATCAAATAAAACTGATGAGACAAAAGAGGAGAATTCTACTAATCAAAAACAAGCAGGGGATGACTTATAGACACCCAGAGGATATTTCAAGTGAATGCCTGCACTTTTATAAAAACCTTTATAATCTAAATTTAAGTCCAGGGGCTGTACAACCCTCTCTGTTGGATATTAACTCTTTTCTGGGTTCCTTGAGCCTTCCTTCTCTGACTACTGAAGAGGTGGATCTCCTTAATTGTCCCTTTCAGAATTCTGAGATTACAGAAGCAGGGAAATCCCTCAAAATTGTGAAATCGCCTGAGCCCGATGGGTTATTTAATGAATATTTCAAAAATGTTGCTGACATCCTGACACCTTATTTAACTAGACTTCTTAATTCGGCCTTCATGTCATCCCTTCTTCCTGCAGAAATGCCCTGAATGTCAGAGATTATAGGCTTATTTCGCTCTTAAACACTGATGCTAAACTTATAGCCAAAGTTGTTGTTAATAGACTATGTATACAACTCGTTTAATTCATACTGACCAAACGGGTTTTGTCAGTGGCAGAAGTACTATGGACGCCATAAGAAGATTATACCATATTATATCATATGTAGAAAGGTCAGATCTTCCTACTTGGCTGATTTCTCTAGACATCGAAAAGGCTTTTGACCGAGTAAATTTGCTATTTTTATTTGAGTCCTTTAAAAAATTAGTTTTTTTTTGTCCCATATTTAATATTATTAATGCTTTGTATTCCCATCCATCCGCCAAAATTCTAACAAATAATGTTGTGTCTGACTCCTTTAGAATTACCAATGGAACTCGACAGGGATGCCCTCTGTCCCCTACTTTATTTAATTTCTTTTTAGAACCATTGGTGGAGGCAATACGGTCACATGAGGGGATTCGGGGATGTCCATTACATGGGCGTCAACACGTTGCATCTCTATTTGCAGACGATTTGCTGATTATTCTATCAGATCCTCTGGTGTCTCTAATGAACCTGATGGACATTGTTGAGAGATTCTCTGGAGTCTCTCATTATAAATTGAATACTAATAAGACACAAGTTTTGCCCTATCATATTGAACATCACCTATTAGATATTCTAAAAACTGAATTTAATTTCTCCTGGTCATTCTCAGAAATTCCCTACTTGGGAATCACCATTACTAAACCTCTATCTAACATGGTTGATAAGAATTTATCAGATATTGTTAAATCCCTTTCGAAAGATGTGTCTTATCTGTCAAATTTAGAGGTCTCCTGGACGGGACGTATTGCGGCCTATAAAATGTTGATACCTCCCAAAATTCTATACCTCTTCCGTTCCCTCCCTGTGGTCATCCCTCAGAAATATTTTAAATGTCTCCAGATACAACTTAGCTGATTTATTTAGCGAGGGAAATTTCCTAGAATTGCAGCTACCACTCTTGAAAAACATAAATTACATGGAGGTTTAGGTATCCCGAATCTTAGGGCCTATTATCTAGCTATCATTACTCAAATTAGTTCAAGATGGTGAAGTACTGAATACTCACCATCCTGGGTAAATATAGAACGGTCCATCATGAAGCAAAATAATCCCGCATTGTTTATTGCTTTATACCTCCTTAATCTAAAAAAGAGACTTCCCCTAGAGACCCCACTTAAGGCTGCTATCAAGGCTTGGAGGACATTTAATCAGATTTCTAAAACCATTTTCTCTCCAGTTTCTCCTGTCTGGCTTCCAATAGATGTATTTTCTTGGTTGTGCCCATCTCTCAATCTAGTTAACTGGAATAGTAGGAATATGAAATACTTGTCTGACATGTTCAATGGTGAGAGGTTAGCCTCTTTTGAGGTTGTCTCTTCTCGTTTCAGCATACCTGAATCTGACAGACCTACTTGGACTTTACTGCATGAGACTTTAAACAACCCACGTCTAGACTTTACACTACCTCACACAGGAAGCCAACTTGTGTGGAAAACTAATAATATCTATAAAACCTTTAATAAGGATGTGACATTTAATAATTCTAGATTCTATACAGTATGGGATCACCAACTTGACATCGATAATCATACTCTACATAACCAGTTGCCCATCTTTTTAAAAAATATTTACTCCTCTGTCCCCTGCTCAACACTTCTAGAAACTCAATATAAAGTATATACCAAGTGGTATTTTACACCTTTAAAACTGCATAAGATAGACCCTACTGTTTCTAATTTATGTTGGAGAAAATGTGGACTAGTGGGATCTGTCCGTCACATTTTTTGGTCATGCTCAAAGTTACGTTCCTTTTGGTTAGATGTCCAGTCCCTGATCAATTTAGTTTTAGACTTAGACATGGTCTTAACTTTTGACTCTGCTGTATTGTTGATTGGGATATGTGATCTCCCAAAATGTAAGCGATTCTTGGCCTTACATATCCTATTAGTAGCTAAACATTGTATCGCCTCTAGGTGGAGGAGTGATTGTGTTCCAGCCATAGAGGACTTTATGGATTGCATTGCATTGTACAACTCATTTGAATTCACGTTTGCTCTTAAGAGAGGGTATGCATGCTAGATTGAAGTACATGACGAAATGGGCGAGTTGGGTTCGAATGTATATATACCGACTCTAACATTTCATCTACCCTAATTTAGCCTTTCTCCTTTTATCATTTTGATTGTACTTAGTTTGTAAAGAGCTATTTAGTTTTATTTTTTGGATACTCATAATCGTCGTGTCAGTTGTAAACTATTTTATTTATTTTACTTATGTCTTTTGTCTTTATTGTTTTTCTCTTATATTATTTATTTCTTCTCTGAATTTGTATACTATGCATTCATTATATTTATAATTTATGTATATGCTATAATTCTTTCATCTCAACTTACTTTTGTTGTTTCCTTGTTGACTAATAAATATATCTTTAAACACCTAGTAACATCCAAATTTAGGGGAAAAAACATCCTTTCCGAATCCTTTTTCTGCTCAAAAACTGGATCTGTGCCAGATTAAAAAGAGCTGGTATGAAAGTATTCTAAGGCCGGCTTCACACTACGGCTGGGATCCGATCCGTGGCTGTCCACTTGAGGCAGACAGCCGCGGACCGGATCAGCGCACAGAACTGGAGGGCTAATTTGCCCTTGGGTCCGATGTGCAGCCGGCGCAGCTGAAAACGCTGATAACTCAGGACCGCGACTCGCAAGGAGCGAGGTGCATTCCTGATCTGTCAGAGGGGACAGCTTTATGGTGCTGAAGCTCAGCGCTGGCCCCCTCCTGACAGTTCAGGACCGCGGCTAGCTCCCCGCGGTCCTGACCTATCAGCTGCGTGCAGCTGCACACCGGACCGGACGGCAAATTAGCCCTCCAGTTCTGTGTACTGATCCGGTCCGCGGCTGTCTGCCTGAAGCGGACAGCCACGGATCGGATCCCAGCTGTAATGTGAAGCCTGCCTTACTTGTTAAAGTTACCTATTGTGCTTCATCTTATACCACAAGCTTCACATGTCACCCATATGTCATTATAAAAAATAATAGAAAACCATATTTAGTTTCCTTTGAAGTAACAGTACATTTCACATCAGGTAACCATGTATGGAACAGGCTGTCTCCATCGTTGCTATTATAAGTAATAATAGCATTAATTAATTATTCATGACTATTAGTCATTGACAGCACTGATTGCCAAGGACCATAGGGGAATTAAACCTTTTTATTAAATGTTAAGAACTGTAAAAAAAAATTTGAATGACCCCCTTTCTGCCTTTAAAAGTAAAGAAATAAAAAAAGATATTTTGTTATCAAAACATCAGTAAAAGTCCAACTTATTCATTAATAAAGTGAATTAACCCATTAGGTAAATATAGTAAAGAGAGAACAAATCTAATCGGTGACACACGGACAATGCACACGAAAAAAACATCTATTTTTTCTGGACAAAAATGGTCGATTTTTCATACAATTCTGTAAACTTCATCTTGTATAGATAATGTGTTTGTTCTAAGAGAATAAAGAGAACAGAGAAGAGCTTGCATACAGCTCCCATCATTATAACCTAGAAATAAGGACAGCGAGATCGCTGCTCCATTGGTAATAGACTTTGATTTCTTCCTATTTCCGAAATATTTATTGTTGGGTAAAACTCATTTGTATCAGCCAATTTACCCACATCCATTATAATGCGATGTGCACTCACCTCTTCAAACATCTTTTGAGGATTAAAAGCTGGAACCACAATAATGGATGTGGATTGTCTTGATGGTACTTGAGTGACTTGATGGTATTTTCATAAAACGCTTAAAAAAACCATTAATACTAATAATAATAATATTTATTCATTTATATAGCGCTATTAATTCCATAGCTCTTTACATACATCAGTAATGCTGTCCCCATCCTATCAGTATGTCTTTGAAATGTGGGAGGAAACTGGAGAACCTGGAGGAGACCTACAAAAACACGGGGAGAACATACAAACTCCTTGCACATATTGTCCTTGGTGGGAATTGAACCCAGGACCTCAGCGCTGCAAGGCTGCAGTGCTGAGCCACCGTGCCACTTGTTCAATACTAAACTATAGACTAACGCCGGCTTCATACCGTAGCACCATCAGGTCTGGGGCTGTCCGGTGTAAACCTGACAGTCCCGGACCCGATTTTGCAGTAATGTTGCCCTATGGGGCGATCCGGTTTCCATCTGTCTGGGAGGATCCCGGTGGATTTGGATTTTTTTTCCCGTTACTTGCAACATTTTTGTGTCCGGGGTGAAAAATCTGCCCAAATAGGATCCTCCCAGATCCGGGGCAATCCGGCGCTGCCTAACATTGGATTCTATGGTGCCCGATTACCCAGATCTGGGAGCATCCGGGAAGTGGAAACCGGCGACTGAAGTTTAACAGCGAGCGCTGCTAAACTTCAGCACCACCGGCTGTCCCCTGCTGTGATTTCAGGACCGCAGCTAGCTCCCCGCTAAACGCAATCTTGAAATTGCTGCATCTGCGGCTGCCAGGGGCCGGTAGGGTGCACATTGACCCGGGAGGCAGTGACATGTTGGCTAGGTGAGGAGCGGAGGGTCTAGTAGAGTTTGAGAGGTGAGGAGCGGGGATGGGGGGGAGGTGCTACCGGAGTTTGTGAGGCGAGGAGCGGGGGGGGGAGGAAAGGTGATGGCCGGCCCACTTACCACGCTGCCCAGAACATTGGCTGCTCTGCTGGTCGGCAGCTGTGGGAGTTAGTGGCTGCGGCCGCAAAGCAGGGCCGGACTGGCCCATTTCAGATGGATGAGGCCCCTGGTTGGGGCCAATATCACCAGCCTGGGGGGCACTTGCATATTTGCCCTCCGATTCTGTTTGCAAATCAGGTCTGGGGCTGTTCGATTCACATCGGACAGCCCGGACCTGATCACACTGCGGTGTGAAGCCAACCTAACAAGGCACAAACTATAAGGATACAAGGATGGCTTCAGCTTGAACCCGGACCAATCCCTGCATCCTCAGTTGTCTCTGTCCATGTCAGTGGCATTGTTCTGAGTTTCGAAGGATATATCAACTTGCAAGCTCCTTATTCTACTTTACAGTAATGAGTGGATGAGCAGGTGTCACACACATCAGCCATGTTTCTGCCATGTGTCATACAGTTTCTCATCAGCCTTAAACCATTACGGTTGTCAAAAACACAGATACAAAAGTAATTCAAATCACTGTGTCCTTAAAGTGGTTCTCAGGTCACCTACAGTAGCGTTCAAAATAATATCAATTCAATAAGACTAACCAAATTATTCACTATTATTTATATAAATGATATTACCACATGTCAAACAATTTACAAGTTGTTGCAATAAATTCTTAGAAAACCATCAGACTCCACACTCATGATCTGCATGTTTTTAAAGCGAACCTGTGACCCCCCCGGACATCAAAAGCTAACCTATCCACCTTCTGCAGCACTAAGCCTGCATTCAGAGAAGGTGTATATATTATTTAGCTGCACTATATACACTGAAATATGCACTTAGATAAAATTTGTCAGTTACCAAGACCGATGACTGGGAGGCGGGGTTTCCTGCGTCTCTGTGCCGCCCCTGTCTTGTCAATCACCCCTCTGCCTCGGCGTTTGTTTGTGGCCTCCACCCCCTCAGCGCTCCGCAGCCAACGCCTGCGGCTTCTGAATGCAGCCTTAGTGCTGCAGAAGGTGGATAGGTTAGCTTTTGATGTCCGGGGGGGGGGGGGGTGACAGGTTTGCTTTAAGTCTGTGTATTTGAATAATTAATTGAAAGGGGGTGTGTTTAAAATAATAGAAGTGTGGAGTTTAATTAGTGAGGTAAATCATTCTGTGAAGAGACAGGTGTGAATCAGGTGAAGGCTGAAGGCACACGGTGCGAGGGACTCGCGCGAGTGCGGGGCGAGGGAAACTCGCATTGCATTCGGACTTGTGCGAGTCTCCCGCACCTAACTCGCATTGTGAATCAGAAGTGAGTGCAGTCGCAGCATGCTGCAACTGCACGCTTTTCTAATGTGCATGCAGGCAATACAGGTCTATTAAACACAGGTGCGAGTGTCCCGTGTTTAAATTTTCCCCGCTGTGTCGGTACAGTAAGCTATCATCTTGTTCAGCTAATACAATGATAATTGCTGTAAAATAATGTATTCCAGGGTTATTTTAGTGATTAACCCCATCAGCATCCTCTGCGCTGCATGTGTGCGCAGAAGGTGCCGATGCGGCTCAAATCCCAGTGAGGAAGGGGTTAATATGAAGCTGGTGTAGTGGCACCATGTATGTTAAGAGTGTCATCACTCTCTGCAAACATGGTGTCATTACAACATGTGTGTGAAGGGGTTAATTGTTCTGTAAAATGGGTTAAAAGTGATGTCAGCTTTATATTTCCACTGTAAAAGCTGGCGCTCTGTTACTGCCTATGGGGAGCTGTCCACGCTGTGTGGTGCTGAACACTGCAGGTGCTGAAGGCAAGACAGGGCTTCAACACTACACACATGCGGCGCAGAGGATGCTGATGGGGTTAATCAGTAAAATAACCCAAGAATACATTAATTTACACCAATCATCATTGTATTAGCTAAACATCTTGTACCGCTTCTGTCACAGCGGTACAAGATGATAGCTTACTCTTAGGCATAGCGGGAAATACAAACTAAGTGGCTTAGACAGCCGCAGAGCTTCAATTCCCCGACAAATGCTGTCTGCGGTCCTTCAGAAGAGCAGCGACTTTGATTAAAAGGTTGATAGGAGAGGGTATAACTTGTAAAGATGTGGAGGCAATGATAGGAAAAAAGTGCTGGAAAAAGAAAGAGCAGCATTTGCACAACACTTAAGAATTCTCATTGACTTTGCTGGCTTTAGGATAGGCATGCAGATTTTGGTGCAGTTTTGCAAATAAAAAATAAAAGTATAAAAAAAATGCACTGTGTGCACACAGCCTTTGTATTTTTTTGTATTATCTGTACATGTCCTTGCTTAATTGTAAAATGCTGTGGTGCTATATAAATACAATTAGAATTATTAATCTCAGTATAATTACAGCTCTCCTGTAAAGGCCACAGAGAACATTTTAGAACATTTGAGATCAAACAGCATCATGAAAACAAAGGACAGATCAGGGTTAAAGTGGAGAGTAAAGCAGGGCTAGGTTATAAAATGAAATTAGCCCAAAGCTCTGAACATCTCACAGAGCACTGTTCAATCCATCATTCAAACATAGGAGTATGGCACAACTGCAAACCTATATAGACATGGCCGTCTATCTAAACTAACATGCCGACTAAGGAGAGTGGAAGTTAGAGAATTAGCCAAGAGACCCATGGTCACTCTGGAGGAGCTGCAGAGATCACAGCTCTGGTGGGAGAATCTGTTCACAGGACAACTATTAGTTGTACACTCCACAAATCTGGCCTTTATGGAATAGGGCAAGAATAAAGCCATTTTTAAAGCAAGACACAAGGAAATTCTAAAGGAAAACCTGTTAGAGGCTGCAAAAGACTTGAGACTGGGGTGCAGGTTGAACTTTCAGCAGGACAACGACCCTAAACATACTGCCAGAGCTACAATGAATGGTTTACATCGGGGTCTCAAATACGTGGCCCGTAGGCCACATGTGGCCCCTGAGGATTCATTGTGGCCCGCAGCACCATGGATGTCTTGACGATCGTGGCCTATTCCAGGGGCCGCCATTGTCCGCAGTTGACATGTACTCCTGGCGCCGAACAGAGACGAATACTCTCTGGCTCAACGTTAACTACATCAAAGGCAGCTGTCAGCCAATCAGATATCAGTGTCACGTCCGCACCTGGACCTGCACCTGCTATTTCTGCTCCAGCCACTAGGCAACACCATGTTTGCCCTATAGATAGCACTGATGAGAAAGGCATTGTGGCTCTGCCAGGGCTTCCTACTGCGGCTTTTGTCCCTGTCCCCAGGCATCGCCGTGTTCACACTGCAGGTGATGCTGGCATTGGGGTAGAAGTCAGTGCTGTGAATTCTGGATAGTGCAGGCTTCGCTTGTCTGTTGGGGTTAGTGTGGGACCTCTTGAGCTTCACAGACTGATAGTATTAGTATGTGGGCGGTCTAAATATGGTCCTGAGCCCCTGCCTATGGGGAGTTACCACCCCCTTTATAAATCCTGTGACATGTCTCACTAGTTGCCAGCTATATTCCTGGTTCCTCAGTCTAAATTAAGCTAGTTTTTCTGTGACATTAGACTTTGACCTTATTCTTTGACTGTTTTCTCCTGATGATTTTGTACCTCGCTGTCCTCTCAGTTTTGACTCGGCTTCCTGACATTTCTAATATTCAGTTTTCCTCCCTTGCCTTTTTCCCTAAGCTTCCCTATTTCACTACCTCCCTACTCTAGCCTGCTGCTCCTCCATAGGCAGTTATGTGGAGCCCACTGGGACGGGGTACTCGGTACCGGATCGGGGAATCACGGGGGATATCATGGCAGTCTTGGTCCGGACCGTGACCCGAGCCCACAAGTAATGGGGGGTATTTAAAGGGATGAAGTCATGACTCCACCCGTGGTGTGTGGTCACCACTGCTGCAGAACCTCCGGGGATGATGGATGACAGCCTGTGATGTAACGGCTCTCCATGGGCAGAGCCTGGTTCCCAGAGGCAGTAATGATGATAACAGTTTGTGAGGGAGAGTAGGGCTCAAGCGCAAGGATTACACAGACTCACGGTTTTGTAGTTTTTCAAGTCTTTACTGTAGATGACATTCAGCAGAGTACTGTCCACGGAGTCTGTACCGGGGCTGGGTTGCTTCCCACCCTGGCCGTGTCCTTGGCTTCCTACTCCTGCACTGTGTGTGTGTGTGGCCCTGCTGCCGCTTCAGCTAGCCTGCCGGCCCTGTCTCCCCTCACGGGTACCAACTTGCTAGGCAACTTGAGTCTTATCTTTATGTTCCTGACCCCGCCGTGTTGCTTCGCTGTGGTATAGTGAAGATGTGGGATCTTCACTCATCCGGTGTTCACTGTGCTGTTTGTGTCAGGCATAGCATTGGATCCGGTATCCGTTCTGTGTGCTCCTCCGGGGTGAGTTTAGGGTAACTCAATGTTCCCGGTGTGTTCCTCTGCTTCTCCTTTTCCTCAGGCCCTGGCTCGGCCTGGAACTGGACAGTGGACTGTGGGATGAGCCTAACACAGCTCTTTTACACCCAGGTCTTTTATTCCCTCAGTGCTGCTCCGCACTGAACTAACTGCCACTTCCTCTCCACACCAGAATATATAGGGAAGCAGCTTTAGCTCCCCCTTCTGGCCTGGAGGCGCTAGTGTAGTGTTATCGGTTGTGTGGAGAGTTAACCCTTTGTGGTGATGCTACTGAGGCATATGAACCCTGGGGTGCCACAGTTACCTCCCAGCCTCTGTTGTAAGTCCAGATCCCTGTACAAGAGTTAAGGGTCTCTGAGTTTCTTGGGGTTTTGCCAGTTGCATAGGATGGTTGTCACAGTCAGCAGCTTACGTTGGCATGTGACGTCAGCTGCTGGCCAATGATTGGCTGGCTGCTGTCTTTGAGTTTGTAGCTGAGCTAGAGAGCTTATCACTATGTGGCTCCAGGAGAGCATATCAAGATGGTGGCGGCCCCTGGAACGGGCCACAATCATCAAGGCGTCCATGGTGCTGCCGGTTGCAGAAAGGATGACGCTGATGGAATGGAGGACAGTTGAGGAAAAATCTGTGTGTGTTTGTGTGTGTCTGTGGCAAGGGTTCAGGATCCAGACAATACAGCAAGGACAGGATCAGAATGTGGGCATTACTACAATATGGGACTGGTAGGACCTGCCCATGTGACTCAGCCTGAGAGTCACATGGTGCTAGGTCCTGTCAATACTCATTCTACTCACAGGTCCTGCTGATTCCCAGGAAGAAGATATCACCGGAGCTCACCATAGGATTGCCAGGGAGGGTGAGAAAATGTGTGTCTGTCTGTCTGCATGTCTGAATGCTTGAATAAACCAAATAATCCTTTAAAGATCTGATTCTGATCCTTTGCAGCGCCCTCAAAACTGCATATTTTTTCTTTTCAGTGAATGCTTGAATAAACTAAATAATCCTTTAAAGATCTGATTCTGATCCTTTGCAGCGCCCTCAAAACTGCATATTTTTTCTTTTCATTGTATGTCTGTCTGTCTCTGTCCCCCGAAAATAGAGCAAAAAATCAAAACAAACGAATGATGCTTTTGTGATGCTTTTTTGCCAAAAGGGGATCCATTTTTGGTGCAGAAACAGCTCTAAAAAGGATCAACAAAAAACGGAGCACAAACGCTCTGTCTGAATGACGCCTTCAGGGTCACATAGAGCGCAGCGTGACCGGGAGGATTCAGGGGAGTGGTAAAGTCATTCAGAGAAGCAGATGGACAATGCTGGACATCAGAGAGTAACATTAGATAAGTATAAGGCTCTGGCAAAAATTAAGAGACCACTTCAAAATTTTCAGTTTCTCTGATTTTTCTCTTTATAGGTATACTAGCTGTAGTACCCGGCTACGCCCGGTTTAATAAATAACTGATGTTAGCTATAACAAAACAGAATTTGAATATGTCATATTAATGACCTGTAAGAAAATAGAAGCTGAGCTGTGATTGGTTGCTATAGGCAGCCTAATAAATCTCAAGCCAACAGTAAACCCTCCCCCCGGCCGGGCAGTATATGTTACCTCACACATACAGATAATAGACAGCTCATGTGACTGACATCTGCCTTAATTCCCTATATGGCACATTGGCTGTTTTTAATCAGATGTTTGTTTGGAAACTAAAGATAGCAGACGTATGAGGCGAGTTGTGTGAGTTGATTTGTGCAGATCTGTGTCTGTCTGTGTGGTGTGTGTGTCCCTGGGGTGTGTGTGTGTTCCTGTGGGGTGAGTGCATGTGTCCCTATAGGGTGGCTATGTGTGTGTGTGTCTGTGGGGGGGAAGTCTGTGTGGTGTGTGTGTCTCTGTGTTGTGTGTGTCTCTTTGTGTGTGTCCTGTATGGTGAGTGCATGTGTCCCTATAGGGTGTGTATGTGTGTGTCCCTGTGGGGGTGTTCTGTGTTGTGTGTGTGTCTCTGTGTTGTGTGTGTCTCTTTGTGGTGTGTTTGTGTGTGTCCCTGTGGGGTGAGTGCATGTGTCCCTATAGGGTGAGTATGTGTGTGTGTCCCTGTGGGGGGTGTCTGTTGGTGTGTGTGTCTCTGTGTTGTGTGTGTCTCTTTGTGTGCGTGTGTGTGTCCCTGTGGGGTGAGTGCATTTGTCCCTATAGGGTGTGTATGTGTGTGTCCCTGTGGGGGTGTTCTGTGTGTGTATCTGTGTTGTGTGTGTCTCTTTGTAGTGTGTTTGTGTATGTCCCTGTGGGGTGGGTGCATGTGTCCCTATAGGGTGAGTATGTGTGTGTGTCCCTGCGGGGGGGAGGGTCTGTGTGGTGTGTGTGTGTCTGTGTTGTGTGTGTCTCTTTGTGGTGTGTGTGTGTGTCCCTGTGGGGTGAGTGCATGTGTCCCTATAGGGTGGCTATGTGTGTGTTTCCCTGTGGGGGAGGGTCTGTGTGGTGTGTGTGTGTCTGTGTTGTGTGTGTCTCTTTGTGGTGTGTGTGTCCCTGTGGGGTGAGTGCATGTGTCGCTATAGGGTGTGTGTGTCTGTGGGGTGTGTGTGTGTGTGTCTCTTTATGGTGTGTGTGTGTCCCTGTGGGGTGAGTGCATGTGTCCCTATAGGGTGGCTATGTGTGTGTGTCATTGTGGGGGGGTCTGTGTGGTGTGTGTGTCTGTGTTGTGTGTGTCTCTTTGTGTGTGTGTGTGTTGTCCCTGTGGGGTGAGTGTATGTGTTGCTATAGGGTGTGTGTGTCCCCTTGGGGGTATGTGTGTGTCTGTGTTGTGTGTGTCTCTTTGTGGTGTGTGTGTGTGTGTGTTTGTTCGGGTGCGTGGTGAGTATCCAATGTTGGGGCTGCACCTTAGCAACTATACACTTGCTGTTACTCTTTGTGTGCGTGTGGTGTGTATACATGTCCCTGTGCGGGGTGAATATCTCATGTTGGGGCCCCACCTTAGTGACTATATGCTGGTATGTGCTGTTAGTCTTTGGTGCTGTCATTAAGCCCCTTTCATTCACAACTGTCAACTGGTAACTGTCACTTTTTCCCCATTATGTAGATAGGGGCAAAATTGTTTGGTGAATTGGAATGCGTGGGGTTAAAATTTCGCCTCACAACATAGCCTATGACGCTCCCGGGGTCCAGACGTGTGACTGTGCAAAATTTTGGGGCTGTAGCTGACAGCTGTCGATTTTCCTCCAACACTTTTCCATTCACTTTTTCCCCATTATGTAGATAGGGGCAAAATTGTTTGGTGAACTGCAACGCGCAGGGTTAAAATTTCGCCTCACAACATAGCCTATGATGCTCTTGGGGTCCAGATGTGTGACTGTGCAAAATTTTATGGCTGTAGTTGCGACGGTGCAGATGCCAATCCCGGATATACACACACACACACATTCAGCTTTATATATTAGATTTTTGAGTAAAATGTACATTGTTCTTTTACTCTATAAACTCCTGACAACACGTCTCCGAAATACCTAGAAAGAGAAAGATCAGACAAACTGAAAATTGTGTAGTGGTCTCTTTTTTCTTTTTGCCAGAGCTGTATATACTGTAGATATTCCCACTACAATACATGCACATATACATTAAATCAATAAAAAAAAAGTTAGTGGAAGGCCAAAATTCATAACAAAATCTGCATGTAACTGAAAATCTGCAGAAAATGCTGAAAATCCATAACAAATCCTCAATGTTTGCATCCAGCCTTAAGCAAAGGTGATGATTTTCTCCCAAGCATCATGTGTAAATCCTTCCTGTACTGATCAGACCCTGGCAATAACCTGCAGATGAATTCCAGGGTGAATCACTCCTCAGCCTTCATCTCTGTGTATTTCCATCATTGATTACACAGAGTCAGGGCTCAGTCTGCAGCATCTCCTGCCAAGGACAGAGGGAGAGAGGAAGGAACTTACAGCATTGTATCCCTACTGATGAGGACAAGGTGGAATCCCTGAATGATAAGGAAATCTCAGAGAAGTGACTGTGGGGCAAAGCTAAGGAAATGGTGAAGATGTTATATGATGGACAAGATGCATCTGATCAGATAGCAGAGCATGGTGAGTAAAATCTACAGCAGTTACAATGAGGAGATAGGACCCATGTGGTATAATGAAAGCTCTGTGATACAGTGAGATATAGAGAACATGTGTATTGGAGGGAGAAGACAAGCAGGGGCAGAGATGTGGATAAGTGCAATCAGCAGGAGCACCTGCAATAAGAGGAGAGTGGGAGTTGTATTACCAGCAGAACCAGGGAAATGAGAGGAAAAGTGAAAGAGTGAAGTGGAGAGCAGAGGAGGAGTGCTGCTGATGATGATGAGGTGTGAAGCATAGGGAGAGGAGAGAGGAGCAGGAGCACACACTCCCTGACTCCCTGGAAGGATGCTCACACAACTCAATCTCACCAGCTGTAGTAGCTGCTGTTCTTTTGGGAACCGGATCTTCACAGTCATCTTCATGGTTGCCCTCATACTAGCCATACTGCTGGGGAATTCCCTGATCTTGGTAGTGTTCATGGCCACCAAGCACCTCCGGACTCCTCAGGGTTACTTGAAGACCTCGTTGGCAGTGGCTGACCTAGCTCTGGGCATCTTGGTGGTTCCTTTCTCTGTGTATGGGGAAATTCAGATGCTTTCCATCAATGCCTCCTCCATGGCTGAGGGGGGGTATGAGGTGCTGTTTGTGGGATCCTGGCACCCCTGCTACCTCATCGGTCCAGTCTTTGCTGGGTGCACTCTGGTGTCCATCAGCACCATCTTTCTCTTGACCATTGAGAGGAGCATTGCCATCCTGAAGCCCCTACACAAGGAGGTGGTGATCACCAGGGGGAGGACATTGCTGCTGATCCTCATCTCCTGGACTGCCAGCTTCTTCCTTGCCCTGATCCCCATCTTCTCCAGCCATGGTGGGATAGTGATGGAGTATAACCCTTGCAGCAGAATGTGTAACTATGCCCCAGCTCCAGCCTCCCCAGCCCATGTGTGGCAGATCCTCCTGCTCTTCCCAGCCTTTGATTTCAGCCTGTTGGGGGGCACTCTGATCATCAATGCTCTGTCTCTGACCACCATTCATCAATACACTCGCAGGAGGAAACTACTGTCTGGGACAGATCAGGAGCCCCTCAGAGTCTCCTTCTCTGACATTAAAGCTGCCAAGACCATCGGGGCTCTGACTATCGCCTTCACAGCCTCCTTCACCCCTATTGCAGTGTTTGTGGTGGGCAATGTGCTGGGGTATCAGTGGTGCACCTTCTCCTTTTTTGCATTTTGGATGCTTGCGAGTAACAGCTGCTTCAATGTGATCATTTACAGTGTGTGTGACCAGAGATTCCGCGAGGGGGCGCGCCAGATCCTCCTGTCCTTCAGATGCGTGTGCTGCAGGAGCTCCCTGACCTGAGACTGGAGAAGAACTACAAGGACCACAAAGGAATGTATATGGATTCTTCAGGTTCACAGTTTCAGATGCTTGTACTGCAGGAGTGGAGAAGTACTACAATGCCCAGAAAGTCTTGCAGGAAGGAATGTATATGGATTCTTCAAGTTCTGAGCTATGAACACTGCAATCCTTCAGATGCTTGTACAGCAGGAGTGGAGAAGTACTACAAGGACCAGAAAGTCTTGCAGGAAAGGAATGTATGTGGACTCTTCCAGCTCAGAGATATAGATTTGATATGGGGAACACATTGCCATATTTATTCTTTTATTCTGGAAATGGCATATCCTATGTATATTGGTGAACTTCACTGAGTTTCTTATAAAAGAATAACAAAGACCATCATCTGTGGATTCAGTATCTCTCCAATACAAGTCAATGAAGCTATGGGGCTGTACTGCATGTACCTTATGTATGAATGTATCAGGCAGAATCCAAAAATGACAATGGAACACTCCTCCATTATTACTAAACACTGTCATCTTACCTCCAGTTTATTCTGCATTATTCATAGTTATTATTATTGTCATCATCATTATTATTTACAAGCCTTCCTAATATAGGGTAACAAGGGCTGCATTATAGCAAAAGGGCAAATACTTTGTCTCATCCCATCTAATTTTCAAAACTTTCTCCCTATAGGTCAGCTCATATTTTACTAAAGTGATGGATGTGATATTATTTGGGCACTGTTTTTTTTTTAGGACTTTATGAACCTATTGTATGGGCACCTAGTTGTTTGCATATGTTGTGTATGCCAGGATAATCTGGAGAGTATTATGTAGAAGTTAAGAGCCTAGCTAGCATGCTGAGTTCTACTAAAGCTGGAGGGACTGCTACTGCCCTAATGAGGAATAATTAGGGCTTGTTTGTATATTTAAATATATACATAATGTATTATATCTAATAAATATATATATTTAATATATATTTATATATGTGATTTTTTTTTTAAGGTTCGTTTTTTGGGCAAAAGAAGCACAGGTTTTTACAGTAACAGCAAAATGAAAGGACTATGCTACAGTTTATAAATGCTTCTAAAATGTCATTAATATTTTGCACTACCTGTAGACCCCAACATTACCCGGGCATAGTAACTAACTGTTTTTAGTTATAAGCTGAGTGTATGTGTTTGTGTGTGTATGTTTGTCCACTATATGCATCAAATCTGCCCCCCACACCTCCCCACCAACCCCAACCTGCCTCCCCACCCATACCTGTCCCCCACACCTCCTCACCAACCCCAATCTGTCTCCCCACCCAAACCTGTACCGCCCACCCCCACTCCCCCTAAACCTACCCCTCACACCCCATCCCAAAACTTCCCTTCTCCCCCAACCTGCCCCCTGCACCCACCCCAAATCCACCACATCTCCCCCCTCCCAAACCTTCAACCTTCACCCCCAACCTGCATCCCCATCCCCTTAAAAAATCCCACCCCCTAAACCCACACCCAGGGGTGCATCAAGCCCCCCTGTCACATGACCCTCACAGTGAGGAGAGGGGGGGTGGAGGGGTCGGGGATGCTGTTGCCCTGCCGCCGCGAGTGAGGACCGTGCAGGGGGTGCTGGTGAATGCTGGCGATGCCGCCAGCCTGCCGTCGCAAGTGAGGACCCGGGGGGGTGGGGTGGGGGAAAGGGGGGGCCACAGTGCTGGTGAGTGCTGCCCGCCGCGAGTGAGGCGCGGAGGGGGAGGTTACTACCGGCAGTAAGTGAGGAGCGGGGGGAGAATGTGCATCTTACCACTGATGCTGCTGGTGGCGCCCACACAGAAGGCCGATGTGTGATGCAGGCCGCCCCTTCTTCACTGACGCTCCCCCTGCCTGCCTGCTGCCTGAGACTCAGGGCTCACACTGTTCAATGGACGATGCGGCCCTGCCCACACCCCCACCCCCCAAACCCACAGCCAAAAACCTGCCCCAGCAGATCCACACCCCTCACAAGCCCGCCCCTCCTTAAAATGCCCAACCCGCACCCCACCCAAAAAAAAATGCCCCCTTATACCCACAGCACCCTCTCAAACCCGCACCCTCAAACCTGCCCGCCCCAAATTCGCACCCCTCTCACAAATCTTCACCCCCCCAAACCTGTCCCCCAGATCCACACCCCCCCCCCGTAAATCTATTTAAGCCCTGCCACCGCCATTTTACCCACATTGCATGCAGAGCCTGCGTTGGAGAAGCATAGGGACAGATACTGAGCTGCCAGGGAGAGTGTTAAGGCACTGTTACACTTAGTGATGCACCAGCGATCCCGACAATGATACAACCTGGTGAGGATCGCTGGTGCGTCGCTAAATGGTCGCTGGTGAGATGGCAAACAGTCAGATCTCACCAGCGACGCAGCAGCGATCTGGCGGTCGTTGGGACCCTGTCACTCAGACCTGTAATATTGAGGTCGTTGGTCATTGTCCCCGTCAAACACACTGATGCATGCTGCCCAGTGGGAGCCCAAGGATCAAAAAATGGTCCAGGCCATTTCAACACGATCGTCTATCTCACAGCAGGGGCCTGGTCGCTGCTACTTGTCACACATAGCAAGATCACTAAGCACCCACTGACCTTGTGGAGACCAGTGGAGGATAACACTGCAGGCACCAGTTAAAGCACTCAAACACAGTGAAACCCGAGGTGCATTGCTCCCTAGAATTTGAATATGCAGATGAAGTCCATGGAGCCTCGGTTAAGAGTCTACAACATGGACACCAGCCAGTTATCCCACCAGGGAAGGACCTAGCCCAGGGTATTAGCAGCCCTTAAGTCACTATCCAGCACTTGCGAGCTTGAAGATATGGCCAGGGGTTTACCATGGACTAGGTATCCAACCACAGACAGCTGTTTCAGGGTTGTTGCCCCTCATCAGTGTGGCGCAGGATTCTGGCTGGGTGGGAGCAATGCTTGATAGACAGACATCACAAAGCACCCACTGACCTTGTGGAGACCAGTGGAGGATAACACTGCAGGCACCAGTTAAAGCACTCAAACACAGTGAAACCCAAGGTGCATTGCTCCCTAGAATTTGGGATAACTGGCTGGTGTCCATGTTGTAGACTCTTAACCGAGGCTCCATGGACTTCATCTGCATATTCAAATTCTAGGGAGCAATGCACCTTGGGTTTCACTGTGTTTGAGTGCTTTAACTGGTGCCTGCAGTGTTATCCTCCACTGGTCTCCACAAGGTCAGTGGGTGCTTTGTGATGTCTGTCTATCAAGCATTGCTCCCACCCAGCCAGAATCCTGCGCCACACTGATGAGGGGCAACAACCCCGAAACAGCTGTCTGTGGTTGGATACCTAGTCCATGGTAAACCCTGGCCATATCTTCAAGCTCGCAAGGGCTGGATAGTGACTTAAGGGCTGCTAATACCCTGGGCTAGGTCCTTCCCTGGTGGGATAACTGGCTGGTGTCCATGTTGTAGACTCTTAACCGAGGCTCCATGGACTTCATCTGCATATTCAAATTCTAGGGAGCAATGCACCTTGGGTTTCACTGTGTTTGAGTGCTTTAACTGGTGCCTGCAGTGTTATCCTCCACTGGTCTCCACAAGGTCAGTGGGTGCTTTGTGATGTCTGTCTATCAAGCATTGCTCCCACCCAGCCAGAATCCTGCGCCACACTGATGAGGGGCAACAACCCCGAAACAGCTGTCTGTGGTTGGATACCTAGTCCATGGTAAACCCCTGGCCATATCTTCAAGCTCGCAAGGGCTGGATAGTGACTTAAGGGCTGCTAATACCCTGGGCTAGGTCCTTCCCTGGTGGGATAACTGGCTGGTGTCCATGTTGTAGACTCTTAACCGAGGCTCCATGGACTTCATCTGCATATTCAAATTCTAGGGAGCAATGCACCTTGGGTTTCACTGTGTTTGAGTGCTTTAACTGGTGCCTGCAGTGTTATCCTCCACTGGTCTCCACAAGGTCAGTGGGTGCTTTGTGATGTCTGTCTATCAAGCATTGCTCCCACCCAGCCAGAATCCTGCGCCACACTGATGAGGGGCAACAACCCCGAAACAGCTGTCTGTGGTTGGATACCTAGTCCATGGTAAACCCCTGGCCATATCTTCAAGCTCGCAAGGGCTGGATAGTGACTTAAGGGCTGCTAATACCCTGGGCTAGGTCCTTCCCTGGTGGGATAACTGGCTGGTGTCCATGTTGTAGACTCTTAACCGAGGACTTCATCTGCATATTCAAATTCTAGGGAGCAATGCACCTTGGGTTTCACTGTGTTTGAGTGCTTTAACTGGTGCCTGCAGTGTTATCCTCCACTGGTCTCCACAAGGTCAGTGGGTGCTTTGTGATGTCTGTCTATCAAGCATTGCTCCCACCCAGCCAGAATCCTGCGCCACACTGATGAGGGGCAACAACCCCGAAACAGCTGTCTGTGGTTGGATACCTAGTCCATGGTAAACCCCTGGCCATATCTTCAAGCTCGCAAGGGCTGGATAGTGACTTAAGGGCTGCTAATACCCTGGGCTAGGTCCTTCCCTGGTGGGATAACTGGCTGGTGTCCATGTTGTAGACTCTTAACCGAGGCTCCATGGACTTCATCTACATATTCAAATTCTAGGGAGCAATGCACCTTGGGTTTCACTGTGTTTGAGTGCTTTAACTGGTGCCTGCAGTGTTATCCTCCACTGGTCTCCACAAGGTCAGTGGGTGCTTTGTGATGTCTGTCTATCAAGCATTGCTCCCACCCAGCCAGAATCTTGCGCCACACTGATGAGGGGCAACAACCCCGAAACAGCTGTCTGTGGTTGGATACCTAGTCCATGGTAAACCCCTGGCCATATCTTCAAGCTCGCAAGGGCTGGATAGTGACTTAAGGGCTGCTAATACCCTGGGCTAGGTCCTTCCCTGGTGGGATAACTGGCTGGTGTCCATGTTGTAGACTCTTAACCGAGGCTCCATGGACTTCATCTGCATATTCAAATTCTAGGGAGCAATGCACCTTGGGTTTCACTGTGTTTGAGTGCTTTAACTGGTGCCTGCAGTGTTATCCTCCACTGGTCTCCACAAGGTCAGTGGGTGCTTTGTGATGTCTGTCTATCAAGCATTGCTCCCCCCCAGCCAGAATCCTGCGCCACACTGATGAGGGGCAACAACCCCGAAACAGCTGTCTGTGGTTGGATACCTAGTCCATGGTAAACCCCTGGCCATATCTTCAAGCTCGCAAGGGCTGGATAGTGACTTAAGGGCTGCTAATACCCTGGGCTAGGTCCTTCCCTGGTGGGATAACTGGCTGGTGTCCATGTTGTAGACTCTTAACTGAGGCTCCATGGACTTCATCTGCATATTCAAATTCTAGGGAGCAATGCACCTTGGGTTTCACTGTGTTTGAGTGCTTTAACTGGTGCCTGCAGTGTTATCCTCCACTGGTCTCCACAAGGTCAGTGGGTGCTTTGTGATGTCTGTCTATCAAGCATTGCTCCCACCCAGCCAGAATCCTGCGCCACACTGATGAGGGGCAACAACCCCGAAACAGCTGTCTGTGGTTGGATACCTAGTCCATGGTAAACCCCTGGCCATATCTTCAAGCTCGCAAGAGCTGGATAGTGACTTAAGGGCTGCTAATACCCTGGGCTAGGTCCTTCCCTGGTGGGATAACTGGCTGGTGTCCATGTTGTAGACTCTTAACCGAGGCTCCATGGACTTCATCTGCATAGCAAGATCACTGTCGAGGTCGCTGTTGCGTCACAAAAACTGTGACGTATCAGCGATCTCGCTAGCGATCTCGCTTAGTGTGAAGTTCCCCTTGGGCCTCTTCAAAACACAAAAGCCCTTTTGAGGGCTACCTCAAGTGTACCTCAGTGACAGTGTAGATTAGGAAGGGAGAGGTTATGGAGCAGGGAGAGTTGAAAGGATCCATTCATTAGCAGGATAATATTACCAAAACAATAGCTCTTTTGAGAGCTGAAGAGACACGGTACAGAGTTAGAATTTAATCAGAGTAAGTCTGCATGAATTTTCCTTGGAGAGTCATGTGCGCCTATCAGTGATGATTGATTGCCCCACCATAACAGAAAACACGCTCTGACATTACACTAGCAGCAGGGCATGCCACCAGCTCCAAGGCATATAAGGACAGTTCAGGTCAAGTGTTCAGCACACACAATAATTAAAGGGAAGTGAATCATCATGTATGATGCAGGTATGGTCAGTTGAATATCTCTTTAGCATCTTGATCAACTTCTATCTTCTATCTCCTTGGCATTGTTACAGGCACAGATAACCCTTGCTGATATGCTGGTTTATTGAAAATGGCCCAGTTTGAGCACATTTTCCCCCCACTTCTGTTGTAGCAGGTGTGTGTGTCTCTCCCCATTAATCCTTCATGTTGAATAGAGCTGGTACCTCTGCTGCCAGTGTGGCGCCCCTGCGGGTATTAGCCACAGTATAAGATCATAATAGTTGCACTCACTTAGAAAGCCATGCCACTGCACTACCACCTTTGGCCAGTAGGGGGAGCTCCAGAGACACCAGAGACTTCCCTAGAGATAAAACACTGGTATGAGGTAAATTTTCAGACAGTTGGAGCCACGAGCTCAGAGTGACAGGAGCTGCATTGAGTTCCTGAGGACTGGCTGACAATTTCCAGGGCCAAGCCATCGGTCTGAGGAGGAGAAAACTGATAAGAGGAACACTTTCAGAATCGGGTAGCATCATTATCTACCCTAGATAAAAAGCGCAGATACGGATACCGGATCCGTGGCTGCATTAGTTATATACAATACAGCAACCGGAAAAACGTGAGGTAACAACAAGCTTCACAGGGCCAGACACAGCAACATACTAAGAGTTCAGCAGTACTCCCGGAGGGGGTAAGCAGAGAGAGACAAAGGACTCAAGTTGCCTGTTGAGTGGGACCCAGAGAGGACAGATTTGGGCCAGCAGCGAGTTCACACACGGCAGCAGGGCCACATAGACAGCGCAAGCAGGAGGTAAAGGACCCGGTGGGGCCTGAGCAACTGAACCCCTATTGCAGACTCCGGAGACGGGACTTGTTGTATTATAGTTTGGTTGAAAGTAAACCAGTTAAACCTCATCTGTGCCTCAGCCTCTGATTTAACAGCTACCATCTATCCAGGATTGGGACCATCACCGCTGAGAGAATTTGCTGTGAATCAAGTAAGTGTCTGTGTCCTTAACATCTCCTCACCATACTTCCATCTTCATCCATCATTAACTTTA
Source organism: Allobates femoralis (assembly GCA_033576535.1). Taxonomy (NCBI): domain Eukaryota; kingdom Metazoa; phylum Chordata; class Amphibia; order Anura; family Aromobatidae; genus Allobates; species Allobates femoralis. The sequence goes on from JARQOC010000005.1 coordinate 67,475,903, forward strand.
ACATCACCTGTCCAGGGGACCCTACAGCCCTACCCGGAAAAGGGCTATACCATCTCAGCTGCCTCTCACCATCATCCCCTGGCCAGTACAAGGCAGCGGTGGCCATATATAGCCACATTATTCTGGGTGGCGTCACGACAATAACATCTACAAACTTTATAAATTATATAAACTTCTAAATCCCCTGTAAATACCCCCTTTTAGGAGTGTGCCAGCCTGGGGCCACGGCCTGGGTCCAGCCACCAGTGACTCCCCCAAGGAAAGGGACCCTGCGCCGGGTATCCCGGTCCCCTAAGCTGGGCGGCACAGCTCCCTTTGGCGTCACGAACAGGATTTACCGTGCCTGGTTAAATCGGGTACTGTGTGCCGTGATTAATGCCGAAAATTGTGAGAAAATCCGAGAAAAATTGACTTTTTTATCAAAAAGTGATTTTCCCATTGGAAACCATTGAAATAGACTTTTCCCCATTGACTAACATTGAAACAAAATGGCCGCCAGCCTCTGAGGTAAAATTGCATCATCACTAATTACCTCATAACTGCCACAGCACGAGACTGCTATTTGAACTGTGTCATAGCCCTGAGCTCTGATCTGACTGAAAAATTTCAGATTCCGCCATTACTGAGCTCACGGCGAGCAGAAGCAGCAGGGGGCGTGTCTTTGTGGGCGGCACCAAGCTGAGAGCTCTGACGTCTGCAAAAGGGGAAAACCAATCCTGCTGCACAGCGGAACGATTATACGCCATCCCGACGGAGGCAGAGGACCAGAAGGGTCCGGATTAACTAAGGGGGCGCAACATGTCGCAGCACGGAGACGCCGAAACACCCGGCGACACAAATGCAGCTGAAGCACAAAACAGAGCGCTCGGCAGCACAGCGGCGCAAGGTGCAGCGCCCATTATGCCGATGTTGATGCCATATACCCCAGGTGCTCCATGGCTTCCAGTGTATGAAGGTAAGCCTAATACTTTTGATGATTTTAAAGAAAAACTGCTGGCCTATTTAAACATGTTTCCAATGGCAGAAGCTCAGCGTGTCGGTTTGCTGATGGCACAGTTAAGTGGTAATGCCAAGCGAGAAGTCACAGCATTTGAATCAGAGATCTTCAGAGAATTTTGCAATATGTATGGCTGCAAGAAGATCCGTACAACAGCCTATCATCCGCAAACAAATGGCTTATGCGAAAAAATGAACCATATTGTAATCGATCTCTTAAAGACTTTACCAGAGACAGAGAGAAACCTATGGCCAGAGAAATTGCCTGACTTGGTAGACCTCTATAACAATGTCCCGGTAAGCTCCACAAACTGTACCCCAGCTTACCTTATGCGTGCAAGACCTGGCAAGCTACCAATAGATCTAGAAATGGGTATTGTAAAACCTGACGCAGAAGTGCAGGATTCCAACTGGGACACCCTACGCCAACAACAATATCGCCAAGTGCAAGAATGCGTAGAAAGGAATCTCCAGAAAACTAGAGAAAGACAAGAGCAATACTTCAACCAGAATGCTCTAGCAACCCCATTAAAACCTGGTGATCAAGTGCTCAAGAGAAACCGTCGCACTAATAAATTGGACAATCAGTGGGAATCTGTCCCATATACAGTTTTACCAATGAGAGTGAACAATCCTAAAATGTGTCTTATAAGCAAAGATGGTGGATTAACATCAGTACTAGTGTCAAGAGACAATCTAAAACTATGTCCAGAGACATTGAAAGAAAAAGAAGTCATTCAACATGAACCAGAAGTTATTCAACCAGTACCGGTTCAACCTGTTAAAGAAAAAGAAGAAGATGGAGTATATCACACCTATCTAGGAGACTTTCCTAAAACCTGGCCAACCTACAATGGTGCAGTAGTAGTTCCCATGATGGCTTTCTATCAAACACCAGACCCTGTACCACAGGAAGTCCCAAGACAGGAAGAACAAATTCCTAGTAATAATAGTCCTGGACACGGTGGAATTGCCAACCCCACAAATGTGGAATTATTCCTAGCAGAACCAGAAGTACTTACTAGGTATACGTCCACTCACACCATCACATTGAGTACACCCAGTACACAAGCGTTACGCAGATCACAGCGTAGTACTCAGGGTCAATTACCAGCAAAATATGCAGACTACCAAATGTAAATAGATATTTAGTTGTTAATCAGTAGTTATTAGATGTAACGTTAAAAAGCTCAGTACCTGCAGAGACTATTCTGTATGAACTACTTGCATATTCTTGAACTCTTTTCTTCATTTATCAGCCCGGAGGCGGTAAATTAAAGCTCCGGAAAGACTGTTTTTTGAACATTCTTAAATTATTCATAAACTTTGTTGGAAAAATGGACGCTAATTGCAGTGCCTTTCCTAACAAATAAATAGCCCTCAAGGACAGAGCTGTATTAATGGACGCTATTTGAAGTGACTTTTTACAAGACTCTATTTTTTAAACTTGATTGGTTTTTGTAACTTTTTATTTTTTTTTAAGACTCTGTAGATATTATCTGTTATATCTTATGTTTATTGTCCCACAGTCCCGGAGTACTGTTCTTAACTAAGGGGGAATGTGGCGCCCCTGCGGGTATTAGCCACAGTATAAGATCATAATAGTTGCACTCACTTAGAAAGCCATGCCACTGCACTACCACCTTTGGCCAGTAGGGGGAGCTCCAGAGACACCAGAGACTTCCCTAGAGATAAAACACTGGTATGAGGTAAATTTTCAGACAGTTGGAGCCACGAGCTCAGAGTGACAGGAGCTGCATTGAGTTCCTGAGGACTGGCTGACAATTTCCAGGGCCAAGCCATCGGTCTGAGGAGGAGAAAACTGATAAGAGGAACACTTTCAGAATCGGGTAGCATCATTATCTACCCTAGATAAAAAGCGCAGATACGGATACCGGATCCGTGGCTGCATTAGTTATATACAATACAGCAACCGGAAAAACGTGAGGTAACAACAAGCTTCACAGGGCCAGACACAGCAACATACTAAGAGTTCAGCAGTACTCCCGGAGGGGGTAAGCAGAGAGAGACAAAGGACTCAAGTTGCCTGTTGAGTGGGACCCAGAGAGGACAGATTTGGGCCAGCAGCGAGTTCACACACGGCAGCAGGGCCACATAGACAGCGCAAGCAGGAGGTAAAGGACCCGGTGGGGCCTGAGCAACTGAACCCCTATTGCAGACTCCGGAGACGGGACTTGTTGTATTATAGTTTGGTTGAAAGTAAACCAGTTAAACCTCATCTGTGCCTCAGCCTCTGATTTAACAGCTACCATCTATCCAGGATTGGGACCATCACCGCTGAGAGAATTTGCTGTGAATCAAGTAAGTGTCTGTGTCCTTAACATCTCCTCACCATACTTCCATCTTCATCCATCATTAACTTTAACATCACCTGTCCAGGGGACCCTACAGCCCTACCCGGAAAAGGGCTATACCATCTCAGCTGCCTCTCACCATCATCCCCTGGCCAGTACAAGGCAGCGGTGGCCATATATAGCCACATTATTCTGGGTGGCGTCACGACAATAACATCTACAAACTTTATAAATTATATAAACTTCTAAATCCCCTGTAAATACCCCCTTTTAGGAGTGTTCCAGCCTGGGGCCACGGCCTGGGTCCAGCCACCAGTGACTCCCCCAAGGAAAGGGACCCTGCGCCGGGTATCCCGGTCCCCTAAGCTGGGCGGCACAGCTCCCTTTGGCGTCACGAACAGGATTTACCGTGCCTGGTTAAATCGGGTACTGTGTGCCGTGATTAATGCCGAAAATTGTGAGAAAATCCGAGAAAAATTGACTTTTTTATCAAAAAGTGATTTTCCCATTGGAAACCATTGAAATAGACTTTTCCCCATTGACTAACATTGAAACAAAATGGCCGCCAGCCTCTGAGGTAAAATTGCATCATCACTAATTACCTCATAACTGCCACAGCACGAGACTGCTATTTGAACTGTGTCATAGCCCTGAGCTCTGATCTGACTGAAAAATTTCAGATTCCGCCATTACTGAGCTCACGGCGAGCAGAAGCAGCAGGGGGCGTGTCTTTGTGGGCGGCACCAAGCTGAGAGCTCTGACGTCTGCAAAAGGGGAAAACCAATCCTGCTGCACAGCGGAACGATTATACGCCATCCCGACGGAGGCAGAGGACCAGAAGGGTCCGGATTAACTAAGGGGGCGCAACATGTCGCAGCACGGAGACGCCGAAACACCCGGCGACACAAATGCAGCTGAAGCACAAAACAGAGCGCTCGGCAGCACAGCGGCGCAAGGTGCAGCGCCCATTATGCCGATGTTGATGCCATATACCCCAGGTGCTCCATGGCTTCCAGTGTATGAAGGTAAGCCTAATACTTTTGATGATTTTAAAGAAAAACTGCTGGCCTATTTAAACATGTTTCCAATGGCAGAAGCTCAGCGTGTCGGTTTGCTGATGGCACAGTTAAGTGGTAATGCCAAGCGAGAAGTCACAGCATTTGAATCAGAGATCTTCAGAGAATTTTGCAATATGTATGGCTGCAAGAAGATCCGTACAACAGCCTATCATCCGCAAACAAATGGCTTATGCGAAAAAATGAACCATATTGTAATCGATCTCTTAAAGACTTTACCAGAGACAGAGAGAAACCTATGGCCAGAGAAATTGCCTGACTTGGTAGACCTCTATAACAATGTCCCGGTAAGCTCCACAAACTGTACCCCAGCTTACCTTATGCGTGCAAGACCTGGCAAGCTACCAATAGATCTAGAAATGGGTATTGTAAAACCTGACGCAGAAGTGCAGGATTCCAACTGGGACACCCTACGCCAACAACAATATCGCCAAGTGCAAGAATGCGTAGAAAGGAATCTCCAGAAAACTAGAGAAAGACAAGAGCAATACTTCAACCAGAATGCTCTAGCAACCCCATTAAAACCTGGTGATCAAGTGCTCAAGAGAAACCGTCGCACTAATAAATTGGACAATCAGTGGGAATCTGTCCCATATACAGTTTTACCAATGAGAGTGAACAATCCTAAAATGTGTCTTATAAGCAAAGATGGTGGATTAACATCAGTACTAGTGTCAAGAGACAATCTAAAACTATGTCCAGAGACATTGAAAGAAAAAGAAGTCATTCAACATGAACCAGAAGTTATTCAACCAGTACCGGTTCAACCTGTTAAAGAAAAAGAAGAAGATGGAGTATATCACACCTATCTAGGAGACTTTCCTAAAACCTGGCCAACCTACAATGGTGCAGTAGTAGTTCCCATGATGGCTTTCTATCAAACACCAGACCCTGTACCACAGGAAGTCCCAAGACAGGAAGAACAAATTCCTAGTAATAATAGTCCTGGACACGGTGGAATTGCCAACCCCACAAATGTGGAATTATCCCTAGCAGAACCAGAAGTACTTACTAGGTATACGTCCACTCACACCATCACATTGAGTACACCCAGTACACAAGCGTTACGCAGATCACAGCGTAGTACTCAGGGTCAATTACCAGCAAAATATGCAGACTACCAAATGTAAATAGATATTTAGTTGTTAATCAGTAGTTATTAGATGTAACGTTAAAAAGCTCAGTACCTGCAGAGACTATTCTGTATGAACTACTTGCATATTCTTGAACTCTTTTCTTCATTTATCAGCCCGGAGGCGGTAAATTAAAGCTCCGGAAAGACTGTTTTTTGAACATTCTTAAATTATTCATAAACTTTGTTGGAAAAATGGACGCTAATTGCAGTGCCTTTCCTAACAAATAAATAGCCCTCAAGGACAGAGCTGTATTAATGGACGCTATTTGAAGTGACTTTTTACAAGACTCTATTTTTTAAACTTGATTGGTTTTTGTAACTTTTTATTTTTTTTTAAGACTCTGTAGATATTATCTGTTATATCTTATGTTTATTGTCCCACAGTCCCGGAGTACTGTTCTTAACTAAGGGGGAATGTGGCGCCCCTGCGGGTATTAGCCACAGTATAAGATCATAATAGTTGCACTCACTTAGAAAGCCATGCCACTGCACTACCACCTTTGGCCAGTAGGGGGAGCTCCAGAGACACCAGAGACTTCCCTAGAGATAAAACACTGGTATGAGGTAAATTTTCAGACAGTTGGAGCCACGAGCTCAGAGTGACAGGAGCTGCATTGAGTTCCTGAGGACTGGCTGACAATTTCCAGGGCCAAGCCATCGGTCTGAGGAGGAGAAAACTGATAAGAGGAACACTTTCAGAATCGGGTAGCATCATTATCTACCCTAGATAAAAAGCGCAGATACGGATACCGGATCCGTGGCTGCATTAGTTATATACAATACAGCAACCGGAAAAACGTGAGGTAACAACAAGCTTCACAGGGCCAGACACAGCAACATACTAAGAGTTCAGCAGTACTCCCGGAGGGGGTAAGCAGAGAGAGACAAAGGACTCAAGTTGCCTGTTGAGTGGGACCCAGAGAGGACAGATTTGGGCCAGCAGCGAGTTCACACACGGCAGCAGGGCCACATAGACAGCGCAAGCAGGAGGTAAAGGACCCGGTGGGGCCTGAGCAACTGAACCCCTATTGCAGACTCCGGAGACGGGACTTGTTGTATTATAGTTTGGTTGAAAGTAAACCAGTTAAACCTCATCTGTGCCTCAGCCTCTGATTTAACAGCTACCATCTATCCAGGATTGGGACCATCACCGCTGAGAGAATTTGCTGTGAATCAAGTAAGTGTCTGTGTCCTTAACATCTCCTCACCATACTTCCATCTTCATCCATCATTAACTTTAACATCACCTGTCCAGGGGACCCTACAGCCCTACCCGGAAAAGGGCTATACCATCTCAGCTGCCTCTCACCATCATCCCCTGGCCAGTACAAGGCAGCGGTGGCCATATATAGCCACATTATTCTGGGTGGCGTCACGACAATAACATCTACAAACTTTATAAATTATATAAACTTCTAAATCCCCTGTAAATACCCCCTTTTAGGAGTGTGCCAGCCTGGGGCCACGGCCTGGGTCCAGCCACCAGTGACTCCCCCAAGGAAAGGGACCCTGCGCCGGGTATCCCGGTCCCCTAAGCTGGGCGGCACACCAGCATTGTCAGAACACGATGTTTTCAGGAAGTGATGTACAACACCACCTCTTGAAGGATTCCATTGTGCAACCCTTTTGCAACTCAAAAAGGAGAGAAGAAATATTCTCCTAGTAGTGTCGGTCGAGAAAGGTAGGTAACCAGTATAAGTTGTTGGCGAAAATGTCTATCACGCGAGGGTCTTAAAACAGACACTTACACAGGAATTGTGGCATGTGGGCCAACCTTCAAACAGGCAAAGGTCCTGTGTCACCTAGATGGGGAACAATACCCATCCTCTCCTCACACTGACTTGCCTTCACCTCTTCCGCTACAACCCATCCAAGCTGGGGTTCCGAATCCCCTTTGTATCAGTGGGAGTCCACTTGATGAGAGTCCTCTCAACTATATAAAGGAGGGTTCTCACATATGTATGCAGGAGGGCCCTCCAAAATGTATAGAGGGCCCTCCCAAATGAATACAGGAGGACTCTTCCAAAAGAATAGAGGAGAGCCCTCCTTAATGTATAAAGGAAGGCCCTCCAAAATGTATACGGAGCCCTACTAAATGAATAGAGGAGGGCCCTTCCCAAAGTATAGAGGATGGCCCTCCCAAATTATATATTGGAGGATCCTCCCAAACATATGTTACAGGGCCACCTCTGGGTCCTCACCAAACTCAGGTTTGCAGGCCCACACTGTGAACAATTAATTTGAGGGCTGCAGAATGACATGGAGGATGACGAGGAGAGACAGTAACTGGCATACCCATGATAGAAGTTGGGCCGACTACTATTTTGTAGGATGCGTGATGTGACGCTCCATGCTGTCGCTCCTTCCCACCCTCCACCAAGTTCACCCAGTGTCCCATCACAGATATGTTTCATCCCTCATTGTCCAGAATCACTTCTTCACATAGCTGTTGTTATGTTGACCTACCTAGTTACAGCGTTTTTAACAGCACAGTTGAAATTGTTTGACACATTCTTATTTCAGTTGTGGACAGCACATAGTCTAAATTATGTCAGCTGTAAAACGAGTTTTGTGGGGCAGCCACAGGAAAAAGATCACGTAAGCATTCTGTTCCCACAAGCCTAAATGTCAATATCTCCACAGACAGTAATTTGGCAAGGTGAGATTTTAGCATTTGTGCCTATGTAACATGGCTGCTTATTTAAGCTTTCTTTCCAAGCGCTCAACTTGACGCTTGGACAACTAAGTGGATGAGGTTGGTGTTTGCTTGCTTTCTCTTTGCAAATGCACCTTGTGGGCAGGAGGTATGAGCTTGATAGACAGCAGATTGTCAAGGACAAAGCACAGGCAAAATGGCAGAAGTTTGAGTCGCAGACACAGATTTGGTACTCTGTATGCTGCCCACCTAATGGGGTGCTTAGCTGGCACATGGTTACGTATACTCATGGTGCTCAGGTTGCCTTTGCCCTCACCTCTACTCAGATTGGTATGGTAGATGCTACAGATTACAATGTTTTTTTTTTTCAGAAGGACTTTCAGTAAAAAAAATTCCAGACAGCGGCTGAACGCCCCATGCCCTGACTTGGGCCACAGTGGGGGTGCTCTTGAGCACAGTTGACCCAGTTCTCAGTCTGGTCAAACCAGTACTCCTTGGCACCTATGTTGGTGTTACATATCAATCTTCCTCTGTGTTGCTGTGCTGGTATGCGTGCCAACAGCCCAGTTCGGATGAGTGGACTCATCATCGACCAAATCATCTTCCATGTTATCCGCCTTAACAATTGAGAATGTAGGCTGACCTGATGTCAACTATGTCCCATCATCATCCTAAACATCTGGAGACAGTAAATCAGGTTCCTCAAAGTGATTTCTTCTGGCGTGAGCCCTCAAATACTTTTGCATCAATGCTCCCAAACCTCCAAAATGTATAGAGGGCCCTCCCAAATGAATAGAGGAGGGCCCTTCCCAAAGTAAAGAGGAGGGACAGCCCAAATGTCTAAGTAAGAGCGGTCCCTCCAAAACGTACATTACAGGGCCATCTCTGGGCCCTCAGCAATCTTAGGTTTCCTGTCTACTGCAGGCCCTCTGAACATTTGAATTTAGGGCCACAAATATCATGAAGGTGGAGAAGGAGAAAGAGGAGGGTTTTGCCTAACACTACAATGCGCATATTGTAAACTGCGATGGTATATGTATTCCGCTATCTGAGTCTCAATGGGGGAGGGACCGCCCAAATGTCTAAGTCAGAGCGGTCCTTCCAAAACGTTTGTTACTGGACCACCTTAGGCCTCTGAGGTCAAAGATCAACATACCTACTGGTACATTGTAGCTGGCCTTGTAAAATGCTGGGGAATAGCTAACTAAAAATGATGTATGACAGAGGCACCTACAAAATGTAGGTGAGTCAGCGCCCTTCCAATTGTAAAAGGTGAAAAAAAGCTACAACACTATGTGTGAACAAACACTAAAAGCGATATTTTTTTGTTTCTCTGGTTTATTTAGCCTTGCATACAAGTGATTATGCATGAAAAACTGTTTGTGAACCTTTTTGGCCTGTTAAATGCGATTAAGATTAGGTTTGGTAGTTGTTTTTGTGTATCTGTAAGGGTACCTTTACAAGTCGCAACATTGCATGCAATTTCACTTGCAACTTACTGGTTGCAGTGAAATCATGGACACATTGTTCCATTTTGTTGCTGTGCACAAATGTAACAATGTGTCCATGATTTCACTGCAACCAGTAAGTTGCAAATGAAATTGCATGCAATGTTGCGACGTGTAAAGGGTACCTTTACACGCGGCTACATTTCTAGGGTGGCTAAGATTAGGTTTGGTAGTTGTTTTTGTGTATCTGTAAGGGTACCTTTACAAGTCGCAACATTGCATGCAATTTCACTTGCAACTTACAGGTTGCAGTGAAATCATGGAGACAAGGTTCTATCTTGTTGCTGTGTACAAATGGAATAATCTCTCCATGATTTCACTGCAACCAGTAAGTTACCTGTAGCCACCCTAGAAATGTAGCCGCGTGTAAAGGTACCCTAACAGTGGCGTAATCCTGCAACAAACGTATTCCCACAAAGCATATGTGAGTCAGAAATGTCTGCAGGTAGATTCTCCAGGCCCTTCCCATTCTGTTTCATCACTTTCCCACCCATTTCAACCTTTTCCTCATTCCCCAGACCCCGTTTTTTAGGGTCCAACGGAAAATTACTCGCGTTCCCATTGACTTAGGCTGGCTTCACACTACGGTTTTTACCATCCTGTTCTGTTCTTTTAAAAAATGAACAGAACAGATCATTTTTGCCCCCCATATATCCCTATGTTGCCAGATTGGTCATATTTGGCCATCCGGTTTTATGAACTCAGTCCCAGATTCGTTTCTGTCCTTTTTTTTCCCCGGTTCCAAAAACGAAGTCTGGGGGGGCGTGTCCAGCTGCTAATGGCGCCGGACGCTTCTTAGCTGAGCTCCTCACCCAGACCGCTGACAACGGCATCACACTGGCCACATCGCGCCTCCAACAGCTTCACAAAGAGGACCGCGAAAGCAGGATTCCCCCCTACTATGCCGCGGGCAGCTTCACGGAGGCGGCAGCCAGAGAACAAGGTAACAGATTACTTTGACTCAGGCAGACCGCGCGCTCCCCCACATAACATGGCGGCGACGCCAGAACTCCCGCCTCCTTCCTCCCCGGCATCACAGCGTTCTCCTCGTGGCATGGAGGAGACAGGAGGAGAAGAAGGTGACAGAGCCCCTGTGACACAGGGAGCGATTAAAGCCCTCCTGGCTGCCCAGAGGATCTCTATAATTGAGGACATGAAAGGGCTCATTGGCACACTAAGGGAAGACCTGGGGGCACTTATAGACCGTACAGAACACCTAGAAGCAAAAATGTCAGACTTTGCATCGGCCCATAACAGCCTTGCTGACAGCCATGCCGGGCTGGATAGAGAGGTAGGGACGGTCTCTGCCACATTGTGCCACCTCGAAGACCAGTTGAGGAAAAACAACTTGAAGCTGCGGGGATTAGCAGAGGGAGGAGACGAGATGGAAATGGCTAAGGCTTTTCTGCTGGCAGCCCTACCGGACTCTCCCCAGGAGCACCTGGACATAGAAAAAGCCTTCCGGATTCCCAAACCGGCGAGGCTTCCCTCTGAGATCCCGAGGGATATATTGGTGTCCCTGTTGAGATCCGGGATCAGAGACAGACTCCTACGGCGTATGAGAAACGGCCCCCCACTGCCAGAGCCCTTCTCGGGAGTACAGGTGTACCCCGACCTCTCCCCGGGGACGCTCGCCCGAAGGAGGGATTTCGCCTCAAGCTGCAGAATTCTAAGGGAAAACGCCATTTTTTACAGCTGGGGTTCTCCAGTGGCGGTTAATTTCAAGCACAATGGAAAGAGACAATCGTTCTCCTCCCCCACTTTCCTGAGAAAGACTCTTAAATCGTGGGGATTGATCCCTGCAGGCAGCCGCCCCTCACCTCGTCGGGACTCTAACAAGAATGGGGGTGAAGTTCCTGCCACATCTGAGGCCACATGAGGGCCCAGAACTGAAAAGTTTTTCATCAGTAGGTCTGGACGACCTGCTCTGCTTCAATTCTCTATTATTGATTGCTCCTGTCCCCTGTGGGTTCGAGTCTGGAAGTAACCTTATTAAACCGGAACTTATCGAGCCTGGGTCACGACATTGTCGGACGTCTGGACACCCCACATGGATATAGGAGAGTGGGGGATTCCCCCCCCCCTTTTTTTCGACCCCAGTTTTAACCGGGAGTCGACTGGAGTTTACATGACTGTTTGTTTCATTGTTTTCCTGCTTAATTGATTTACGTCTGTACGCTACCAATCTACTTATCTGTTGTTGTTTTTCACCACTCGCCCTCCGGGTGTACTCCTCGGGACCTCCCCCTTCTCACCCCCACCCGCCCCCCCACCCTCACTCTCCCTCTTCCTCCCCCTCATTCCCCTACCTCCTTAATCCCACCCCCCTTCCTCCCTTCCATCCCTCCCCTCTCTTCTCCCTTTCCCCCCAATTTTCCCTTCACCCCTATTCCCCCCCTCCCTCCTTCTACACATTTTCTGCTTACTTTCTGATAATCTACTTTCTCGTCTGACTCTCAGTCTCTATTTCTCCTTCTCTGTGCACGCCTCTGGGGGTTGATTTGGTCTGCTCGCTTGGAGCCCGCTCTCTTCTTGAAGAGGTAGCCACTATGGGACTCAAGATTTTGTCCCTCAATGTGAAAGGCCTTAACTCCCCGGCCAAGCGGTCTTTCCTATGGAGGGAAATAAAATCTTCGGCTGCGGAGGTAATATGTGTGCAGGAGACCCACTTGCTCCCATAGACTCCAACACGCCTCTTTCCCTCACATTTTCCATGCCTGTCACACAGAAAAGAAAGCTGGGGTTTGCATACTAGTAAAGGGTTCAGTACAATTTCAAATACTGGATAGCATTGTGGACCCGGTGGGAAGGTACGTAATCTTGAAATGCAATTTAGCAGGTGAGGCCTATACCTTGGCTAACGTTTATGCCCCAAATACGGGACAACTAAAATTCGTGAGATCCATACTAGACAAACTTAGAGAGCTAACAGTAGGCAAATTAATCGTTTGTGAAGATTTTAATGCAATAATGGAGAGCCGCCTGGACTCCTCCTCCCCTGCTGTGCTGGGGGGTAGGACTCTGGGACCCCTGTGTCGGGAGCACCATATTCACGATGTATGGAGATATCAGCACGCCGAGGAGAGGGATTATTCCTTCTTCTCGCACGTGCATGGTTCTTACTCGAGGATTGATCTTTTCCTGGTGAATGACGCTGCCCTGGGAGCCTGTAGGTCCTCAGAGGTGGGGGTCATCACCTGGTCGGATCACGCGCCAATCACACTGGAGTTAGCACTAGGATCGGGGGTTGGTGCTCCGCGTCGCTGGAGGTTAAATGCAGGCCTTCTGGCAGACCGGAGGTGGTCACTGAGCTGGAAACCAAGTCGCAGGACTATTTCTCCATAAACGATAACGGGGAGGTCACGGATGACACGCTGTGGTATGCCCACAAGACGGTCATCCGGGGCCTTCTCCTACAAAAAGCCTCTCAAGTGAAAAAGCGCCGTGAGCGCCTGAGACAGGAGTGGATAGAAAAGATAGGTCAACTGAAAACGACGCATAAAAAGAACCCATCATCTGTTTTGCTGACCCAGATTTCGGAACTCCGATTAAAATTGAGAGCCCTATTTCTCCAACAATATGAGAGATCTCTTCGGAAATTGAAAACGAAATTTTATGCGATGGGGGATAGGGCGGGGGCCCTCCTGGCCCGTCGTTTAAAAAAAGGGATGCTAAAACTATGATTACCCACATGAAACGAAACGATGGGAGAGTGGTTAGAGATCCGCCCGGGATGGTTGAGGTGTTTGCTTCATACTACGAAAAGTCATATAACCTAAGAGAGGATGTAGACACCCCTCAGCCTTCACCCTCGGCCATAAGGGATTTCCTCCGGAAACTAGATCTCCCTGCCATCTCATCAGAAGACCTACACACGCTAAACAGGCCTCTCACCTCCCTTGAAATTGACAAAGTGATTGTTTCACTGAAGTCTAACTCGGCTCCGGGCCCGGATGGGCTAGCGAACGAGTATTACAAGACGTTTCGTCCGATCCTCACGCCATACCTACTCCGCCTATTCTCCACTTGGCAATCAAAGGGGTCCATCCCGGGACAAGCCCAGGAGGCCACCATCACGACCATCCCCAAGCCGGGGAAGGCGGCAGAATGCCCCGAAAACTATCGTCCAATTTCCTTGCTGAATGTGGACCTAAAAGTCTATGCGAAATTGCTGGCGGTCAGACTGACGGCGGTGATCCCCTCCCTGGTCCATCCAGACCAAGTCGGATTCGTGCTTCACAGGCAAGCTAGAGACGGAACACGTAGAATGCTGAACTTGATGGAGGTGAGTGAGAGAAGGGGGGTCCCTTGTGTATTCCTGTCTCTAGACGCGGAAAAAGCGTTTGACAGGATACACTGGGGATACCTACGGGAAGTTCTCTGCACTTTCGGTTTGACGGGCCCCATCATGTCAGCGATTCTCGAACTATACTCCCACCCCTGTGCTAAAGTCTTTTCGGCGGGATTTTTGTCCCGCACCTTTCAGATATCCAATGGGACCAGACAGGGTTGCCCCCTCTCCCCCCTGATATTTGCCCTGTTGATGGAGCCCTTAGCGGTCTCCCTCAGGGCGAATCCCACGATTAAAGGAATCCAAGTGGGGGACAGGACGCACGTGGTGGGCCTATATGCCGATGACGTTATCATTTCCGTCTCTGACCCGGCATCCTCGCTTCCCGGGATAATGGGGTCGCTTGACCTGTTTGCGCGAATCTCGTATTATAAATTGAACGCGAGCAAGTCCATGATATTACCGGTCCACGTACCGGTAGGGTTGGCGGAGCGCCTTTCACGATTGTACCCTTTCAAATGGTGTCCTCATGGTATCCAATATTTGGGGATCTGTCTCTGCCCATTGGCGGAGATAGCCTCCCGGAACGCAGAAAAATTGGAGAGGGACTTGCGGGGGGCGCTCGATGCTTTCCCATTGGCTTCAATGTCTTGGATGGCGAGGGTACAGGCAATAAGAATGATGTGGCTGCCGAAAATAATCTATATGTTTAGATGTTTGCCAGTCACATACCCTCCTAGGGTTATCGCTCGCCTTCAATCTGTGATCAACCGCTTTGTCTGGGCCAAAAAACCCCACAGAGTCCAGAGGAAAACCATGTATCTCCGCCTAGCCGGAAGAGGGATGGGAGTCCCAAATGTCGGCATGTACCTTAGAGCCATAATTCTGGAATCAGTACGGGAATGGTGGAGAGGTGAGATGGATTTTGGATGGGTGCAAATAGAATCCCACTCTGTCCCCGGGGGTTCACTGAAACATCTCCTCGCGGCTGAGTCTCTGGGAGAAGTTGAAAGAGAGGACCTCTTGCAACCAATGTGTGCCCTCTTAAAAGAGTGGGGAAAACTCACGAATTCTTGGGCTAAAGTCCCGATTTCGGAGATCCCCCTCTCCGCACTTAAACTTCATATCCCCTCTCTGAGCCTCATCCGCTGGAGGGATCGTGGCTTGGAAAACTTAAGTGACCTCTTTAACCGAAACGGCTTGATGACTTTTTCAGAATTTGTGGAGATGTACCTGACCCTGGAGCACTCTTTTCTCCAATTTTTTCAGATAACGCACTTCCTCCACTCAAAACAGTGCAAGCATGACTTGCTCCCCTCGGGACCTTCCCCCCTGAAACACCTTGCCTCCAGGGAATCGCTCAGACCTAAAGGCCTGTCGCTCCTATACAGAGGGCTAGTGGGTGACTGTTCGACGTCCAAGACCCCACCTATGGAGCGTTGGGAAGATGACTTGGGCTTTGTAGCTGCTCTGGAGGACTGGGAAGGAGCCATGCAATGCATGATACGGGCTACCAGCTGCATTAATCATGTGGAACTTTTGAAAAAAATCCACTTGCGCTGGTACACCCCCCCCTCCAGACTGGCGAACTTTGGCCTGGGTATTTCTCCCTTGTGCTGGAGACAGTGTGGCAGGAGGGGAGATTTAGCCCACATGTGGTGGGGATGTCCTAAATTGACCCCATTCTGGACTATGGTAGCTGGCCTCTTGGAAACTCTCACAGCAATTAAAATCGCACTAACGCCACAATTGGCGGTCCTCCACATTGGATGTGAAGACTTCCCTCCGGTGCTCCGTCACCTTCTCACTTATGTACTAACGGCGGCCAGAATAAGCGTAGCTGCAAAATGGAAGCTTAACTCCCCTCCTGCCATGGCAGACTTGGTAGAGAGACTGAATACAATGTTCTGCCATGAATATTATTTAGCTCTGGACTTAGGATCCAGACGCTACGTAGCGGAAGCCTGGGACTTATGGGCATCGCACCCTTTGGCTCTTCAGGTTCCGTGCTAGTTGACTGATCCGTCCCTACTGGAGAGTGAGGCTGCTGTCTCTACCCTCCCAACCACTGTATGCCCTTCTCCCTACTTCCCCCTACTTCCCCTTCCCCTCCTCTGACCCTTCCCCCCCCTCTGACCCTTCCCCCCCCCCTCTCCGTCCTCAACCTTCCCTCTCCAGAGGTTTACAGATTTTCATAGCTCCCCTCTAACTTTTACCTCCTTCTCTCTACCTTCCCCTACCCCCATCCCCCCCTCCCTTCCTTTAACCCTATGTGTATTTAGGGGATCCCAGTACACTGATTCCCTCTTCTCCTTGGACGTGAATACGCGAGTACTGGATTTAAAGTGCTAAGAGATTGTCACCAAAATATCGTGCTATGCGACATGGAACGAGACTCTTTTAACATTGTTGGGAGACACAGTCGGTGTATCTGTTGGTGACCTTTTCCTAATACGTCTAATTGTTCATGTGCACTTAGGCTTTAGTGCCACTCTTGTTTGTTACCATTATTGTTTGTTGCAATTTTAACATAATAATAATAATAAAAAAACTATTGATGACAAAAAAAAAAAAAAAACGAAGTCTGCCCTGTTTTTGGCCTCCGGTGATAAAACCGGACAGAAATGAATCCGGTCCGGGATACTTAACATGGGGGACTATGGAACGGGATTCGGGAAAAAACAGAATTGTTTCCCAGATCTGGTTCCAGGGTACAGAGCATGCTCAGAACAAGAGCACTGCTCTGTACCCGTGGTATATGTGTGTAATTTCACTTTAGCAGTGTATCTACATACAATGAAATTAAGTCAAGGAATGGTTAACAATAAAAAAAATCAAATACTTCTCCCGGTGACTGTCCAGGGAAAACTTCTGATGCTGCAAAGACCTTAAAAGCTGATTGGCCGGTAGCGATCAGCTGATATGTCACGTGACCGCTACCGGCCTATCAGCTGCTGATCAAGGTCCTTGCAGTATCCTTGCTGCATCGGATGTGGACACCTCGGATCCCGGGACAGGTCAGCCTTTATTTTTTTTATTTTGAATGCCCATTGCTTTAGTTTATTTCACTTTATGAGTGTATGTTCATACACTCTTAAATTGAAAGTACTGCAGGCTCGGCTCCTCCCAGCTCTGTCAGTCCAGATCCCTCCGGACTGACAGAAATGGCATCTGGAGTTTACAATCCGAGCCTGTCCGTTCCTGTTCGTGGGGTCCAGCAAAATACAGGATCCCTCAGACAGGAACAAAACCGTAGTGTGCAGCCAGCCTTAGATTGTACTTGCTATTAGGAACAAATACATGATTATTATAAAGTACTCGTAACGAGTATAGCGATTACGAATATTACAGTACTCTCCCATCACTAGTGATTGTAGATGCAACGATGCAAATTCCTTTAGCAGACATACATACACACACATACACTCAGCTTTAAATATAGAGATTTATTTCCTTGAGTTTTGACCATTTATTTAATTTAGTTAATTGTTTTCAGCATTTTTCCAAAGTTTTTTTTTCACCCTGAAATCAAAATGGATTAACAATTAAAAAAAAGTATAAACCGGAAGGGGGAAGGGGAAACAACACCCCAGGAATACTCACTGGATTCCTGCACCGATATGATGGTTGGCGTCCATCCACATACATATAAGAAAGGATTATCGGTGCAAGTACTTCTTTTTGATCCTTTATTTCAATGTAAAATATACAGATCATGCGTTTCGAGGAAACCCTCTTATTCTTGATCAAAAAGAAGACTTGCACCGATAATGCTTTCTTAATAAAAAAAATGTACACCAAAAATGTGTCAAAGCCGTATGAAAAAATGTGCATAATTTCTGAAGTGGTTTTCTAGCCATAGTCTCTATTTTCCATGCAGAAAAAAACAAAAAAAAACTGTGTGAACAACTCCTTATAGCAAATAAATGAAAAAGCTGCCATAACTCTTCACATCTCTTTATTCAGTATCTGACTTCTGAAGTTATAGGGCACCTACATCATTTACAGGAAATATCTATATATAAACGAACCACTTCCGCACAAATTACGTTGCTTCCATGTTCATGTAAATAAAACTATAAACTGACGTTAAATTCACCAGACCAAGACTCTTTGAAAGCCAAATCCTCCGAAGTGGCAGGTCTAAGAACAATTCATCAATGAGCAAATATTGGGATCATTGAATGACACAGCAATGGTCGATGGCAAACAAAAGGTTTTGCCGCCCACAGAAGTAATGTGGCTTCCAAGACAACGATTAACTCGGGACAACACAAATTGTTGTGCTACGTTGGGAATGAGTTGTGCGGGACTGATTGTCATATTGCATCTGCTGTGACTCCTCTCTTAACGGACGGCTCCAGCGGTTTAATCATGATTCTACTTGATTAATGATCATCGGCTCCAGCCTGTGCCCGCCGCCTCCGCTGCAGCCTGTGCTCCCTCCAGCCTGTGTCTCCTCCAGCCTGTGTCCTGTGCCCCCCTCCGGCCTGTGTCCTCTGCCCCCCTCCGGCCTGTGTCCTGTGCCCCCCTCCGGCCTGTGTCCTGTCACCCCCTCCGGCCTGTGTCCTGTGCCCCCCTCCGGCCTGTGTCCTGTGACCCCCTCCGGCCTGTGTCCTGTGACCCCCTCCGGCCTGTGTCCTGTGACCCCCTCCGGCCTGTGTCCTGTGACCCCCTCGGCCTGTGTCCTGTGACCCCCTCCGCCCTGTGTCCTGTGACCCCCTCCGCCCTGTGTCCTGTGACCCCCTCTGCCCCCTGTGTCCTGTGACCCCCTCTGCCCCCTGTCCTCTGTGTCCTCTGCCCCCTGTCCTCTGTGTCCTCTGCCCCCTGTCCTCTGTGTCCTCTGCCCCTGTCCTCTGTGTCCTCTGCCCCTGTCCTCTGTGTCCTCTGCCCCCTGTCCTCTGCCCCCTGTCCTCTGCCCCTGTCCTCTGCCCCTGTCCTCTGCCCCCTGTCCTCTGCCCCCTGTCCTCTGCCCCCTGTCCTCTGCCCCCTGTCCTCTGTGTCCTCTGCCCCCTGTCCTCTGTGTCCTCTGCCCCCTGTCCTCTGTGTCCTCTGCCCCCTGTCCTCTGTGTCCTCTGCCCCCTGTCCTCTGCCCCCTGTCCTCTGTGTCCTCTGCCCCCTGTCCTCTGCCCCCTGTCCTCTGCCCCCTGTCCTCTGCCCCCTGTCCTCTGCCCCTGTCCTCTGTGTCCTCTGTGTCCTCTGCCCCCTGTCCTCTGCCCCCTGTCCTCTGCCCCCTGTCCTCTGTGTCCTCTGCCCCCTGTCCTCTGTGTCCTCTGCCCCCTGTCCTCTGCGTCCTCTGCCCCCTGTCCTCTGCGTCCTCTGCCCCCTGTCCTCTGCCCCCTGTCCTCTGCGTCCTCTGCCCCCTGTCCTCTGCGTCCTCTGCCCCCTGTCCTCTGCGTCCTCTTCCCCCTGTCCTCTGCGTCCTCTGCCCCCTGTCCTCTGCGTCCTCTGCCCCCTCTGCGTCCTCTGCCCCCTGTCCTCTGCCCCCTGTCCTCTGCCCCCTGTCCTCTGCCCCCTGTCCTCTGCCCCCTGTCCTCTGCCCCCTCTGCGTCCTCTGCCCCTTCTGTGTCCTCTGCGTCCTCTGCCCCCTCTGTGTCCTCTGCCCCCTGTCCTCTGCCCCCTGTCCTCTGCCCCCTGTCATCTGCCCCCTGTCATCTGCCCCCTGTCCTCTGCCCCCTGTCCTCTGCCCCTCTGTGTCCTCTGCGTCCTCTGCGTCCTCTGCCCCCTCTGCGTCCTCTGCCCCCTCTGTGTCCTCTGCGTCCTCTGCCCCCTCTGCGTCCTCTGCCCCCTCTGTGTCCTCTGCGTCCTCTGCCCCCTCTGTGTCCTCTGCGTCCTCTGCCCCCTCTGTGTCCTCTGCGTCCTCTGCCCCCTCTGTGTCCTCTGCGTCCTCTGCCCCCTCTGTGTCCTCTGCGTCCTCTGCCCCCTGTCCTCTGCCCCTGTCCTCTGCGTCCTCTGCCCCCTCTGTGTCCTCTGCCTCCTCTGCCCCCTCTGCGTCCTCTGCCCCCTCTGTGTCTTCTGCGTCCTCTGCCCCCTCTGTGTCCTCTGCCCCCCTGTCCTCTGCCCCCTGTCCTCTGCCCCCTGTCATCTGCCCCCTGTCATCTGCCCCCTGTCATCTGCCCCCTGTCATCTGCCCCTGTCCTCTGCGTCCTCTGCCCCCTCTGTGTCCTCTGCCCCCTCTCCTCTGCCCCCTTTGTGTCCTCTGCGTCCTCTGCCCCCTCTGCGTCCTCTGCCCCCTGTCCTCTGCCCCTGTCCTCTGCCCCCTGTCCTCTGCCCCCTGTCCTCTGCCCCCTCTGTGTCCTCTGCCCCCTCTGTGTCTTCTGCCCCCTCTGTGTCCTCTGCCTCCTCTGCCCCCTCTGTGTCCTCTGCCTCCTCTGTGTCCTCTGCCTCCTCTGCCCCCTCTGTGTCCTCTGCCCCCTGTCCTCTGCGTCCTCTGCCCCCTCTCCTCTGCCTCCTCTGCCCCCTCTCCTCTGCGTCCTCTGCCCCCTGTCCTCTGCCTCCTCTGCCCCCTGTCCTCTGCCTCCTCTGCCCCCTGTCCTCTGCCTCCTCTGCCTCCTGTCCTCTGCCTCCTCTGCCCCCTGTCCTCTGCCTCCTCTGCCCCCTGTCCTCTGCCTCCTCTGCCCCCTGTCCTCTGCCTCCTCTGCCCCCTGTCCTCTGCCTCCTCTGCCCCCTGTCCTCTGCGTCCTCTGCCCCCTGTCCTCTGCGTCCTCTGCCCCTGTCCTCTGCGTCCTCTGCCCCCTGTCCTCTGCGTCCTCTGCCCCTGTCCTCTGCGTCCTCTGCGTCCTCTGCGTCCTCTGCCCCCTCTGCGTCCTCTGCGTCCTCTGCCCCCTCTGCGTCCTCTGCGTCCTCTGCGTCCTCTGCCCCCTCTGCGTCCTCTGCCCCCTCTGCCCCCTCTGCGTCCTCTGCCCCCTCTGCGTCCTCTGCCCCCTCTGTGTCCTCTGCGTCCTCTGCCCCCTCGCGTCCTCTGCCCCTCTGCCCCCTCTGCGTCCTCTGCCACCTCTGCGTCCTCTGCCCCCTCTGCGTCCTCTGCCACCTCTGCGTCCTCTGCCACCTCTGCGTCCTCTGCCCCTCTGCGTCCTCTGCCCCCTCTGCGTCCTCTGCCCCCTCTGCGTCCTCTGCCCCCTCTGCGTCCTCTGCCCCCTCTGCGTCCTCTGCCCCCTCTGCGTCCTCTGCCCCCTCTGCGTCCTCTGCCCCCTCTGTGTCCTCTGCCCCCTCTGTGTCCTCTGCCCCCTCTGCGTCCTCTGCCCCTGTCCTCTGCCCCCTCTGCGTCCTCTGCCCCCTGTCCTCTGCCCCCTGTCCTCTGCGTTTGACCTTTCTCTAATTTGTTAATTGTTTCGCCTCTTTCTCGTTTTTTTCACCCCTGTCCTAATGGTTACTTGTCTCCGAAGGTCTGCCGGCCCCCCAGGTCCTCTCACTTGGTTCCTGCCCCGATCTGCGTCGCTTGGCGTCTCATGCCCATCTATGAAGGTCTGTCGCGTGCAATGCTTCTTCTTTGTCCTTGTCTTCTTCAATGCAATCCTCTGACACGTACTATGAGCCAGCGCTGGACCCCCGTTTCGCGGGACAACCCCTATTCATGATCAAACTAGAGACTCACCGATAACTTTCTAATAAATAAAATATGTAACCACTGAGTCAAAGCCGTATGTAACAATGAGCACTAATACTGATGTCTACCACTAGCCACCTGCAGAACAAAATCAAAAACGAACTCGTGTAACAACTTTAGTAAATGAAACTATATTATGTTTCTAGCTACCAGTATTACTTTGAAGTATAGGGCCCCATCATTGGGTTCTATATAAACTGATACAGTCCCTGACAGAAGTTACGTTGCTTATCCATGTTATGTAAATAAAAGCTTATAAACTGACTTAAATTCATCCATTGGTTGTATGATATTACTCTTTTGAAAGCTGAAATCCTCCGAAATGTGGTTTAGGTTAAGAAAATAAATTGGCATCAATGATGAAATATTGATCATTTAATGAACACAGAATGGTCAGATTTTGGCAAGACAAAAGTTTTGTCGCCCACAGAAAGTAATGTGATTTTCAAACAACAAAATTAACTCAAAATACAAATATTTGTTGCATAACATTGGGAATGACGTTGTGGTGCTATTAGTCATATTTAATATTTTGTGTGACTTCCATAGCTTTAAGGACTGCATCCATGCGGTTTAACAATGATTCATACAATTGATTAATGAAGTCATCAGGAATAGCAAAGAATGCAGTCTTACATGCCTCCAGAGTTCATTTAGACTCTTTGGTTTTGTCTTCCAGCTTCCTCTTTCTTCTCACCCCAAACATGCTCAATGATGTTCATGTCTGGTGCTGGGCTGGCCAGTCCTTGAGCACCTTGATCTTTTTTGCCTGGAGGAACTTTGTTGTAGAGACGTATGTATGAGATGGAGCACCATCCTGCTGCAGAATTTGACCCTTTTTATGATTTGGAATGTAAGAGGTAGCTAAAACTCTTGATATTTTAGGCTATTGATATTGCCTTCCACCTTGCTAATGTTTCGCACACCCCCATACTGAATGTAACCCCAGACCATGATCTTTCCACCACCAAATGTAACTGTTTTCTGGGTGTATTTTGGATCATACAGGCTCCAGTAGGTCTCCTGCAGTATTTGCGGCGGCTGTGGTGTAATTCTACTGAAGATTCATCACAGAGATCCACCTTTTGCCACTTTTCCAGCATTTAGCAGGCTGCGGGACTTTGCAAATGCCACACAGCTTTTTATTTGCCTTTTGTTTAGTGCTGGCTGCTGGGCACTGTTTCAACCATGGAGGCCATTTTAAGACAGAATCCTACAAACTGTTCTGGTTGACACAGGGACTTGAGGTGACCAGGCCTGTTGGAGCTCTGCTGCAGTGGAAGAGGCACTTGCTTTGGATTTTCTAACCAACAAACAGTTCTCCTGAGCAGTTGACTTGCAGGGTCTGCCGGACCTGGGCTTGTCAAACACATCTCCAGTCTCTTCAAATCTTTTTTTAATTCTTTGTACTTGACGCAGAGACACATTAAATATGCCAGCCACCTCTGCAGTGGATCTGGTCTTCAGCCTCTTGATAATCAAGGTTTGGGTCACAGGGTGGATTTTTGGCATGTTGTCAGAGCTCAAGTTGCAGTTCAAGTGAAGGTTTGGGGTGCTGGGTTTCTTTTTAGACACAACCACTAACTGATCATTTACTGAGCACAGGTGAGGATGTAAACTAGGATTGGGTGCATTATATGACCAGGCGACAAAACTTTTGTCTTGCCAAAATCTGACCATTCTGTGTTCATTAAATGATCAAAATTGTTGATACCAATTTATTTTCTTAACCTAAACCACATTTCGGAGGATCTCAGCTTTCAAAAGAGTAATTTATACAACCAATGGATGAATTTAACGTCATGTTATAAGCTTTTATTTGCATAACATGGATAAGTGACATTACTTCTGTCAGGGACTGTAGTCTCTGCGTCTCCCCGACATTCACTTTAAACTTCCCATCTCATTGTAAAACCATCACAAAAGTTAATCTTGTTATCATTTGTCATTTTTTATGCCCGCATCACTAAATCTCACTGTATAATCCTTATTAAAGCGCTGCTTGATGTTCGGTTCTAGTGTTTTAATCTGCTAAACATTTCACAATTCCCGTGGATTTAAATGTAAATGAATGTGCACAGATTAGACAAAAACTGTGTCAGGTAATTGGTCAAATGTATCGATGTATGACAAGAGGAACTGGCTCGTAATTTTCATTCTAGATAAAGGGGTGATCCGAAGGCAAAGTAATTTTCATTTTTAATCACTGTCTATTTGATGCCATAATCTAAGCCATTTTCTAATATACTTGCATTAAAAATTCCCTACTATTCCCTAACTACACTATCCAACCACTATTAAGTTTTTTTTATCAGTTCTTCCTTTTCGATGATGCTCAATTTGCTTCATTCAGCGCATGCTGCGATACTCACACAAAGCATCATCAGGGGGCAGTGGCTCGGCTCCCTGCCCAAGTCTCTTTCCCCTCCCTGAAATGAAGCGTCATCATTGATGCTTATTTTAGGGGCTGCGCTAGTCACTGTGCATTGTGTGATGTACACAATGATGGCACGCTCTCTGTTCTTGGCTTAGATCTGCAGTAACAATTCGGCAACAGAACAGAGTGCAGTGTGCACTGTCAGTGCGCTCTGTAAGAAGTCTTCCTTGGAATAACAGAGACCAGCACCAACCCCACAAGTGGTGTCACTGGTCTCTGCATGCTGGGTATTCGGACATTGGTCTGCTGCCGGGTCATTTCTGCTTTGAGCCTACAATACAGCACGCGCTGTCATTGTGCACATTGCACAGTGCACAGCATGGAGGGCCTAGCCCGCCCCTGAAACGGGTTTACAGATGACCCTTCATTTTAGGGCGATGACAAATGCTGCAGCAGTAACGACAGATTCTGCTATCGATGACACTGAGTATCCCAGCATGCACTGGGATTTTCAAACGAAGCGTCATCCAAAAGGAAGTAGGGAGAAAAAAATGGAAGCCAGATAGTATATTGAGGGAACGGTAGGGAAATTTTAATGTAAGAATATTAGAAAATTGTTTAGATTTTGACACTAAATAGGGATTTAAAATAAAAATTACTTTGGTCTCCGACTATTCCTTTAATCCTAAAGGAGTTGCAAGTGGTTGAGGTCCAGGTACTTCCCCGACTATGCATTTATAGAACTTTATGCACTGGGGCACAGTCATGAGGAACAGAAAAGGGTCTTCTCCAAACTGTTGCCACAAGTTGAAAGCTACAATTGTCCAAAATGTCTTCATATGCTGAAGCATTAAGGTTTCCCTTCACTGGAAATAGAGCTTTACAGTTGGCACAATGCAGTCAGGCAGGTAATGTGCTCTTGGCATTCGTCAATCCCAGACTTGTTTATCAGATAGACAAGTGTGACCCATCACTCCACAGAACAGGTTTCCACTGCTCCAGAGTCCAGTTGCAGCTGCTTTACACCACTCTACCTGATATTTGGCATTGAGTTTGATGATGTAAGGCATGCATACAGCTGCCTGACCATGGAAACCCATGTCATATAGCTCCTGGCTCTGGCGCAGTGTTTCATGCTGATGTTAATTAGAGATGAGCGGTGTTCGAATTAAATTGTTTGCCAATCTCGAATCTGAGCTGTTTTTGTCGATGTTCGAGTCGTTCGTCGAATTAGAACAATTTGCTTAAAATTCGGCAGTTTGAGGTCATGTTCGATTTCAGTACCGCAATGTATATACATACAGTACATTGCGGAACTGAAATGAAGTAAAATCAAGGGTTAAAAATTTAAAAAAAAATCAATACTCACCTTTCTAATCCATCCAGCGATGCTTCCAGCACTGCCTACCTGTCGGAGATGTGATCCCGGCAGCGATTCCCTGTGAAATGACGAGTTCTCGCGATAACTCGTCATTTGACCAGAAACCGCTGCCGAGATTATGACGTCATCGCAGGTCCTACAGGCCCTCACTAGTAGTGAATAGTAGTGAGGATCTGTAGGACCTGCAACCTTGTGTATGCGATGGTTTGTGGTTGATAGAAAATGTACGTGGGACAGACAACACAAGATGGAGAATCCAGCAGCACATCTCTACGATCAATACTGCCAAAAAGGATGAAGAAAAAGGTAATGCCCTGACCTCTATTGCAAAACACTTTTTGGCAAAGCACAATTGCAGCCCAGCAAGCATTAGAGTTTTGGGGCTACAGGGTATACGTGCAAACATCCGGGGTGCCCTCCTCCTCTTCTGCTGTCACTCAGAGCAGATGCATATCATTTGTCCTGATGTCAGTTCCAGATTCCTGCCCTGGTGTCTGAACAAAGCATAAACAGCACAGCAGGAGGCGGCACAGACAGGCAGAGGTGGAGGGAATGGCCCCCAAGTCAATCGAGCTTACTCCAGCCACAGGGACTGCCTCCATGGCTTCTAACTGTAAGTTTTTCTAAGCCTATATCTCAGGGTACACAGCACACAGACACATGGGGGACCCATTCCCTGAATGCAGCAGACATGCTGCATTCAGTGCTGCATTTAGCTTGAAATCCAGGAAGGACAGGTCCTCTTTAAGAACATATTATAATGATGTCCCCTGCCTTGGCTCAATATGTTCCATCCTTTGGGTGCTTTGATCACAGACTGACACTTCTCCTCTCGACCCCATCTGACTTTTAAACTGAGCCCTTTAAATCGGCTAGCGCGAGGATAACAAGTGCACTTGTATATAGCAACTGCAGGTGCCGTAATCGCAATCTTAATACATCCTTCCGGGATCTGCTATTCCTCCTACTCAAGCGCGATTGTGTGGTGCTTTTACGCGCATGCGCAGCTGCGTGGGACACTCTGACCCAGATGATGACTTCCGGTTGCACACTTCTGGCGTTGACTGCCGGAACAGATGCGGTGGCATGCCTAATGAACATGCATTACAGGTATTACTAGTGACTACTTGCCTATTTAAAGACCTTGTCACAAACACAGCTTGCTCCCCTGACGAAGTTGCCCTCTAGGGTGACGAAATGTGTAAGGACAGGCTGGGGTCCCCCTGTACACGGCTGATAACTGTTCACCTTGGGTAGCCTCATAGCTGCTATTGCTGGTTGGATGCTGATTTAGACTGGTTTGGTCGACGTTATTGCCTGAGAGATTGTAGTTTTAGGTGTATTTACCTCTTGCCACATAGTGCAGGTGCTCCCTACAGGGGATTTGCTTACTCCCATCATTTGATCTAACCTTGTTACAGCAGTTTTACTGCAAGTAGGTATTTTGGAGGATTTAACAGGAATAGGTCCCTGTAGCTTACCATTATTTGTTGGAGCCCGGTTCGGCTCTCCATGCACCAATTACAAACTGTCGATTTCTTTCTACTCAGGTATTGGTTACGAACTTATGCTGTTACCATAATCAATTCACCATAGTGGTTATTGTCAGGTTGCCGTTGATTTATGCTGTTGCTTTTTCTAATTGAGTACGTGTTTATTGATCGATTTATATTAGCAACAGCATCTATTCTTTGCATGTTGAGCTGTGTAACATTCAGGGGAGACCCCCCCTTTCACTAAAGGGCTATTTGCCTTTTTAATTGTTTTTAAAGTTTTTCTAGTTGTGTGTGACTTTCATTTGCACTAATGAAGATTTATACCTTTTATACCATGGTGATCGCCCTTCCACTACTTGTCGCTTTTATCCATACTTGACTGATGATCTGTAATAGGAGCCAGTGGTCAACTGTGTCGACAGGTCTAGAAGGAGGAGGACGGAGAAATATCTGTTAGCTTTGGCCGTAAGTCGTTAGTCATTTTGGTCAGGTTATTGTGTGGCGTCCTGCTTACGCAGGTAGCCACAGCCTTCCCTACTGCACAGCTGGGTTTCCACAGCAGACGTCCTGGTGATCGGTACCGCGGTTAGGCCTGAACTAGTGACCCGGAGTGGCCCTTCTGCCGTCCAGCAAGCCTAGGAGTGGGGACAGAAGGCAAGGAGTAGAGCCAAGGGAGTGGGGAACCGGCGGAGGTTCACCCACGTCGTACCGGACTTTGGGGGTCCGCACCGGTAGGATTACTTCAAGACTGCAAAAAACCCTTTCATACCATGGAGACTTCAGTCACCCAGTCCCCCTGCATACCCAGAAAGAGGGAGCCAGACACCGTAGTGAGGAATCACAAGCGGTGGTCAGAGAGGGTAAACCGTGGACCGCGCAGGAGGAAAAAGAGAGGACCAGAGGAAGTAAGGAGGCCAGTCTGGCTGCACGCTGGCAGGGCTTCAGTAACCGCAGAGAAGCTGAGGAGGCCTTATACCCACTTTCTGTGGAAGCTCACTGTGCACCTGGTCACCCGACAGTGCCCTGGACGTCTTTACCTGCTAATACCACCAGTAAAAAGGTAAAAGAGACTTCTACAGTGTGTGTGCGTCATTCCTCTCCGCTCCCGGTGCCCTTATAGACTGCTCCATCACTCCCTATCCCGACTTAAAGTTCCACTCCAAGCTGCCCCTTTACACTACGCTGCCCCGGAGGACCCGCTCCACCTGTAGGGAGCTTTGCCCTCTCAGCTGCATTACCAACGACCTCCGGAGGACTGTGGCAGCGCTGGTGACCCATCACCAGGTACTACAGATGCCGTCACATGACAAACTCTTATTGAAGTGTCACCCATGCCACGGGCTCAGGTGCTGCCACCTGTGACATCCCCGTGAGAACACCCACCGAGCTTGATACCCGAGTACCCCAGGGCCTGGGGCTTGACAATTGCACATAATAGACAACACCTACGCCATCTTGCTGCTCACATACACCCACTGATCACATACTCTATATACGGCCCATAATGCTCCGCACAGACACAGCCTACATGGCACTCCATGATGACATCCAGTACACACCCTCCACTTACAATTGAATCAGAGGCAGATCTAGGTTTTCTGTCACCCAGGGAAAGAATTCAGTTTGGCCCCCCCACAGCGTAGACCTAGAAGCAGGCGCGCACCAGCACCCAGCATATCTGGGCAGTTGCGTGGCCCTGAAGAAGGGAGCCCACTCGCTGTCTGTGAGTGAAGCAGTGAAGAGACCGATCACAGACAGCTGTCCTCTCTCCATCTCTTCTCTCCTGCTCTGCACTGATCTAGGTGATCAGTACACAGCTGGAGAAGAAGCTTACCAGGGGCTACATGGAGGGTGAAGGATCTTCCAGTTCCAGTCATGTGACTGATCACATGACTGAAATGAATACCCTTGAAGTCACTGCAGCTGCTCAATTTCTGCAGCCTCCTGCACCTCCTCTCCTGCTCTGCACCGATGTGGTAATGTATAGATTGTGTGTGTGTGTTTGTGTCAGTATGTGCATGCACTGTCCATGTAGAAGAGCTGTGTGTATGTTTCTATGTGCATGCATTGTCCATGTAGCAGAGCTGTGTGTGTATCTGCGTATGTACGTGTAGTGTTCCATGCAGCAGAGCTGTGTGTGTCTGTATGTGCATGTATTGGGCATGTAGCAGAGCTGTGTGTATGTGTATGCTTATGTAGCAGAGCTCTGTGTGTAGTGTGCATGTATTGGACATGTAGCAGAGCTGTGTGTGTATATATATATATATATGTTCATGTAGCAGAGCTGTATGTAGTGTGCGTGTATTGGGCATGTACAGAACTGTGTGTGGTAGTGTGAATGTAGCAGAGCTGTGTGTGTCTGAATATGCATGTACTGGGCATGTAGCAGAGCTGTGTGTATCTGTATGTTCATGTAGCAGAGCTGTGTGTATGTACCTGTATGTCATGTAGCAAAGCTTGTGTGTAGTGTGGATATATTGGGTAAGTAGCAGAGCTGTGTGTAGTGTACATTTAGCAGTGCTGTGCGTGTCTGTATGTGCATGTATTGAGCATGTAGCAGAACTGTGTGTGTAGTGTGAATGTAGCAGCGCTGTGTGTGTAGTGTGCATGTATTGGGCATGTAGCTGTGTGTGTAGTGTAGATTATTGGGCATGTAGCAGAGCTGAATGTGTGTAGTGTGAATGTAGCAGAGCTGTGTGTGTCTGAATATGCATGTATTGGGCATGTAGCAGAGTTGTGTGTATCTGTATGTTCATGTAGCAGAGCTGTGAGTATGTACCTGTATGTTCATGTAGCAAAGCTGTGTGTGTAGTGTGGATGTATTGGGTAAGTAGCAGAGCTGTGTGTAGTGTACATTTAGCAGTGCTGTGCGTGTCTGTATGTGCATGTATTGGGCATGTAGCAGAATTGTGTGTGTAGTGTAAATGTAGCAGCACTGTGTGTAGTGTGCATGTATTGGGCATGTAGCTGCGTGTGTAGTGTGGATGTATTGGGCATGTAGCAGAGCTGTATGTGTGTAGTGTGAATGTAGCAGAGCTGTGTGTGTTTGAATATGCATGTATTGGGCATGTAGCAGAGCTGTGTGTATCTGTATGTTCATGTAGCAGAGCTGTGTGTATGTACCTGTATGTTCATGTAGCAAAGCTGTGTGTGTAGTGTGCATGTATTGGGTATGTAGCAGAGCTGTGTGTAGTGTACATTTAGCAGTGCTGTGCGTGTCTGTATGTGCATGTATTGGACATGTAGTAGAGCTGTGTGTGTGTAGCGTGCAGGTCACAGAGCTGTGAGTCTGGTGTGCATGTGGCAGCTGTGTGTGTGTAGTTTGCAAGTCGCAGAGCTGTATGTCTACATGTGCATGTAGCAGAGCCATCTAGGTCTATGGGTATATAGTAGAGCTGCGTGTGTCTAATATAGTTTGCAGAATGACACTAACTGTAGATTTTTTGCCTCCGTATTCCACCCCAGTACAACAAAATTAGCCTTAAAGACCCCTCCCTTTTACACCACCAGGGAAGCTTTAAAGGGAACCTGTCACCAGGTTTTTGCAACCTAATCTGAGAATAGCATAATATAGTAGCCGAGATCTTAATTCCAGTGATATGTCACTTACTGAGCTGCTCAGTGTAGTTTTGATAAAATCACTGTTTAATCAGCTGGATATTGTCATTAGCAGTCTACTTGGACTTCTGCCACAGAGAAATCTGCAACAGAGAAAACACTAATTTTATCAAAATGACAGCAAGCAGCTCAGGAAATGACACATCGCTGGAATCAGGGTCTCTATTTCTACATTATGCTGCCCTCAGAAGGGATGGCAAAAACCTGGTGACAGGTTCCCTTTAATTAATAGGAATAAATGTTTTCTAATTTACATCTGTCTAAACCTGGGGTGCAGCTTATGGTTCATATGTGCAGCAATGCGGACAGAGTGTTAAAGGGGCCCATAGAGATTCCTTCGCCCGGGGCCCTCAAATATCTGGAACCGGCCCTGCCCAGAAGAGTCGGCGTTCAGGGCTTCAGTTTGTATTCCTTCATTAAAGACACAAGTACAATCGAAAGCTGGGAGACGGCTTATTATATCTTCTTTGAGCCTAGTACACTAAAATCGGGTCAGAAACAATCAGCTGTTTTCGCGGACCCGTGCTCCATAGGCCCTCATGTTAATGGGCGCGGATCGGGTCGGATCTGATTCGGTCCGCTGTGCCCAAAATCGGAGCAGTCTCTGATTTTGGGTACAGCAAAAAAAAAATCGGACAGAATCGGATCCGACACAAATTGGATGGCAATTAGGCCAAATCCGATCGGATACATTGCCCATAGGGATACATGGGGCCAGATCGGATCTGTGCTGTCTGTTTTACAATGGACAGCCACGATCCCAGAAAATTGTAATGTGAAAGCAGCCGGAGTCTTTATACTTACACTTTCTTCAGGTCCAGACATATTCATCCTAAAATTCTTTATTGATCTTCTGGATTTACTTATGATTATTACCATATTATATTGCTGCGATAAGCTTTTATACAATGTGACATATGCTACAAGTAAATCTACTTACTCTACGACTATTCAGAAGCATATATACCAGTGCCAGGAAGTGTTATCAGAGTCCTATGCTTTGATTTATATTTCTTCTTCTAGTATCTGTTTTTCTTTGTCATTGTATATAACGCTTTTCCTGTATTTTTGTTTACTTATTTATTGACAATGTGTTTATCGTTCTCAATTTTAGAATCTGATGAAGGTCCAGATATTGGGATCGAAACATTATATCTTCATAATTTCTAATTGGCTAAAATAAATACATTTATACATATCTTTGCTTTGGAGTGTCAAGTACCTGAATACCTTCATGCCCTTTCTTCCATCTCAAAATCGATTATAAGTTCCTATATCATGTCGTGTCTCCCACCCTGCAATTCATTATAAATCCCTCTATAGTGTCATTCCCCAACCCCCCAAATGATATGTCCCTATCCTTGTATAGTGTCCTTGCTCCCGCCCCTTAAAATAAGATGGGTCCTTATATATAGTGTTCTATCCAACTGCACACTATTATAAATCCCTGTATTGTCCTCTCTTCCAACCCCCAATTTATAATAAGTCCTTGAATAGTGTTCTTTCACTCCCCACCTCTGCAATACATTATAAGTTCTTGTTCTATGACATTTGTCCTTCCCCTGAAAACTCTACATACTGTGTTGTGTTCTCTATCCCTCACATTCATCAGTTCATTATATGTCGTTGTATAGTGTATTCTCTTGCCACATCCCCAATTATAAGTCTGTGTCCACTTTTCAACCCCCCAATTCATCATGTGATCCTTTATAGAGTGATTTCTCCAGATTTCATTATAAGTTCATGTATAGTGTCCTTTCTCCCCACATCCTAAGGCTGCTTTCACACTGTGTTTTTGGGCTGTCCGAGGGGATTCTTTTTTTGGAAGGACCCCTTGGACAGCAACGGATCCAAACTGATGCCTGCAATCGGATGCCAAACTGACATCCGAGTCCGATATTTTGCAGGATCAGTTTGGATCCTCTCCCCGCTCCTACCGTCACCTCGCTCCCCCTCTTCTCTCCCTCCTGTCACCTCGCTCCCCATCTTCTCTCCCTCCTGTCACCTCGCTCCCCCTCCTCTCTCCCTCCTGTCACCTCGCTCCCCCTCCTCTCTCCCTCCTGTCACCTCGCTCCCCCTCCTCTCTCCCTCCTGTCACCTCGCTCCCCCTCCTGTCACCTCGCTCCCCCTCCTCTCTCCCTCCTGTCACCTCGCTCCCCCTCCTCTCTCCCTCCTGTCACCTCGCTCCCCCTCCTCTCTCCCTCCTGTCACCTCGCTCCCCCTCCTCTCTCCCTCCTGTCACCTCGCTCCCCTCCTCTCTCCCTCCTGTCACCTTGCTCCCCCTCCTGTCACCTCGCTCCCCCTCCTCTCTCCCTCCTGTCACCTCGCTACCCCTCCTCTCTCCCTCCTGTCACCTCGCTCCCCCTCCTCTCTCCCTCCTGTCACCTCGCTCCCCCTCCTCTCTCCCTCCTGTCACCTCGCTCCCCCCTCCTCTCCCTGCTCCCTCAGTCTCTCACTCTTTCTCCCCTCTCCTCCGGACCTTACAAAATAAAAAATCTTTATTCTCACCCGTCCACGAGTCCCCCTGGCGGCTCCAGCTATCTTCTGATTACAGGACTGTGCCTGCGTCACAGTCACATGACCAGTTACCGCAGTAGCCGGTCAAGTGACCGGGTTGTGACATCACGCCAGGTCCTGTAAGGATCAGAAGATAGCTGGAGCCGCCCGGAGACTCGTGGACGGGTGAGAATAAAGATTTTTAATTTTTAACCCTTGCATTTACTTAATTTCACTTCCACAATGTATGTATATACATTGCGGAAGTGAAATTAGAGGGTTAGGAGCAGTTTTAGTGTACTGAGCATGCTCAGTACACTAAAATCAGGTCCGAGAAACCATCAGCTGTTTTCTCAGACCCGTGCTCCATAGGTCCCCATGTTAAAGGCCTCGGATCATGTTAGATATGATCCTGTCAGATTCTATCCAATGCTCCCAAAATCGCAGCAGTCTGCAATTTTGGGTGCAGGAAAAAATCTGACAAAACCGGATCTGACAGAAATCGGATGCCATTAAGGGCAAATCCGATTTGATCCGTGGCCCATAGGGATGCATGAGGGCCAAATCGGATCCATAGCTGTCCGTTTTAAAACGGACAGCTACGGATTGCACAAAAATGCAGTGTGAAAGCAGCCTTAGTCCCTGTTGTGAGGAGCTATCAGACATTTTCAGCACAGAGGAATAGTAAAGAAAATTTTATTGTTCACAAATTAAGGTGGAAGGGTATGTAGTGTCTCTTTCAGCCTGTTTGCATAGTCCATAATGCAATCAGTCTACATTACCATTGAATGTACCTGATGGTTAAAGGGGTTGTTGGTGTTTGCCTTTGCTCAACTAGGGGCTGGAAGGAGAGTAGAAGAAGACGTGTTTGGGGGAAAGTCAGTTGGTGTTGTGATTTGGAAGCCAGAGGATCAGAGCCTAAGGGGGTACTTCACACCCACAGCGAGATAGCTATCAATGTCGCTGCAGCGTCACAGGTTTTGTGACGTTGCAGCGACCTCGCTAGCGAAGTTGCTGCATGTGACATGCCACAGCGACCAGCGATGAGCTCGCTGATCGCTGCGGAATGGCCAGGACCATTTTTTGGTCTCCTGCTGGGCAGCATACATCGGCGTTCTCCTGCTTACCCCAGCCTATCAGAATACAGTAGCGGGACCTCGACATCGTGGAGAATTATAGTTTATATTCTTTTCCACTATGTCGAGGTCGTTACACGGGTCGCTGGTCGTTGAGGAGATCTGCCGGTTTGACAGCTCACCAGTGACCACACAGCGATGTTCTAGCGATCCTGGCCAGGTCGGATCGTTGGTGGGATCACTGGAACATCGCTACATGTAATGGGGCCCTAACTCAACTTAGAGTTTAATTCACATGCTATGGTAGTGAGATCCACCTTCTGGGATTTAGGAATTATCCAAAGGACTATTTTGCTGGCTGGTTTCTGATTTGTGGACTGGGGCATTGCGTTTGGTCAGCTACCTGGATTTGCTGAAATACCCTGTATGGATACAAATAGAACTTTTTGCATCGTTAACCTGCCTAGGTGATTATTACAACCCACAACTTCAGATCCTCACACCTGTTATATGTCCTCATTCTCACCCTGTCATCTATTTTGCCCCCCTGCATAGTGTATTTTATCCCTTAGTCATTATAAGTTCCAGTGTTGTGTCCTCTTCTCGCATTGTGGTCTTCCATATTTTGTTCTAAAATAAATAAATAATTTACTAATTTCTCCAAACAATCCTCGGCACTACTCTCATCACCTTCTGGTCTGGTATCCGCCTGATGATGAAGGAATGTTTTCATCAGTTTGCCGGCTGAGCCACAGAGAAAGAGATGGGTTGGGAGTTGAGCGCTTCCTGCCGAGTCGCTGAAACTTTGTATTGCCATCAGCAGAGCTGAACAATCACTGTCTGCCTGGCGATGCACACGATGGTGGCGAAAAAGAATATAATGACATCTCTCATTTCAGTCTACCCCTGGACAGCTGGCATAGACCCGCTCCACTTCTGGGGTGATGTGCAGCTGAACTGGCAGCACCGGCAGTATGTCGGCCCCGTGTACGTAGATGTAGAGTGCCTTGAAAAAGTATTCATACCCCATACATTTTTATTCATTTTTTTCACGTTACGCCCAGAATTGTATATGTATTTTATTAGGATTTTATGTGATATACTAACACAAAATAACAAGTAATAGGCTACGTTCACACGTTGCGTATTTTTACGCACGCGTATTTTTACGCGCGTAAAAAATACGCGACTGCGGTTTTTTACGCGCGTATTTCCAGTGCTTATAATGGGGCCTATGGAAAATACGCGTGTAAAAAACTGGAAAGAATTGACATGTTCATTTTTTTTACGCGCGTATTTTTATGCTGCGTAAAAATATGCGACGTGTGAATGGCAAAAGTGAATGTCCATTGACTTTGCTGGGAAATACAGATGCACATTCTTCTGGAGAAAATACGCGCGTAAAAATACGCGTCAAAATACGCACTGTGTGAACGCAGCCTTAGTGAAGGGTATAGGATAAATATTTTGAAAACATAACACTGAAAATTGTGATGTTCATTTGTATTCAGCTCCTTTAAATCAATATTTTGCAGGACCACATTTCATTGCAATTCTTGCTGTAAGTCTTTTGGGGGATGTCTATGCCAGCTTTCCACATCTAGAGGCAAAACGTTTGGCCAATTTGTCTATGAAAAATATTTCTAGTCTTGCCACAGATAAAATTTACATCTGGACACATGAATATATTTGATATAAACCATCCATTGTAGCTCTGGCAGGGTGTTTAGGGTCGTTGTCCTGTTGGAAGGTGAACCTACATCCCAGTCTTAAGTCTTTTGCAGCCTTTAACAGGTTTTCCTCCAGGATTGCCCTGCATTTAGCGCCTTCCATCTTTCCATCAACTCTGACCAGCTTCCCGAAACCTGCTAAAGAAAAGCCTCCCCACAGCATGAAGCTGCCACCAACAATTTTGTCAATGGGACTTTGTGTTTTTAGGGTGATGTGCAGGGTTAGTCTTCAGCCACACATAGCATTTTGTGTTTAGTACAAAAAGGTCTAGTTTGGTCTCACCTGACCAGAGTATTTTTTTGACTTGCTAGCTATGGCTGCCACAGGGCTTTTTGCAAATTAAAAAGGCAGTTCAAATATGTCTTTCTTCTTGCCAGGCTTCCATAAAGGACAGATTTGTGGAGTATACTGTACGACTAATAGTTGTCTGTGGACAGATTCTCCTCCAGCGTGACCATAGGCTTCTTGGCTGCTTCTCTCATTTCCGCTCTCCTTGCTTGGTATGTCAGTTTGGGTTGTCCCGAGACCCCTCCACTGTAGAATCCAAGACCATTTTTCCCTAAAAATGTCCTTCATAGTTCTTGAACAAACAAATGAATCATCTAGCACATCGGATCCTCTGATTTTTCCCCTTTTCACACAACAATCCATTACACACAGCAAGTTCCTCAAGGATCAGCAGAGGTCATTAAAATCGGCCATCAAGATTGTGGGCACAGTCCATAAAGTGCACAGTCCATTAAAGACACAGTTCGTCCATTTAGGGAACCAACCATGTAGGGAACAGTCCATTAAGTGCACACTTCATTAATCGCACAGTCCATTTAAGGCACAACCCATGTATAGCACCGTCCATTAAGGGCACAATTCATTTAGGGCACAGCCCGAAGGCTGCAACCTTGCTAATCCAGCAGGGGGAAGCGCAACAGTGCTAAACTTGGGAAGGGGATAAATAAAATTAGGTCTAGCCGGCAACGAGGCTAAAAAAAATTAAAAAAACAGGCCTCACTCTTGTCAGAACTTCAAACAAACAGTCCTTATCTGGCCAACAGTGCAACTCCAGGACTAACGGTGAGGCTATCAGCCTGCAACTTGACATCCTGCGTGATACAGGGTCCCAGCAGGGGTGTTTCTTACAATGGGTCAGTGACCTAACAACAGGTCTTTTTAGGGCAGTCTTCTTCAATCGGAGGCCTTTTGTGAAGGCTCCAACTGTCACCACAGCTTTTTCACCGATGACCAGGATGGACATGCCAGTTCGATAGTGTAGGCTGCTACCGGATGGTTCCAGGGGTCACATGGGGTACTCCTCCGGGGCATTCTCGACCACTATCTGCCCCCCAGCACACCCCATCATGGCCACCACTGGAGAAGAGAGCAGAGGAGTTAGGGGACAGCCACCCTCTCTAACACACATCAGAGAAACTCAGGTAAACCAACAAGCCTTTAAGGCTCTCTGGCACCTGTGGATTTTACTCCAACTGGGTGGCTAACATGGTCAATTTTGGCCAGCCACTGATGCTCCATCCTCCCAAGGTTGACCTCCTCCTGCCACTCTTCCACATTCTTTGTGGTGGTGACTTGACTTACCCCCACCACGTACAACTCGTTGCCGCCCTTTAATTTCATGAAGGTGATCACGTCCCCAATATAGAGGGTGCAGAGACAGGAAAGCAGATGGCCATGCTGCAGGGTGGACCAGTTGACATAGCACTGGTCAGAAGTCCTGTCTTCAGCCAAAAACCCAAGTGCCCTCTTCTGGAAGAAGGTCACCACCTGGCCCTGGGTATATTACTCATGAAAGTGGTTATCCCAGCAACCACTTTCGGGTGAGGGTATCTGAGAGCCTAACCTCCTCCAGAAATGACAAGGCCCAGGATGGTTCATTCCTATAAGGATACTTGCTAGGAAGGGATAGGTGACCACACATGGCATTTTCCAAGTCAAAGGTCTTTGGTGGAGGTGCTATGGAAGGCAAGGAAACAGGGGCTTTTGGCACTACTACCTCTTTGTCATTCTCCTACTGCTCTTCTATTTGCCGATTCACCAGCTGCAGGTTTAATAAGGCCAGGCATGCTGCAGGATCCTGCCTCCAATTTCTGGAGGTCCCAGCTGGCATATGGAATGGCTCACCCTCTCCTGAATCTGGGCTCTGTTCCAGTGGGACCTTTCTGGCATGTGAGACCAGCACTGGATCCTGACCTTGCTGCAAATCAGACCCAATGCAGGATGCATGGTCGTACTCCAGCTCAGATATGTGGGCATCTACTTTGCGGGCTGCTCCAGATGCGGTGAAGCACCCTCGGCCCCTGGGGTGGTGAGGAAAATTAGCTCCTCCAGAGCTGGCATGTCTTGGGAAGGATCCCTCAAGTCTCCAAAGTGCAGACTGCAGGCACAATGGTGCATGGTGTTGCTGCATCATACGGCATTCCCAAGAAGGTGCAGGCCTCGACGGTGACGCAGCTATCTTTTGCCTAGGGTCCTGCCTCTTCCAGCACCAGGGCCCAAGTGCTCTGGGGATATTATTGTTTTACCAATCTTGTTGCCTAACTCCTCGTTAACCCCTCAGTGCGATGAGCTGTAGAAGGCACCTGACAAATACCATTCATCGTCCCACAGGTAACACCTGGCCTTGTGGTTGGGGATATTGAGTGAAGTCTGTCACATTTGGAGGAGAAATAAGAAAAATAAAATATTTTTTTCAGCACACGACCAATTCATCTGAAATGTTGAATAAGGCTAGTGGGCATCAATGCACGGACAGGTCGAAGATTCATGCTATAATAACACACTTGTGCACATGCCAAAAATCTGTATTCTAAATGTATGCAAGAAAAGGAATTAAAGGGATTGCACATTTTCAAGTAGCATATCCATATTATACTGTTTTATGAGTTTGAACAGACCTATAACATCATGTACATTAAGTTTAAAATGGATATATGCTATCTTTACCTGAATTGCTAGCAAAGTGTGGAAGAGGTGACCTCGCACGCTGCTGACCCTGTGCAAAAATAAAGGTTTTCTCTCTAAAAGAAAAAAATATTAGAAAAATAAAGCTCTCTTAAAAAGGTATGTTTAAAGGAGATTTTAAGGCCCCTGGATTTCACAGCAACTGGCACATCTGGCACTCTTCCAAAGATTCACAGCCTGCTGGTGTCCCAACACCTGCAAACTCAGGAAAGTTTAAAAACTTTATTTTAAAGATTCCTTAAACTCATAATGTTGAAAGAAACTGGTAGATCCGATGGCGGCCTAAGGTTAACAGAGTTCTCAGCCACCGGGTCTTCAGGTGAGCATTTTGCCCCAAACCTTCAAACCTTTCTCTAAACTGATTTTTTTCTTAAAGTGGTTTTCCACTTACGAACCGAATCATCAACATTCATGTCGAATTTGAAATTGGCAACATTGTTTAGAAAAGATGCTCATTTCTAATTGTGACAAGCGGTAACAGACAAAAGTTACCGGAGTTCACAATATCGAAGTCACACACCAGGTATCCTACAACTGTGAACTCTAGTTACCTCAGTGATGTTACTGCATGCCACATTTGCTGTCTTGCGATACCTGCAAGATCGCATGAGAGACAGTGTGTGGGCCACGGTGACATCAGTGAGATTACTTGAGTTCACAGTGGTGGGATAACAATCGCTGGATCACGCAGTGGGTAACTCTGGTAAAATTTGTTACTGCTCGTCACAATGCTGATAATCGCACATTGACTGTTCCCCCAGCAAATGGGGAGAGCCTTCATTGATAGTGACCCACATGTGCTGGGAGACTGAGACTTCAAGAGACATTCAATAGACTGCAACGTACCTTACTGGATTGCTATGAGGAATATAAGGGTTAATGAGGCATTGGCTTTTGTCTTCATGTATTTACTCATTTTCTTTTTAATGTTTGCAGGCTCGATTTCATGGACTATAGCGGATTTGGTGGATTACTGCAGAATTTTAGGGGGGTGTTTTTTTGTTTTTCTTTTCTTTTTTCTTCAGATATTTTTAGTAAAATGGGAATTTGTCAGGAGTTTTATTTGAAATAAATTATTTTTGTGAGCTTAATTTTTGTATAACTGACTGGGTTAATAATGTCAGGTATCTGATAGACGCATCAACATTATTAACCCTTGGGCTTGATGCCAGTTAACATTACCAAATTGGCATCAACCCCAAATATCATTATCCCATTTGCTATCGCACAAGGGCAGTGGGAAGAGCCGAGACGAAGCACCGGGACTAACGCATATAATGAAGGTGCCAGTTTTGGGGCGGCTGTGGCCTGCTATTTTTAGGCTGGGGAGAGCCAATAATGGTGACCCTATGCATTTTTTTTTATAAAGTTATATATTTATTTATAAGTAAATAATTTGAAAAAATAGCATGGGGTGTCCTCTTTTTTAAATTACCAGTCAAAATAAAGCTGCCAGTTGTATTCTGCAGGCTCCAGCAATACCTTGACTGGCAATCAAAAATAGTGAGGATCCTACTTTTTGTTCAATCATTTTTTTTCCCGAAATACAAGGCCAAACAGCCTTTAGTGCCACATGAAAAGCATTGAATTGTGCAGACTTACAATATGTAGGGGGTGGGACATTATAAAGGCATTTGACATCTATCTATCTAATCTTTACAAAAATCTGCAGCACTGCGAAGGTGAGGTTAATATGCTCTTTAATCCAGCTTCAGGCAAACAATGGCGACATTTCGGGTTCACACACCCTTAATCCAGCAACCACTAGCTGGCTGTGCCTGGTTCTTATGCAAGTTAATCTCATTACATCAATAAATTATGCATAATTAAAATTTATAGTGCTCTATACACATACAATGTGTCACAAATTCCTTTTTCACATTATTCACAATAGTGCATTACTTAGGCCCCTTTCACATCAGCGTTTTACGCTGATCGCGGCAGTTGCGGTGAAAAAAACTGCAACTGCCGCCTAAGGGCCCTTTCACATCAGCGTTTTTTTCAAATCGCGGCAGATGCGGTGAAAAAAACGCATCTGCCGCGATTACCGCATACCGGCTGCACTTGCGGCACGGTTGCGGCGTGGTTACGGTAAACGTCATACAAGGTATAGGCGGATTTGCGGCAGGTGCGGCAAGTGCGGTTTTGGCACTTGCGGCAGGTGCGGCCGCGAAAAAAACCGCGGTCAGCCGCGTTTTTTTTTTTCGCGGCCGCACCTGCCGCAAGTGCAAAACCGCACTTGCCGCACCTGCCGCAAGTCCGCCTATACCGTGTATGGCGTTTACCGCAATCGTGCCGCAAGTGCAGCCGGTATGCGGTAATCGCGGCAGATGCGTTTTTTTTCACCGCATCTGCCGCGATTTGAAAAAAACACTGATGTGAAAGGGCCCTAACCGTCACACTTGCGGTTCACCGGCGGCAAACCCCATGCAATGTCTATGGGGCTTGCGGCACGTGCGGTTTAGTTGCGGCTTCGGCACTTGCGGCAGGTGCGGCCGCGAAAAAAAACACGGTCAGCCTCGGTTTTTCGCGGCCGCAAGTGCTGAAACCGCAACTATTCCGCACTTGCCGCACCTGCCGCAAGCCCCACAGACATTGCATGGGGCTTGCCGCCGGTGAACCGCAAGTGTGACGGATAGGCGGCAGATGCGGCAGTTGCGTTTTTTTCACCGCAACTGCCGCGATCAGTGTAAAACACTGATGTGAAAGCAGCCCAAGTCCCATATTAATTGAACCAATCGTGTTTTACATCAATAATAGTTCTTTTATGGTTCAGATCCTGGTTAATTGGAAGTCTACAATATTCAAAAACCTTTTTCATAACTTAATTGACACATTTAAATGATTAGAAGTGCTTTACCACATGAGAGCTACTTGTATCCACCGTGCTAAGCGTGGTTTTGGCATCCCGGAAATATGCAATGTGTCTGTGCATACGCTGCAATGGTGACCATGGGCGGTATATCGTCGCCCCGGAAGTACGTCATGCTTTGTGTATAATCTGCCATGGAGACCGTGGGCGGTATACTGACGCCATGTATCATTCTCACGCCTACGCTATAGCCGCTCCTCCTGATCTTCCACCTGGCTAGCAGCGTCATTGTGCTATTTACAACCAGGATCCTTGTACTTTAAAGTGCTATGTGCTTAAACCATAAATCATACTCTAGATAATTAAACATAAAATGTTAGTATTAAAGTGCAATTATGTGCATATTACCCAAACAGGTCTATATTAATGGGGAAACATGATACGATCCTCTTCCTGGGTCTGCACGGTTGTCCCTTGTATCGGGGTCCCTCAGGCTCCCTATACCACATGATTAGGTTCCGCCTTGGAAGTAACCCCGGGCTTCACCCTGTGGTCAGGCATCCACAGGTCCTTTATTGTGTATAACCCCTATTCAGACCTTCTTATTCTATATCTATTCATAAGACTATGTGTTTATGTAATATTCATAGTGTTAGACCTTTAAAATACAAGTAAGATATAAGTAAAGGAGCATCTCTTACCTCACCTTTGGAGTGCTGCGACCATTCTTATATTTGTATGTATATGTAAGCGGTTTGAAGGTCTGCTAAGTTTGCTGTGCACCCAGGATAACCAGCAAAAGCAGTGCTGCTCCTTTCTATAACATTTTGTCTATCTATCTATCTATCTATCTATCTATCTAAACAAGAAACCAATGTACATCATTGGTAGTAGCTGTGTGCTGCAAGAATTATTTTCAAATTATTTGACCCTGCGTCTTTGCGTCTTTCTTGTTATTTATCATATGGAGTTGCAGGCTCCTTGCTGCAATGTGCACGCTCATTAACCTGCAGGTGATCGAGGGTCTAGATGGAGTCTGCCCACTGAGAAGTGGGGGGTGGACAAGGAGGTAGGGATATCAGAGTAGGACTCATCAGACCTGAAGTCACTTTGTCGCAGTTGATGAGCAAACAGACATTGGCCAATGTTTGTACTAAGAACTTCAGAAATAAAAAATTAGAATTTTTGAGTTTTTTGAAAAAAAACGTAAGTTTTTAAACTTTTTCCTCATATGCATATAGCTTATAGCATTTGTACATCATTGGTAGTAGCTGTGTGCTGCAAGAATTTTTTCAAATTATCTATCTATCTATCTATCTATCTATCTATATACAGTGTTGGCCAAAAGTATTGACAGCCCTGCAATTCTGTCAGATAATACTCAGTTTCTTCCTGAAAATGATTGCAATCACAAATTCTTTGGTATTATTATCTTCATTTAATTTGTCTTCAATGAAAAAACACAAAAAGAATTGTCCTAAAGCCAAATTGGATATAATTCCACACCAAACATAAAAAGGGGGTGGACAAAAGTATTGGCACTGTTAGAAAAATCATGTGATGCTTCTCTAATTTGTGTAATTAACAGCACCTGTAACTTACCCGTGGCACCTAACAGGTGTTGGCAATAACTAAATCACAATTGCAGCCAGTTGACATGGATTAAAGTTGACTCAACCTCTGTCCAGTGTGCTTGTGTGTACCATATTGAGCATGGAGAAAAGAAAGAAGACCAAAGATCTGTCTGAGGACTTGAGAAATCAAATTGTGAGGAAGCATGAGCAATCTCAAGGCTACAAGTCCATCTCCAAAGACCTGAATGTTCCTGTGTCTACCGTGCGCAGTGTCATCAAGAAGTTTAAAGACCATGGCACTGCGGCTAACCTCCCTAGATGTGGACGGAAAAAAAAATTGACAAGAGATTTCAACACAAGATTGTGCGGATGGTGGATAAAGAACCTCGACTAACATCCAAACAAGTTCAAGATGCCCGGCAGTCCGAGGGTACAACAGTGTCAACCCATACTATCCGTCGGCGTCTAAATGAAAAGGGACTGTATGGTAGGATACCCAGGAAGACCCCACTTCTTACCCCGAGACATAAAAAAGCCAGGCTGGAGTTTGCCAAAACTTACCCGAGAAAGCCTAAAACGTTTTGGAAGA
Organism: Allobates femoralis; assembly: GCA_033576535.1. Lineage (NCBI taxonomy): Eukaryota > Metazoa > Chordata > Amphibia > Anura > Aromobatidae > Allobates > Allobates femoralis. The sequence continues at coordinate 67,519,609 of JARQOC010000005.1, forward strand.
ATGTTCTCTCTTTTTGGGTAAAGGCATCAACATAGAGTTTACAGGAGAAAAAAGAGGCATTCAAAGAAAAGAACACGGTCCCTACAGTCAAACATGGCGGAGGTTCCCTGATGTTTTGGGGTTGCTTTGCTGCCTCTGGCACTGGACTGCTTGACCGTGTGCATGGCATTATGAAGTCTGAAGACTACCAACAAATTTTGCAGCATAATGTAGGGCCCAGTGTGAGAAAGCTGGGTCTCCCTCAGAGGTCATGGGTCTTCCAGCAGGACAATGACCCAAAACACACTTCAAAAAACACTAGAAAATGGAATGGCTTGAGAGAAAGCACTGGAGACTTCTAAGGCGGCAGCAATGAGTCCAGATCTGAATCCCATAGAACACCTGTGGAGAGATGTAACAATGGCAGTTTGGAGAAGGCCCCCTTCAAATATCAGGGACCTGGAGCAAGTTTGCCAAAGAATAATGGCCTAAAATTCCAGCAGAGCATTGTAAGAAACTCATTGATGGTTACCGGAAGTGGTTGATCGCAGTTATTTTGGCTAAAGGTTGTGCAACCAAGTATTAGGCTGAGGGTACCAATACTTTTGTCTGGCCCATTTTTGGAGTTTTGTGTGAAATGATCAATGTTTTGCTTTTTGCTTCATTCTCTTTTGTGTTTTTTCATTGAAGACAAATGAAATGAAGATAATAATACCAAAGAATTTGTGATTGCAATCATTTTCAGGAAGAAACTGAGTATTATCTGACAGAATTGCAGGGGTGTCAATACTTTTGGCCAACACTGTATATATAGCTTGTCAGCATATGTACATCATTGGTAGTAGCTGAGTGCTTCAGAGTACTTTTTACTAATTATCTATCTATCTATCTATCTATCTCTTTATCATCATTGATCATTTATCTATCTTTGCACATCTTTTTTTTTTTTTTTTTTTAAACATCATTTTTATTGAGATTTTGTGTTTGTTTTGTTTACAGAAAAAAAAAACTTGTTACATTCAATTTTGTATAAATTTCTCAGTAACAATCTGTATCGTATATTCAAAATAAAATTATATAATGCATGCTACCGATATCCATTATATTTAAAAGCACATTGCAATTCACACTTCAATTACACTAAATATCACTATATTTGCGGTATTGAGACTCTAGGGTGTTTGTATAGCCAGCTTTCCTAAGGAATTTCCTATTTCTTCCAACAAGTACCAAGAAGACCCCTTGAATGGTTCTATTATTTGTTTTATCTCCTCGTCCGACAGCGTTAGTTCTATAAATTTCCTCCATTTGCCCATAAACGCCTTTGTACTGTTTTCTTTGTCTCTCAGCGTTTCACGCTTGTCTATTTCCAGGGCCCTTTTCAATCCTTTTATGATTTCTGATCTGCCTGGCAGTTCAGGTTTAAGCCAATAGTTTAGAAGCAGTCGTTTCGCCAATAGGATTAAAACATGAACCCATTTCATACCTAGGTTTCCTTTTTGTGATGTCTCTATGTCCTGAAAGATCCATATTGATGGGTCTAAATCAAAAGTTTGTGAACTCACTTGTGTACACACATCTCTAATCATGGACCAGAATTTCTGCACCTTATGACAGCTCCATAATCCATGTATCATGTCTGTCCTCTCCCTAGCACACTTAGGACAACTAGTTTTCCTATCGGGGTAGGTGGGTGATGACGGGAGGTCAAATCCGTATATTAGACCATGTATGATGCGAAACTGCGTGTCACGCCATTGCTCATTTAAAATGTTATGTCTTATTCTTGACCATCCCGTCAGGATGCTTTCCTCAACGTTATCTCGACCCAAGAATTTAAAAAAACCATTTATTTCTGTGATGTTTTTCTTCGGTACGTGTCACATGGATCAAATTCACGTGCGATCTGTGTGGCATCTGTGCTGCTGGCGAAAAACGAACATATCTCAATGTAGAGTACACGGACACGTGCTTGGTGTGAAAACATGGACGTGTGATGATTCATATGGAGTTTTGTTGTCCTTACATGTGTCCTTGTTCCTGGTCCGTGTAAAAATGAATGCCACGTCTTGGAAACACGGAGGTGTGATGCTGGCCTTAATCATGGTAGTAGTTAATCGTGGGACAATTCTTTTTGTTGGACACATGCAGTGATGTTTAGCTCTGATCATATGAAGAAGTAGAATAAGTATAATAGACCATCTACATAGAAGATATGGGTCTATAGTAAAAGGTAAGAGTTATTGGTTTGAGGAACAGAATTTGAAATCCCTGAAATCATTTACTGTGATCTCTCGTACATGTAAATTATGTCATCAATATATCAATCACTGAGGATAAAGACACAATTCACAAGAGAATATGATCTATAATGTCCAGGCAGAGCTTTCATGTTTCTGAACACATAACGTGCTCTGTATGGCGGAGTAAATAATGCTATAGTGGGATAATATGACAAAACATTTTATTGCTTAGTGTTTGGTGAAATTTTGATTTTTGTAGATTTACGACAGTAGATAAGACAAAGCCAGTGGTTGACTGCAAAATGCGTCGTGTCAGCAGGACAGAACATCAATTCCCTCACCAGGATTATCTCTTTTTGATGGAAAAGATTGAAACAGGATTTACTACTTTTCTCTGTCGGCGGCCTCATTATAATAGGAGAGAAAATCTGAACCTCCTCTATAATAGCAAATCACTGACATTTCAAACCGACGTAGATGAATCTACCCAATATCCATTTATTAATTAATCTCAGATGAGCCCACCTTTGGAATACATTCAGCAATTGATTTGTTGAGTGTAGAATCTACTATCATTATGTAAAATTATTCACGGTATTATTCTATTAAGTAATGAGCTTTCGTTATATTTTACCTGAACCTCTATGTTGTCTGTAGGTATTCTGTATCTTTTTGCTTTCGGAGCTCTGTCTTGTATCAGTAGCACAAGACTTGTGTCAGCACCATGTAAACGTAAAGGAGGAGGTTTTTTGGAGGCTTATAATGCTTGGTCTAGTGTCATTTGCTCTTTATTTTGACACTTGATGTCTACAAATTGCCATTTGTCCTTCCCTCCTCCATTGACACAGACTTAAAGGGAACCTGTAAACTACTTTATGCCCCCAAACATATGACTATCTGTCCCTGCAGCTTCCTAGTACTATTCTAATCATCCCTATCTGAACTAATACTGTACTCTTATGGGATGGGCTCTGCTTTTCTTATGCTCTCACAGCCGCCTGGCCAACACCGACATGGGGCGTGCGTCCCAAGATGGTATAATATGTGGACCCACTGGACCACAGAGGGGACCTGGACCTACCCGGACAGGTCGGTACATATAGTAGATATGGAAACAGAACCAAGCTTACTATAGAAATAAGGGAGCAGAACCGTGCTTACTACAGAGATAAGAGAACACAACCGAGCTTACTACAGAGATAAGGGAGAACTGAGCTTACTACAGAGATAAGGAGCAGAACTGAGCTTACTACAGAGATAAGGGAACAGAACCGAGCTTACTACGGAGATAAGGGAACAGAACCGAGCTTACTACAGAGATAAGGGAACAGAACCGAGCTTACTACAGAGATAAGAGAGCAGAACCGAGATTACTACAGAGATAAGGGAGCAGAACCGAGATTACTACAGAGATAAGGGAGCAGAACCGAGCTTAGTACAGAGATAAGGGAGCAGAACCGAGCTTACTACAAAGATAAGGGAGCAGAACCAAGCTTACTACAGAGATAAGGGAGCAGAACCGAGCTTACTACAGAGATAAGGGAGCAGAACCGAGCTTACTACAGAGATAAAGGAGCAGAAGCGAGCTTACTACAAGGATAAGGGAGCAGAAGCGAGCTTACTACAGAGATAAGGGAGCAGAACAGAGCTTACTACAGAGATAGGGAGCAGAACGAGCTTACTACAGAGATAGGAGCAGAACGAGCTTACTACAGAGATAAGGGAGCAGAACTGAGCTTACTACAGAGATAAGGACAGAACGAGCTTACTACAGAGATAAGGGAGCAAACTGAGCTTACTACAGAGATATGGGAACAGAACTGAGCTTACTACAGAGATAAGGGAGCATAACTGAGCTTACTACAGAGATATGGGAACAGAACTGAGCTTACTACAGAGATAAGGGAGCATAACCGAGCTTACTACAAAGATAAGGGAGCAGAACCGAGCTTAATACAGAGATATGGGAGCAGAACCGAGCTTACTACAGAGATAAGAGAGCAGAACCGAGCTTACTACAGAGATAAGGGAGCAGAACCGAGCTTACTACAGAGATAAGGGAGCAGAACTGAGCTTACTACAGAGATAAGAGAGCAGAACCGAGCTTACTACAGAGATAAGGGAACAGAACCGAGCTTACTACAGAGATAAGGGAGCAGAACTGAGCTTAATACAGAGATATGGAGCAGAACCGAGCTTACTACAGAGATATGGGAGCAGAACCGAGCTTACTACAGAGATAAGGGAGCAGAACTGAGCTTATACAGAGATATGGGAGCAGAACCGAGCTTACTACAGAGATAGGGAACAGAACTGAGCTTACTACAGAGATAAGGGAGCAGAACCGAGCTTACTACAGAGATATGGGAGCAGAACCGAGCTTAATACAGAGATATGGGAGCAGAACCGAGCTTACTACAGAGATAAGAGAGACAGAACCGAGCTTACTACAGAGATAGGGAGCAGAACCGAGCTTACTACAGAGATATGGGAGCAGAACGAGCTTACTACAGAGATAAGGAGAGCAGAACCGAGCTTACTACAGAGATAGGGAACAGAACGAGCTTACTACAGAGATAAGGGAGCAGAACTGAGCTTAAATACAGAGATAAGGAGCAGAACGAGCTTACTACAGAGATATGGGAACAGAACCGAGCTTACTACAGAGATAAGGGAGCAGAACTGAGCTTACTACAGAGATATGGAGCAGAACTGAGCTTACTACAGAGATAAGGGAGCAGAACTGAGCTTACTACAGAGATAAGGAACAGAACGAGCTTACTACAGAGATATGGGAGCAGAACTGAGCTTACTACAGAGATATGGAGGACAGAACCGAGCTTACTACAGAGATAAGAGAACAGAACGAGCTTACTACAGAGATAAGGGAGCAGAACCCGAGCTTACTACAGAGATAAGGGAGCAGAACCGAGCTTACTACAGAGATATGGGAGCAGAACCTGAGCTTACTACAGAGATATGGGAGCAGAACGAGCTTACTACAGAGATAAGGGAACAAGAACCGAGCTTACTACAGAGATAAGAGAGCAGAACCGAGCTTACTACAGAGATAAGGGGAGCAGAACTGAGCTTACTACAGAGTAAGAGAAGCAGAACCGAGCTTACTACAGAGATAAGGGAGCAGAACCGAGCTTACTACAGAGATAAGGGAGCAGAACGAGCTTACTACAGAGATAAGAGAAGCAGAACCGAGCTTACTACAGAGATAAGGAGAGCAGAACCGAGCTTACTACAGAGATAAGGGAGCAGAACGAGCTTACTACAGAGTAAGGAGAACAGAACCGAGCTTACTACAGAGATAAGGGAGCAGAACCCGAGCTTACTACAGAGATAAGGGAGCAGAACCGAGCTTACTACAGAGATAGACAGAGAGCCAGAAACCGAGCTTACTACAGAGATAAGAGAACAGAACCGAGCTTACTACAGAGATAAGGAGAGCAGAACGAGCTTACTACAGAGATAAGGAGCAGAACTGAGCTTACTACAGAGATAAGGGAGAACAGAACACTGAGCATACTACAGAGATAAGGGAACAGAACGAGCTTACTACAGAGATAAGGGAGCAGAACCGAGCTTACTACAGAGATAAGGGAGCAGAACTGAGCTTACTACAGAGATGAGAACAGAACCGAGCTTACTACAGAGATAAGAGAACAGAACCGAGCTTACTACAGAGATAGGAGCAGAACGAGCTTACTACAGAGTAAGAGAACAGAACCGAGCTTACTACAGAGATAAGGGAGCAGAACCGAGCTTACTACAGAGATAAGGGAGCAGAACTGAGCTTACTACAGAGATAAGAGGACCAGAACCGAGCTTACTACAGAGATGAGAGCAGAACGAGCTTACTATAGAGATAAGAGAGCAGAACCGAGCTTACTACAGAGATAAGAGAACAGAACCGAGCTTACTACAGAGATAAGGGAGCAGAACCGAGCTTACTACAGAGATAAGGGAGCAGAACCGCGCTTACTACATAGATAAGGGACAGAACCGAGCTTACTATAGAGATAAGGGAGCAGAACAGAGTCTATACTACAGAGATATGAGAGCAGAAGCCAAGCTTACTACAGAGATAAGGAACAGAAGTCAGCATTACTACAGAGATAAGGAGCAGAACTGAGCTTACTACAGAGATAAGAGAACAGAACTGAGCTTACTACAGAGATATGGACAGAACCGAGCTTACTACAGAGATAAGGAGCAGAACCGAGCTTACTACAGAGATAAGAGAACAGAACGAGCTTACTACAGAGATAAGGAGCAGAACTGAGCTTACTACAGAGTAAGGAACAGAACCGAGCTTACTACAGAGATAAGGGAGCAGAACCGAGCTTACTACAGAGATAAGGGAGCAGAACTGAGCTTACTAAGAGATAAGAGAGCAGAACCGAGCTTACTACAGAGATGAGACAGAACCGAGCTTACTAAGAGATAAGAGACAGAACCGTAAAAGCTTACTACAGAGAATAAGGAACAGAACCGAGCTTACTACAGAGATAAGGGAGCAGAACGAGTTACTACAGAGATAAGGAGAGCAGAACTCGAGCTTACTACAAGAGATAAGGGAGCAGAACCGAGCTTACTACAGAGATAAGGGACAGAACCTGAGCTTACTACAGAGATAAGGGAACAGAGTAAGCATACTACAGAGATAAGGGAGCAGAACCGAGCTTACTACAGAGATAAGAGAGCAGAACCGGAGCTTACTACAGAGATAAGGAGCAGAACTGAGCTTACTACAGAGATAAGGAAGCAGAACTGAGCTTACTACAGAGATAAGGGACAGAACCGAGCTTACTACAGAGATAAGAGAGCAGAACTGAGCTTACTACAGAGATAAGAGAGCAGAACGAGCTTACTACAGAGATGAGAACAGAACCGAGCTTACTAAGAGATAAGGGAGCAGAACCGAGCTTACTACAGAGATAAGGGAAAGCAGAACGAGCTTACTACAGAGATAAGGGAGCAGAACCGAGCTTACTACAGAGATAAGGAGCAGAACCGAGCTTACTAAGAGATAAGGGAGCAGAACCGAGCTTACTACAGAGATAAGAGAGCAGAACCGAGCTTACTACAGAGATAAGGGAACAGAGACAAGCATACTACAGAGATAAGGGAGCAGAACCGAGCTACTACAGAGATAGGGAGTAGAACACAGCTTCAAATGTTCTTGACTCCTCTTTACAGTTAACTTGTCACCTTCAGAAATGCTATTATCTGCAATGTGGGGTCAATCAGCAGGTAATAGTGTTTGAAGCTGGTTAATTTGGCTTATTACAAAAGTGTTGGTTTTACAGGGAAAACATTCCATTTTATTCTCCCTGCTGCCACTCCTTGTCATAGTGGCCGTTGAGGAGCTGTTCCAGTAAGTGCTCACTACGTCTTCATGTGAGCTCCAGCATGCTGATTGACACTCCACCAGTTAGGCAATGGTGAGCCGGCTGTCAATCTGATTAACATCAATACAGCAGAGAGGAAGAAAAGATACCGCTGGTGACAGGACGTCAGTGGAAGCTGCTGAGTTATATGGAGGAGCAGATGGTGACCAAAAAGAATCACCATGTCAATTCTATGCGCCTTTCCCATAGCCCCACATTGTAAGATGGCCTCGGGAAAAGTGCGGCCGAAAAAGTGCAGTGTGTAAAGCGCAACTGCATAAAAGAGCAGTGTAAAAATAAAAATACAGTGTGTGAACATAGCCGAACATACACACATCTGACAAACATACAACTCCAGACACATGGACATGTAAACATACAGCATGGAGATGTGTACACATATATATACCCAGACACACACACAGATATAGGCACATAGAAGTATATACAAATGAAGACATATTCAGAAACAGAAATACACACACATACACAATCATATATACACACAATCATACACATACCTAACATACATAACAATCAATCATATACATACACAATCCTATACACACATACACACACACCTAATCCTATACACACACACAATTAATCATACACACACCTAATCCTATATACAATCAATCCTATACACACACAATGCTATACACACACATACACAATCATATATACACACAATCATACACATACCTAATCCTATATACAATCAATCATATACATACACAATCCTATACACACATACACACACACCTAATCCTATACACACACACAATTAATCATACACACACCTAATCCTATATACAATCAATCCTATACACACACAATGCTATACACACACATACACAATCATATATACACACACAATCATATATATATACACACACACACACAATCATACACACACCTAATCCTATACACACACATACAAAATCAATGATACAATCAATCCTATACACACACAATCCTATACACACACAATCCTATACACACACAAATCCTATACACACACAATCCTATACACACATACACAATCAATCATACACACACCTAATCCTATACACACATACACAATCATACACACAATCCTATACACAATACTATACACACACAATCCTATACACACATACACAATCATATACACACACCTAATCCCATACACACATACACAATAAATCCTATACACACAAAATCCTATACACACACACACAATCAATCCTATATACACAAAGATATGACATACACAATCAATCCTATACACACACACAATCCTATACACAATCCACACACACACAACCCTATACACACTCAGACATACACAATCCTATACACAATCATACACAATCATACACACATACACAATCCTATACACAATCATACACAATCCTATACACAATCATACACACACCTAATCCTATATACAATCAATCATATACACAATCACACACCTAACCCTATACACACACACACCTAATCCTATACACACACACACACACACACACACAATCATATACACACACCTAATCCTATATACAATCCTATACACACACAATGATATGATATACACACCTAATCCTATACACACAACATAACACACCCCTAATCCTATACACAATCATAAACACATACACAATCCTATACACACTCAGACATACACAATCCTATACACACACACATACACACATACACAATCCTATACACACACACATACACACATACACAATCCTATACACACTCAGACATACACAATCCTATACACACACACATACACACACCTAATCCTATACACACACATACACACACTCAGACATTCACATATTAAAGTGCTGTGTAAATCCTGTGAAATGATGCCAGTAAAGCCAGTGATCAGCTGCTCCAATCTGCATCCAGTGCTCTGCTGCTGACATATGGTGGGTTTACACACACCAATCATTGTATCCAATATCTGAACAGATCTCTGGTTGCAGTGAAATCATGGACACATAGTTCCATTTTGTGGCTGTGTACAACATGGAGCAATGTGTCCATGATTTCACTGCAACCAGAGATTGGTTCAGAGATTGGATACAATGATTGGTGTGTGTAAACCCACCAATAGACCTGGACAGAGGAATCAGCCTGTCCAATATGATAAAGCTGCTCCCCCCCCCCACTATAGACAGATCCAGCTACACCCAGATGGGGAGGAGAGTCACACCACAATTATCCTGCAATAAATCCCTTCTCCTGTATGGGGGTTTGATGCCGCACATCTCCCGCCTTTCTTGTCGCCCAATGTGAACAGTAGATTGCGGTTTCCTCCTTGGTGTGGGCGGAGCCTCGTCACTATTGGCTATGGCCGGCAGCCACACACAGCCCTCACTGCTGAGATGCCGGCACTGCACAGGGAGCCGCCGGCCGCATCCCAGTACAGAGAGGCAGAGGGGCTGCCTGCAGTTTGCTGTGTGCGGCCATAGTGGATCCTGACAGCAATCATGTGCCCCGGCCCGTATAGCTGCAGGGGGCGCTCCGCCCCTGGGGACGAGGACTCCCCCATCCTTCTTCCCCTGCAGACACTCACAGCCCTCACTGACTGATTATCCACAAGCGCAGGGTTTGTGTCAGCGGCCGCTGCCAATCCCTGGGGGAGTGTGAGGTCAGTTGTGGTGAAAGCCCCTGAGTGGAGAGACGAGGACTAGTTCTCTGTGTGAGCGGCTTCTCAACTGTAGCACTGCGGCCGAGGCTGCACCGGGGAGAACCACATGTTTTCTTTTTTATTATAATAATAATAATAATAATAATAATAATAATAATATAATTTAAATATTATTATTTTAAATAATTATTTATTTTAAATATTAATATTATTATTTTCTTTCTTATTATGCTATATAATAATAAAATATAAATATTAAATATAAAAATTTAAATAATATTAAATATATAACTAAATATTAATAATTCATATTTATTTAATTACATTAGTTACATATTACATTTACAATATTACATTACAATATTACAGTTACATTAATTAATTACATATTAATTATTAATTATTAACAATTAATGTTATAATAATAATGGTTATGTTATCTAGTTCTCTGTGTTTCTTTATAATAATCATAATAATCATAATAATCATGTTATAATAATCATAATAATTATAATATGACTATTATGATATTTTATTTATGATATAATTTTTATTATAACATAATTATTATTATGATTATTATGACTATTATTATAACCTAATAATCATCATAATAATAATGATAATATAATTATGTTATAATAATCATATAATAATATACTAGTTCTGGTGGGCGGCTTCTCAGCCTGGCACCGGGGTGCACCCAATATTTTCTTTATAATAATCGGAATAATCATGTTATAATAATCATAATAATTATAATATGACTATTATGATTCTTAGAACATAATTATTTATTATATAACTATTATTATAACATTATTATTATGACTATTATTATAACATAATAATAATATAATTATGTTATAATCTACTTATATAATCCGCAGTTGGGAATTCGGGCACTGTAGCCGAATCCCAACATGCTTTGCGGGACTGCGAGTGATGACGCGCAGCGTCATCACGAGCCGCAGACCCGCACTACTGTAAAAAAAAAAAAAAAAGTTAATGCTCACCTCTCCCCGAGCCCCCGCCGTCTTCCTCCAAGCTTTCGGTGGCTGCCGCAGGCTCCGAGTGCCTGCAGAGCTCTTCTACTGCAGTCAAGGACCTGTGGTGATGTCACAGTCACGTGACACCAGGTTACTCCATGGTAACCTGGTGTCACGTGACTGTGACATCACCGCAGGTCCTGAACTGCACTAGAACAGCTCTGCAGGCACTCGGACCACCATCACCCAACGTCTGCCTCAATGACGCGGCCCGCCGTAGCGGACCACGGGAAGATGGCGCCCCCGCTCCACAGCCCGCCCGCCGCTCTCCTACTCCCTCAACCCATGCTCCCGAACACCCCCACCGCCAGGGCCGCACCGTCCATCGGACAGTGCGAGCCCTCAGGCCCTATCGCCAGCAGCCACGGGGGGAGCGTCAGTACAAAAGACACCGCCGCTACCATCACCCGATGCCTGCCTCAATGACGCGGACCACGGTAAGATGCCGCCCGCCCTGCACTTCCAATATAGCCTACAGCACCGCCGGCCCTGCACACTCTAACCACCCGCCCCCATTCCCCCCACCGCTCCTCAAGTAATCGTTACAGGGGCGCCGCCCCGCACATCTCCACCCCCACTGCTCCTGCTTAACCCCCCCCCCTATCTCCTCACTCCTCTTACCCCCCCTATCTCCTCACTCCCCACACTGCCCCTCCTCACTCCTCTTACCCCCCCCTATCTCCTCACTCCCCACACTGCCCCTCCTCACTCCTCTTACCCCCCCTATCTCCTCACTCCCCACACTGCCCCTCCTCACTCCTCTTACCCCCCTATCTCCTCACTCCCCACACTGCCCCTCCTCACTACTCTTACCCCCCCATCTCCTCACTCCCCACACTGCCCCTCCTCACTACTCTTACCCCCCCTATCTCCTCACTCCCCACACTGCCCCTCCTCACTACTCTTACCGCCCCTATCTCCTCACTCCCCACACTGCCCATGCCTACCACCCCTATCACCCACACTGCCCCCCTTTAACCCACACTCACCCACACTGCCCCTGCTTACCCCCCCCATTAACCCACACTGCCCCTGCTCACTCCTCTTACCCCCCTATGCCCTCACTCCCCACACTGCCCCTCCTTACCCCCTACTCACCAACACTGCCCCCACTCACCCACACTGCTCCTCCTTACCCCCACACCCCAACCACTGCCCGCTCCACGCACAGCCCGCCGCTCACCCGCCACATCCTCCCGCTCCCCCGACGCTCACCGCCACATTCCATGACAGCGCCGCCCGGAGCTAACAAAGCACCCATTCTGCTGATAGCACCTTGCATGATGTCACAATGACATCTGCGTTCAGCGCAGTGATTGGCCCGCTTGCGGCCATGTGATATCACTTGACCGCGAACGCACCAATCACTGCGCCGAACGCTGATGTCATTCTGACATGCAAGGTCCTATCACAACAATGACTGCTACTCCTCCCTGCAGCGAACGCTCGCCGGATTGTAAGTATAAGAATTGAGCAGCCTCCTCCATCCTCCCAGCCTCCTCCGTCCTCACAGCCTCCTCCGTCCTCACAGCCTCCTCCGTCCCCCCTGCCTCCTCCGTCCCCCCTGCCTCCTCCGTCCCCCCTGCCTCCTCTGTCCCCCCTGCCTCCTCCGTCCTCACAGCCTCCTCCGTCCTCACAGCCTCCTCCGTCCTCACAGCCTCCTCCATCCTCAGCCGCACTACCTGATACTGCTGCCATCCTGCAAACCGTCGGCCCCGCTTCATCGCCAACGCCCTCGCCGCCTCCGCCAGGTCCACGCAGCCGGGATGCCGCCGGTGGCTTCCGCCCCTCGACGCTCTCTCACCACTGGGGCCTCAGTGTCCCCATGCTGGTGGAGTAGTGGTGTAGGGGCTGTATGCGGGTGCCGGGAGCCAGTGACGTCGTCCTGTGGGCGGCGGCCGCCAATGGGAGTCAGCAGACCGTCTCAGGCTTTGCAGGCTCCGCTCACTCCCATTGCCCGCCGCCGCCCCTGCAAGCGGATTGGGCGCTGTGTTGTACACACATGACGCCCATCCCATTGGCCAGGACTCGCCGTCCTGGACCAATCCAATGCCCGTCCTCTGTTTACCACACACCGCCCAATCCCCTCCTTCCCCTCAGGCCACATGTGTGACCTGAGAGGAGGGACTGATCCCTCTCTGCAGCACTCAACCCGCCGCTGAGGACAATGGCGTGTAACTGGGGCTGTGATCTGCCCCAGCACGCAGCCATGTCCTGCCGCCGAGCGGTGATGTCCCGCTCCACCGCACCTCTCCTCGCCCCTCCAGTCGCACCTCTCCCTCGCCCCTCCAGTCGCACCTCTCCTCGCCCCTCCAGCCGCACCTCTCCCCGCCCCTCCATCCGCACCTCTCCTCGCCCCTCCAGCCGCACCTCTCCTCGCCCCTCCAGTCGCACCTCTCCTCGCCCCTCCATCCGCACCTCTCCTTGCCCCTCCAGCCGCACCTCTCCTCGCCCCTCCAGCCGCACCTCTCCCTGCCCCTCCAGCCGCACCTCTCCTCGCCCCTCCACTCCACCTCCCTCCCCCTCCAGCCGCAGCTCTCCTCGCCCCTCCAGCCGCAGCTCTCCTCGCCCCTCCACTACCACCTCTCCTTCCCCCTCCAACCGCACCTCTCCTCACCCCTCCAGCCGCAGCTCTCCTCACCCCTCCAGCCGCAGCTCTCCTCACCCCTCCAGCCGCAGCTCTCCTCACCCCTCCAGCCGCAGCTCTCCTCACCCCTCCAGCCGCAGCTCTCCTCACCCCTCCAGCCGCAGCTCTCCTCGCCCCTCCAGCAGCAGCTCTCCTCGCCCCTCCAGCCGCAGCTCTCCTCGCCCCTCCAGCCGCAGCTCTCCTCGCCCCTCCAGCCGCATCTCTCCTCGCCCTCCAGCCGCACCTCTCCTGCCCCTCCAGCCGCAGCTCTCCTCACCCCTCCAGCCGCAGCTCTCCTCACCCCTCCAGCCGCAGCTCTCCTCACCCCTCCAGCCGCAGCTCTCCTCACCCCTCCAGCCGCAGCTCTCCTCACCCTCCAGCCGCAGCTCTCTTCACCCCTCCAGCCGCAGCTCTCTTCACCCCTTCAGCCGCAGCTCTCTTCACCCCTCCAGCCGCAGCTCTCTTCACCCCTCCACCGCAGCTCTCTTCACCCCTCCAGCCGCAGCTCTCTTCACCCCTCCAGCCGCAGCTCTCCTCACCTCTCCAGCCGCAGCTCTCCTCACCCCTCCAGCCGCAGCTCTCCTCACCCTCCAGCCGCAGCTCTCTTCACCCCTCCACTACCACCTCCCTTCACCCCTCCACCCTCTGCTCGCCTCACCCTCAAGCCACCCGCCACGTCATACTCTGCTATCCACAGAGGCCCCTCTATACTCTGCTATCCACAGAGCCGCCTCTATACTCTGCTACCCACAGAGCCGCCTCTATACTCTGCTACCCACAGAGCCGCCTCTATACTCTGCTACCCACAGAGCCGCCTCTATACTCTGCTACTCACAGAGCCGCCTCTATACTCTGCTACCCACAGAGCCGCCTCTATACTCTGCCACCCACAGAGCCGCCTCTATACTCTGCCACCCACAGAGCCGCCTCTATACTCTGCCACCCACAGAGCCGCCTCTATACTCTGCCACCCACAGAGCCGCCTCTATACTCTGCCACCCACAGAGCCGCCTCTATACTCTGCCACCCACAGCGATGGCCGCCTCTATACTCTGCCACCCACAGAGCCGCCTCTATACTCTGCCACCCACAGAGCCGCCTCTATACTCTGCCACCCACAGAGCCGCCTCTATACTCTGCCACCCACAGAGCCGCCTCTATACTCTGCCACCCACAGAGCCGCCTCTATACTCTGCCACCCACAGAGCCGCCTCTATACTCTGCCACCCACAGAGCCGCCTCTATACTCTGCTCCCCATTCACCCGCCTGTTCACACACAATTCATTTCACTGCGCTCCCGATGCAATTGCATCGGGCCTTTTTACTAGTAATATAATAATAGGAGGAGTCAGCTCTGTTTGGGGTTGTCAGATCGGTTACAAGACACCATGACTCAGTACGCTGCACCAGAGACGCTGGAGGCTGCAATGGTGCTTGCTATAAGGTTGGACAGAGACGCCTAAGAGAGAGAATGGATCCGACCCTGACCCTGGTGACCATCCCTGCTGTGGAGGTTACATAGGGGTTCTGATATTACTAAGCAGTTAGGGACTGCGGAGTCTTGTACTAACCCATCTGCAATCATCAGGTTGGGCGGTCATGTTTCTTTTGCAGTCAACCTGATCACTTCATTAAGGTCTGTCCATACCGTGCTAACCCCGCTTCTCAGCTGCAGACGTCACATGTGAATAAGTGTGGGAGTGCTGCTGTGTCTGCCGTCTTGGTCAGGCCTGCTCCTATGTCTCAACCTGTGGTGGTTAATCACCCACTGAAGGATAGGAGTAAACCCCAGATTGATGCTGGACTCAGGTGTTATTCGCAGAAGTGTGTTAGGGGGAAGGTGATTACCCCCACAAAGCCCTTGATGAGAAAGGTCCCTGAAACAAAACCGGGAACCATCTCTGCCATTTGGCCCCTGAGAGTGAACCTTCTGACCGTGACCTCGTGAATGGCAATAAACAGTCAGGTCCAGACCTAAGTGTGGGTGACTATGTGTGGGTGCTGTCAAAACACGTAAGGTGTAAGTGTGCAGCTGGAGCTCCTACTACTGGAGTACTTGGTCCGTTTGAACTTTCCGCCATTTGCAACCCCGTATTGTTCCAGCTAGCCATCTCCCTAGTGCTTTGTTCCCGTGCTATCTTTCATAGGAAGCTCAGACCATTGCCAGACGTGTCCGGTTTGGAGTCCGGAGGCCTCTCATAAAGGGGGGGGTACTGTCACGTATTGACTGCCTTGCAGTATGGAAGTACTGCTGCTGTGGTTTAAGTGAAGCCTTTTTTTCCATGCTCAGTGTAGAGAGAGGAAGCTCATGAGCGGGAGCAGGTTGTAGCAGGTGTGTGTGATGAATATGACTCATGCTTGGATGAGCTGAGGGGCGTGGCTGGGTTGGTTGCTCCCCACCCCTTGGCCATAAATGGGTCAGCTCACATCCACCTGATGTCACTGATTCAGTTCACTGCTATTCTGTGACCCTGGAGTGCAGACGTGATCTCAAGCTGCCGCTGATCTTCCATTGGAAGTTGCTGGGTTCCTTGGTCCATGGGTGGAGGTAGGGGCCTTATTCCTAGGGTTTCTTAGGAGTTTTAGTGTCTTAGGCTGGGGTCTCGGACCACCTCACCTTCAGAGGTACCTCCAAGTAAAGGCGAGTCAAGTACCCCAGTATCATGGCCAGAGCAGGCTTCCCTGACTCCCTACACCCAGCTCCACCCTACATCTGGGCACCCCACCTCATCCCCCCCAATGTGACACTGGGTTACTCTCTCTACTGTCTCTCCCGAGCTAACTGTTGCAGCTGTGTCTCCTGGCGTTTTGGGTGGACGAGCAACATGAAATTACCCGCCCTCCGGTTTTGGTTGCTGGGGGGGAGGCAGCTGGTGGGGAGTCAGGCTGATGCTCTAGACCTGAGATGGGTAAGAGGAAGGCTAAAGCTTTATACTGGGGATTAGGGAGCATATTACTGTAGACAGGGCAGCTATTACTATAGAATAGTTTTTAGAGGAGCTATTACATTATGCTGGGGTTTATGAGGCATCTGTTACTGTACATTAGGGCTGGGAAGGGCTATTACTGTAGACTGGAGGTTGGGGTGGTGGCATACAGAAAGAGTAATAATGGAAGACACAAAAAGATGGGCGACAGTGTGTGGGGCTTAATATGGAGTGGAGCAATGAAGGGGAGTCAGTATGAAGCATGGGACAATAGGGGGGGGTCTAGATATTAAGCATAAGGTAGTGTGGTGGTCTCTGTATGGAGGAGAGGAAGTGTAAGGGGTTTCATTATGGAGATGGAGCAGCATGAGGTGTTCAGTATAGAGAGGGGCAGTGAGGGCACAGTATGAAGTTGGGACAGCATGAATGGGACATTGTGAAGAGGAAGCAGCATGATGTGGGGACAGGAGGGAGATCATAGTTCATAATTGAGAAAGGTGTGGAAGGTATAATTTATAAGGGCGGACAGTGTGGAGTTTGTTTATTAGGGGTCAGTGAGATGGTCATATTACACAAGAAAGGATGGTTTGGCGGTCATACTACATAAAGGCGGACAGTGTGGCGGTCATAGTAAATAAAGGGGACGAGTATATACTGCAACCTCCTGGGTATGCTGTGTATAATTCTCTTGCCCTATATATGAGTGTAATCCTCAAAATACAGAACAAGCCAGCACAACCAAACATTAGCCGGCAATAAAAGCCATTCAGTTGCACTTTTTTCTTCCAACCTGTATTATATCATAAAGTTAAGATATTTGTCAAAATACGGGCGAGTGGTATGTGCATTGCACTCAGACCAATGTTAGTTAATGGTGTAGACTAGATTACCATGTGTCAGACGCTGATTTCCCATCCAGAATCTGGATGAGAAAAAGTTGCACAATGCTGCGACCAGGGGTGGACTGGCCCAGGTGGCAGGGGGGTAAATGCCCCCCAGGCTGGTGAAATTGCCCTCATCTAGGGCCGCCCCCATACTGAAACAGGACGGCGGCTCTGCTTTGCGGCCGAAGCTGCTTGTGTCACAGCAGCCGACAGCGGACATGCCCGGCGGGAAGCATGGTAAGTGCGGGCCGTGTGATAGCAGCCACAGCCCTCTCGCTCCTCACCTCGTCCAACACCCCCCCCTCTCCTCACCTCGCACATCAGCACCCCCCAACCCGCTCTCAACTGCAAGGGCTGGAAAAAAACACTGCCTCCCAGGGCAAGGTGCACCAGCCCACCCCTGCTCCGGGGAGGGAGAAAAATAGCGGTGTGCAGCCTGGTGGTGAGAGCTTGATCCTCCATGACCCTGAGCCTGGCGCCCCCCTCCCAGCATGTCCACTTTGTGTATTGTGTCTCGTAGTTTGTGTTAACTATGTCAGTATGTACAACATATAATGACAAATGGGACAGGATTAGGGGTATCCTAAAAAGACACTGGGGGATCCTGAGACTGGTGTCTGGTTTAAGTGACGTTGTCACTGAAAAACCTATGTTGACTGCGAGGAAGAGCAGTAGCCTAAAAGACATGTTGGTACATAGCCATTATGTGAGGGAATCCAAACCACTAGTGAGCGGAAGTAGAAGGACTCTGGGATTTTTCCCATGTGGTTCATGTCTGGTGACTCACCGTAGCCGGGTAGTTCACGTCGCAGGCGTCTGCTTCTCTTGTCACGGAACCGCGCCTGCGGCTGTGAGGCCCGGTGGTCCAGATCAATAGGGAAATGGTGGAACAGTAGGGGGTAGTTTGTCTTCGTGACGCCACCTGCGGGTGTTCTGGTAACTTTACCAGCGCTGCTAGGTCTCCGGGGAATGGTAGGCAGGAAGTTGGGACGCTCCCCACAGGATGAGCGGGAGTCCCCGGAGCCGGGAGCTGCGCAAGATGTTGTGAGGCAGCTGCAGTAATGCTGCTGTTAGGCCCAGGAGTCAGACACAGACACGCCAAAGTCTTTTTAGTACCTTTACTGGTGGTTTTCAGGTACGCCAGACCGGGTTCGTGAAGTTTAGCAAACCTGGAGATTCACAGCAAGCAGTTTGTGTAGGCTTCCTTCTCTCTATACTTCTGGTGCTAATGGACCGGCGGCAGTGTGTTCAATAGAACGGATTTCACCTGGTTGTCAGCACTGAGGGCACTGTAAAAGGGTGATGATAATTCTACCTTCTTCCCTGGGCTGTCGTTGGTAGGTGCGACAGGTGAACAGGTGGCTAAACTCCCTGTGAAGTATGCTGGTTCTCTGCAGTGGCTATGTAGCTTCCACAGCTTCGGTTCCAGTAACCAGTTATTACGGGAGAGAGTTATGGTCACTCTGATGTCCCTGAGAGGTGCTTCTCCTTTTCCTCTAACCCCAATTGCAAGGGTTTTCTCACCGGTAGCTAGGCTGACTAGGCCTGGTGTGTGTCTCATAAGCTTGAGATCATGCACAACCTGCAGCTCTTGTAGCGTCTGCACACTCTGGTGTTTCTCCCTCCAAGACTCTATTTATAGGGGGAACTGGCTCAAAGTGACCAGTGGAGCTCCCCCTAGAGGCTCGGGGTGAAACCAGGTGTTCTAAGGTGTTGTGGTGTTGTTTGGTGTTTTGGTGAGTGATGCTTTGCTGTTACTCCATTCATGCCCTAAGGATTTCTGTGGTGCCCAACAGGTGCCAGGGTGCCACAAAACCAGGAGGCCGATCTGGGGCGATGTGTCCAAAACAGATAGTATGTTTCTGATGCATTCGTTTTGAAAGCAGATCCAGATTTCCATCTGAAAAAGTGAGAAAAGAAAAATCTGAAAAAATGGTTCAAAAGCGCACAGTGTGAGCAGGGCCGGTTTTAGGCAAAGTGGGGCCCTGGGCAAAAGGTTAAAGTGGGGCCCTAAATGCTCACATATTGCACCGTCACACTCAGACATTTAGGTTACATGTACAAGCGCCGCATTCAGACTGGTAAATGAGTGCGATTTATAATATTCAAGTCATTCAGCGCTTGTTTACAGACTTTTTACACAGGATGATGAAGACTGATGGGTGCAGAACAATCACCGGTAGTGATGAGCGAGTACTAAAATGCTCGGGTGCTCGAAGCTCGGGCCGAGCATCCCGAAATACTCGTGTACTCGGCCCGAGTAACGAGCCCAATGTTATCCTATGGGAGACACGAGTATTTTTATGAAATGACTGCCGGCTGCCTGGAAAAACCCTAAAAATGTCACAAAAGTCTCAGAAGAGTGCTGAAATGACATGGCAACACCATGGGGAAGACCCCTGGAAGCATTTCTCACTCAAAAGTCACAGCTGTGAACAATGTTGTCCGAGTTTCACGCCAATTTTACGGAGTGTCCAGAAAACCTTCCAAAATGACACCAAAATGAATATTTAGGGTGGAAATGTTAAGGGCACATACCCAATAGTGAGATACAGCTGGTGTATGTTACTTTTTGTGATTACATGAAAGATTTTACGTGAAAACATTGTGCGGCACTCCGATGACCCTGACAAGAGACGTACATGAAGCCCTGTCTAGAAATAATGTGCCCATTTTGAAGAACTGGGTCTATTGTAGTATCTTCCTTTGCCAGGGCAGTCCAAAATTGGGAGGTTCACCAATGCCCCTGGATACAGACATGCAGGATGGCCTGTAAACAAGAACTGGGTGTATTGTAGTATAGCCCATTGGCCAGGGCAGCCAAAAATTGGGAGGTTCAACAATGACCCATGCTTACAGACATGTAGTAGGGCCTGTAACCCTCAAGTGGGTGTATTGTAGTATAGCCCTTTGGCCAGGGCAGCCAAAAATTGGGAGGTTCAACAATGACCCATGCATACAGACATGTAGTAGGGCCTGTAACCCTCAAGTGGGTGTATTGTAGTAGAGCCCTTTGGTCAGGGCAGCCAAAAATTGGGAGGTTCAACAATGACCCATGCATACAGACATGTAGTAGGGCCTGTAACCCTCAAGTGGGTGTATTGTAGTATAGCCCTTTGGCCAGGGCAGACAAAAATTGGGAGGTTCAACAATGACCCATGCTTACAGACATGTAGTAGGGCCTGTAACCCTCAAGTGGGTGTATTGTAGTATAGCCCTTTGGCCAGGGCAGACAAAAATTGGGAGGTTCAACAATGACCCATGCTTACAGACATGTAGTAGGGCCTGTAACCCTCAAGTGGGTGTATTGTAGTAGAGCCCTTAGGTCAGGGCAGCCAAAAATTGTGAGGCTCCTCTTTGTCCCTGGATGGAGACGTGCAGGAGGGCCTGTTAAGAAGAACTGGGTGTATTGTAGTAGAGCCCTTTGGTCAGGGCAGCCAAAAATTGGGAGGTTCAACAATGACCCATGCATACAGACATGTAGTAGGGCCTGTAACCCTCAAGTGGGTGTATTGTAGTAGAGCCCTTAGGTCAGGGCAGCCAAAAATTGTGAGGCTCCTCTTTGTCCCTGGATGGAGACGTGCAGGAGGGCCTGTTAAGAAGAACTGGGTGTATTGTAGTAGAGCCCTTTGGTCAGGGCAGCCAAAAATTGGGAGGTTCAACAATGACCCATGCATACAGACATGTAGTAGGGCCTGTAACCCTCAAGTGGGTGTATTGTAGTAGAGCCCTTTGGTCAGGGCAGCCAAAAATTGGAAGGTTCAACAATGACCCATGCATACAGACATGTAGTAGGGCCTGTAACCCTCAAGTGGGTGTATTGTAGTAGAGCCCTTTGGTCAGGGCAGCCAAAAATTGGGAGGTTCAACAATGACCCATGCATACAGACATGTAGTAGGGCCTGTAACCCTCAAGTGGGTGTATTGTAGTAGAGCCCTTTGGTCAGGGCAGCCAAAAATTGGGAGGTTCAACAATGACCCATGCATACAGACATGTAGTAGGGCCTGTAACCCTCAAGTGGGTGTATTGTAGTAGAGCCCTTAGGTCAGGGCAGCCAAAAATTGTGAGGTTCAACAATGACCCATGCATACAGACATGTAGTAGGGCCTGTAACCCTCAAGTGGGTGTATTGTAGTAGAGCCCTTTGGTCAGGGCAGCCAAAAATTGGAAGGTTCAACAATGACCCATGCATACAGACATGTAGTAGGGCCTGTAACCCTCAAGTGGGTGTATTGTAGTAGAGCCCTTTGGTCAGGGCAGCCAAAAATTGGAAGGTTCAACAATGACCCATGCATACAGACATGTAGTAGGGCCTGTAACCCTCAAGTGGGTGTATTGTAGTAGAGCCCTTTGGTCAGGGCAGCCAAAAATTGGGAGGTTCAACAATGACCCATGCATACAGACATGTAGTAGGGCCTGTAACCCTCAAGTGGGTGTATTGTAGTATAGCCCTTTGGCCAGGGCAGACAAAAATTGGGAGGTTCAACAATGACCCATGCTTACAGACATGTAGTAGGGCCTGTAACCCTCAAGTGGGTGTATTGTAGTATAGCCCTTTGGCCAGGGCAGACAAAAATTGGGAGGTTCAACAATGACCCATGCTTACAGACATGTAGTAGGGCCTGTAACCCTCAAGTGGGTGTATTTTAGTATAGCCCTTTGGTGAGGGCAGCCAAAAATTGAGAGGTTCAACAATGACCCATGCTTACAGACATGTAGTAGGGCCTGTAACCCTCAAGTGGGTGTATTGTAGTATAGCCCTTTGGCCAGGGCAGACAAAAATTGGGAGGTTCAACAATGACCCATGCTTACAGACATGTAGTAGGGCCTGTAACCCTCAAGTGGGTGTATTTTAGTATAGCCCTTTGGTGAGGGCAGCCAAAAATTGAGAGGTTCAACAATGACCCATGCTTACAGACTTGTATTAGGGCCTGTAACCCTCAAGTGGGTGTATTTTAGAATAGCCCTTTGGTCAGGGCAGCCAAAAATTGGGAGGCTCCTCTTTGTCCCTGGATAGAGACGTGCTGGAGGGCCTCAAAACATTTTTCACATAGAAAAGATGCGGGTATCCTGTCTTTGTAATGCCCATTCAAAAAGAATGGGCGTAAAAATTTACCACTGTGGGTATACCTGAAACTGCAGCCAAACTATTGTAACGGTCATCATGGTGCCACATGAGGAGAAGGAGGAGCAGTCCAGCGATTAGCCAAGGAATAGGAAGACAACGTGGTGGATGATCCAGTAGCTTACCCAACCTGGCAGGAGTATATGCAGAGCGAGGACAGCAGTGCACAGGGGGAGGGAGGCATAGCATCCCAACAGGCAGTACGAAGCAGGGTCGGGTACGCAGGCATAAGGCAGGCAACCGTTCCCCGGAACAACAACACGACACAAGGTGCCTGTGCAAATGTTAGGTCTTCCCGAGTCTGGCAGTATTTTCAGTTGACTCCAGATGACTCTAAAAAGGCCATTTGCAACACCTGCCATGCCAGCATCAGCAGGGGTACGAAAAGTAGCAGCCTGCCCACCACTAGCATGATCAGGCACATGTCAGCCAAGCACACGACTTTGTGGAAACTACAACAGAGTCGAGAAGCGGTGCTTGCTGATGTCACTGCTACGTCTTTGCCTGTTGTGCGTGTGAGCCAATCCCCTGTCCAAGCTGGCCGCGAACAAGCCTCCGTCCCTGCACCTGAAGTTGCCCACGTCCAAATTACACCACCATCAAGCACGTCCTTTTCCCAGCGCAGTGTTCAATTATCCATTCAGCAAACATTTGAACGCAGGCGCAAATACGCTGCCAACGCCCCACATGCCACAGTCCTGAATGATCACATTTCGCAACTCATTGCGCTACAAATGTTGCCTTTCCGGCTGGTGTAGACGGAAGCATTCCGCGACCTGATGCCGGCTGCTGTCCCACGTTACTCGGTCCCCAGCCGCCACTATTTCTCCAGATGTGCCGTCCCCGCATTGCATAACCACGTGTCCAACAGCATCACACGTGCCCTGAACAACGCTGTTTCAGCCAAAGTCCACCTAATAATAATAATAATAATAATACAGCTTTATTTATATAGCGCCAACATATTACGCAGCGCTTTACAATGTAGGGTTAGAGTACAGAAAATATAATACAGTAAGTAATTACAGTACAGAACAAATACAGTAGAATAATTGGATACAAAACAATAGGCATAGAATCAATGTAAAAAAGAAAATACAATAAATAAAGCAAGAAATGAAGGTGACCCTGCTCAAAAGAGCTTACAATCTACAACGGGATAGGGGTTGCACAAGGTACAGGGGCTTATTGCACGGATGGTACAGGCATCTTGAGGAAATGGGGCATAGAACTAAGCTTACATGGATGGTCATTATACAGTCTGTGTAGACCTTTTTGGTTTGGTGGAGTTTGTAGAAGAGTAATGTCCAGAGGAATAGCCCACTATCTACAGTACAAAGGACTTCTATAAGGGAGTATGATAGGCCGCCTTAAAAAGATGCTTTTTTAGGGATCGTCTGAAGCCATGCAAGTTGTGGATAGTCCTGATTTCTTTTGGTAAAGCATTCCAGAGGTTTGGTGCAGCTCTGGAGAAGTCTTGGAGCCGGTACTGGGAGGATCGGATTATTACCGATGTCAGTCGAAGGTCATTTGAGGAACGTAGAGGGCGAGTGGGGTGATAGACAGAGATGAGGAAGGAGAGGTAGAGGGGTGCTGCACTGTGAATAGCTTTGTGGGTGATAAGAAGCAATTTGAATTGGATGCTGTAGTATACGGGCAGCCAGTGCAATGACTGGCACAGAGCAGAGGCATCTGAGTAACGATTGGCCAGATGGGTGATCCTGGCTGCTGCATTAAGGATGGACGGGAGAGGAGAAACTCTGGTGAGGGGGAGGACGCTTAATAGAGAATTGCAATAGTCAAGGCTGTAATGGATTAGGGCCACGGTGAGGGTTTTTGTTGTTTACAGGGTGAGAAAGGGACGGACTCTGGAGATATTCTTCAAGTGTAAGTGACATGAGCGGACGAGACATTGTGTGTGGGAGGAGGAGAGATCGGTGTCAAACATAACACCCAGACAACGAGCCTGCTGCCTAGGCATTATCGTGGTGCCACAAACTGAGAGAGAGATGTCCGATTTAGGGAGGTTAGTGGATGGGTGGAGCAGAAGAAGTTCAGTTTTGGAAAGGTTTAGTTTCAAATAGAGAGTGGACATGATATTGGAAACTGGAGGTAGACAGTCATTGCTGTTCTTTAATACCGCAGGGGTAAGGTCAGGGGCTGAAGTGTTATAACCACAGACACGTGGACAAGTGCTTGTGGGCAAGGCCGCTACATCTCCTTGACAAAACACTGGGTTAATATTGTGGAGGCTCTGACACAGTCTGATCGAGGGACGGAACACGTCCTTCCCACACCAAGGATAGCAGGCCCTACCTCTGTCAGGGTTTCACCGACACTCTACAGCTCCGGAATGTCATGCTCTTCAGCGTCCTCCTCCTCCTCCTGCTCATCCTCATCCACTGTACCCTCCACACCAGTCCCAAGCTGGAAGCACTGCAGCACTGCCTCTGCGAAGCGTCAACAGGCTGTGCTGAAGCTAGTCTGCATAGGTGACAAACCCCACAATGCAGAAGAGGTGTGGACAGCTCTGAAACAGCAGGCAGATCACTGGCTCACACCTCTGAACCTAAAGCCAGGAAAGGTCGTGTGTGACAATGGACGGAACTTGGTGGCAGCTTTGAGGCGAGGCCAGCTGACGCATGTTCCATGCGTGGCCCACGTGCTCAACCTGGTGTTTCAGAGGTTTCTAAAGTCATACCCAGAGCTGTCTGAACTGCTGGTAAAAGTTCGCCGTCTGTCTGCACATTTTCGCAAGTCACCTGCTGCTTCAGCCGACCTTTGCGGATTTCAGCGCCGTTAGCGTCTTACGGCCCACAGACTGGTGTGTGATGTCCCCACGCGTTGGAATTCTACTCTGCACATCTTGGTCAGGATATGTGAGCAGAAGAGGGCAGTTGTTGACTACCTGCATCACCTAAGCCGTCGGGAAAATGGTTCAAACTCCACACATAACACCTGAGGAGTGGAGATGGATGTCGGACCTATGTACCGTCCTCCAAAACTTTTAGGACTCCACCCAGATGGTGAGCTGTGATGACGCCATTATTAGCATCACCATACCACTACTCTGCCTTCTAAAATGGTCTCTGCTGAAAAACAAAGAGGATGCATTGCAGGCCGAGCGCGATGACTTGGAGCAAGAAACAGTAGTGGGTGTGGGTGAAAACACAGAGTCCAGCCTCATCTCATCACAACGTGCAGTGGAGGACTATGACGGGGAGGAGGAGTATGAAGACATGGAGCAACTCTCTGGCCAAATTGAGGATATGACATGCACACCAGTGATACCCTCGATTCAGCGTGGCTGGGCAGAGGACAGGGGAGATGA
Source organism: Allobates femoralis (assembly GCA_033576535.1). NCBI lineage: Eukaryota > Metazoa > Chordata > Amphibia > Anura > Aromobatidae > Allobates > Allobates femoralis. Next base: position 67,545,823 of record JARQOC010000005.1, read on the forward strand.
GGAGGAGGAGGAGGAGGAGGACAGCATGTTCAGTCATCGTGTTGGTCTGGATACTAAAGTGATGGGTGTTAAGAGTCTGGCGCACATGGCTGACTTTATGGTAAGCTGCCTGCCTCGTGACCCTCGCGTTCAGAACATCTTGGCCGACAATCAGTACTGGTTGGCAACACTGTTAGACCCACGGTACAAGGAGAAATTAATGTCTGTCATTCCTGAGGCGGAGAGGTCAGCCAAAACGCAGTAGTTCCAGAAGGCCATAGTCACGGAAGTAGGCTAATCATTCCCCTCACAAAACGCTAGCGGCATAGGTGAGGAATCGGTGGACAACCAAGGCGTTCGGCCGAGAGGGGCACAAGTCCAATCCGCCAAAGGTAGGGGAACAGTCTTTAGGAGGTGGGACAGTTTTCTTAGCCCCTCACGTACCACAGCCCCTGAGGTGCGGGGTAGTGCCACAAGAAATGCTAAGTTTGGTCAGATGCTGAAGGAGTACCTTGCCGATCGAACAACTGTACTGCGAGATTCCTCTGTGCCTTACAATTATTGGGTCTCCAAGCTGGACACGTGGCATGAATTGGCTCTCTACGCCTTGGAAGTCCTGGCCTGCACTGCCGCTAGCATTTTGTCATAGCGTGTTTTCAGAGCTGCAGGTGGAATCATTACTGATAAACGCAACCGCCTGTCAACTGAAAATGCTGACAGGCTGACTGAGATCAAGATGAACAAGGGTTGGATTGGGCCAGACTTCACCACACCACCAACAAATGACAACTGAATTTAAATTTTGTAATGGGAATTTGCCATGTACCTCCACTGACCCATGGGTACACACTTCTGGACTTCCGAGTGTCCAAGTGTGGGATCAGTAATGTCCGTGGACGTGCACTCAGCCAGTTGGTAGGAAGGAGGATCAGGTTGGGAAATGTGCAGTGCAGTATCACGGCTACTGACAATTGACCGTGTGGAAGACAGGGTGTTTGTGGAGGTGCCAATCAGACTTGAAGCATTATCCGCTATCCAAGTAACAACCTGTTGACACTAGTGTTGGTTCAAGAGCGTAGTACTGCAGCGGGCCCCAACAATTTGGGACAGGACGTGTGAGCGAGTAGATGTGCCACTTTATTGTTGCGAAATTAGTGCTTGCACACGACCTCGGCCTCTGCCTGCACCACCATCACGTTCACCTCCTTGTTCCTTGCCAACGCCCTTGCGCATTTTGCTTGTATACTGCGACAACAGTCACAGGAGAGGATTTTAGTCCCTAACCTGTATCAAGGTATGACGTACACCAGTCTGGTGACTGTTCAGATCACAAGAGATTAGGATTTTAGTTCCCTAACCTGTATCAAGGTAATCAAGGTATGACGTACAACAGTCTGGTGACTTGAATGGTTTTAGGAGAGGATTTTATTCCCTAACCTGTATCAAGGTATGACGTACAACAATCTGCTGACTTGAATGGTTTTAGGAGAGGATTTTAGTCCCTCACCTGTATCAAGGTATGACATAGAACAGTCTGGTGACTGTAATGCTTTCAGGAGAGGATTTTAGTCCCTAACCTGTATCAAGGTATGACGTACAACAGTCTGGTGACTTGAATGGTTTTAGGAGAGGATTTTAGTTCCCTAACCTGTATGAACGTATGACGTACAACAGTGTGGTGACTGTTGAGATGCCAAGAGTTAGGATTTTAGTCCCTAACCTGTATTAAGGTAGTACGTACACCTGTCTGGTGACTGTAATGGTTTGAAGAGAGGATTTTAGTCCCTAACCTGTATTAAGGTAGTACGTACACCTGTCTGGTGACTGTTTTGATGACAAGAGTTAGGATTTTAGTTCCCTAACCTGAATAAAGGTATGACTTACAACAGTGTGGTGACTGTTGAGATGACAAGTGTTAGGATTTTAGTTCCCTAACCTGTATGAACGTATGACGTACAACAGTGTGGTGACTGTTGAGATGACAAGAGTTAGGATTTTAGTTCCCTAACCTGAATAAAGGTATGACTTACAACAGTGTGGTGACTGTTGAGATGCCAAGAGTTAGGATTTTAGTTCCCTAACCTGAATAAAGGTATGACTTACAACAGTGTGGTGACTGTTGAGATGACAAGAGTTAGGTTTTTAGTTCCCTAACCTGTATGAACGTATGACGTACAACAGTGTGGTGACTGTTGAGATGACAAGAGTTAGGATTTTAGTCCCTAACCTGTATTAAGGTAGTACGTACACCTGTCTGGTGACTGTTTTGATGACAAGAGTTAGGATTTTAGTTCCCTAACCTGTATTAAGGTAGTACGTACACCTGTCTGGTGACTGTAATGGTTCAAGAGAGGATTTTAGTCCCTAACCTGTATTAAGGTAGTACGTACACCTGTCTGGTGACTGTGTTGATGACAAGAGTTAGGATTTTAGTTCCCTAACCTGTATTAAGGTAGTACGTACACCTGTCTGGTGACTGTAATGGTTTGAAGAGAGGATTTTAGTCCCTAACCTGTATTAAGGTAGTACGTACACCTGTCTAGTGACTGTTTTGATGACAAGAGTTAGGATTTTAGTTCCCTAACCTGTATTAAGGTACTACGTACACCTGTCTGGTGACTGTAATGGTTTGAAGAGAGGATTTTAGTCCCTAACCTGTATTAAGGTAGTACGTACACCTGTCTGGTGACTGTTTTGATGACAAGAGTTAGGATTTTAGTTCCCTAACCTGTATTAAGGTAGTACGTACACCTGTCTGGTGACTGTAATGGTTCAAGAGAGGATTTTAGTCCCTAACCTGTATTAAGGTAGTACGTACACCTGTCTGGTGACTGTAATGGTTTGAAGTGAGGATTTTAGTCCCTAACCTGTATTAAGGTAGTACGTACACCTGTCTGGTGACTGTTTTGATGACAAGAGTTAGGATTTTAGTTCCCTAACCTGTATTAAGGTAGTACGTACACCTGTCTGGTGACTGTAATGGTTCAAGAGAGGATTTTAGTCCCTAACCTGTATTAAGGTAGTGTGAAGGATGGATTATATCTTATCTATTAATCTTAGCTTTTATACTTATATAGTATTAAATGAAACAATATGTTTTTTCTGTATTCAGGTACGTATCCAACATCTCTCTCTCTTCTTTTTCTCTTCTCTCTTTGTCTCTCTTCCCCCTCCATCTATTTCTTCCTTTCCTTCTTTCCCACTATGAGTCTGTGAATAAGGAGCTGTTTTGTAAACAAAGTGTCTTCTTAGATGCGTATGCTGGAAAAGAAGATATAGCTGTGCAGAAGCCTTGAGAATGGACAAGCTGATTGGTCACTACTGTGCCGGTTCCAGATTGTACCATGGGAAGCTAGAGATATTCTACATACCAGAGGCCAAGAGAAGACATCATGACGTGATGAAGGATGGACTCAACACAGAAGACAAAGGACTAATTATTACTAACAGAGATAGATGTATTAGCCTAACTCCACCTAACTCCCACCCTGCTATGGATATTTACATGCTTATCTTTTAGACTACAAAATGCCCTGTACCCGGATATTGAGTTCAGTAGTTGTTGCCGTGTATGTTGTCATTATTAAACCTGGACACGCTATGAGCGTGAACCGGACTCTCTCAGTCTGATTTACTCTTATCTGGTACCACGTGTTCATAGTCTAATTTGGGATGACTGGCGAGGGAGTGGAACAGTAAAATTTTCCCCGTCAGTAGTACGTACACCTGTCTGGTGACTGTGTTGATGACAAGAGTTAGGATTTTAGTTCCCTAACCTGTATTAAGGTAGTACGTACACCTGTCTGGTGACTGTAATGGTTCAAGAGAGGATTTTAGTCCCTAACCTGTATTAAGGTAGTACGTACACCTGTCTGGTGACTGTTTTGATGACAAGAGTTAGGATTTTAGTTCCCTAACCTGTATTAAGGTAGTACGTACACCTGTCTGGTGACTGTAATGGTTTGAAGAGAGGATTTTAGTCCCTAACCTGTATTAAGGTACTAAGTACAAGAGTGTGGTGACTCTAATGGTCACAGAAAAGCTTGGATTTCAATCTGTATCACCCTGCCTATATCCTCCTAGATTAGTCCTGAGAAGGACTGTTCTGGTCACTGGAAATCTTGGACTCCGATCTGGATCACCCTGCCTATGTCCTCCTAGATTAGTCCTGAGAAGGACTGTTGTGGTCAGCAGCAGTTTGCAGCCCTGATCCGGATCTACCTATGAGGGCCGCAAATCTGTCCCTAATCAGCAGCAGACACTCTCCCTACACTCACTGTCTGGAAGGCTGTGTGCCGAGCACAGCGCGCCGGGACTTATAAAGGCTCGGTGACGCTGTGCAGGCCGGCCAATCACTGCTATACCACAACCAAGAGGGCTGTGGCATTGCAGTGGTCTGTCAGCCAATCCCTGCACGCGGGCTGGCTCTCAAAAGAGCGCCAACATGGAGAGATGACGACCACGAGCACAGCACGAGTATCGCGAGATTACTCGGTGCTCGGCGAGTCGCCCGAGTACAGTGATACTCGTGCGAGTAACGAGTAGTGCCGAGCATGTTCGCTCAACACTAATCACCGGTAGATCAATCTACCCCTACAGATTCATGCTATCGGCAGCACTTCTGCAGTGTTGCCGAGAGCAAGGATTTTTGTTCCTCCATAAACATCCAATCACCCGATGATGAGCCGCATTTTGCTCGTTTGTTGGGCGATTGCCGACCTGTTTACACCTAGGAACTCTCATCTGTGCTGGTGGGATTTATAAATATAGATGTTACATACACGCAACACACAGTGTGTGACACAAACACTATATATTACATGTATACACCGAGCACACACACATAGACACACATATATATGTATACACCGAGCACACACACATAGACACACGATATGTGACACAAACACTATATATTACATGTATACACCAAGCACACACACATAGACACACGATATGTGACACAAACACTATATATTACATGTGACACCGCACACACACTAGACACACGGTATGTGACACAAACACTATATATTACACGTAACACCAAGACACACTTAGCGGTCCGTCACACGCTTCAATTTAGTGAACGATATCGTTTAAGTGAACTGCTTTTTGATCGCTTAAGCGATATCGTTTGTCCGTCGACTGCGAGTAATCAAGCGATTTTACAATGTAAATCGCTTGATTGTCTGATCACAGATATGAGAGCCGGAGCTATATCAAGCGATAATCGCTTGATCAATCTGCATCATCGTGGTGTGTTGACACAACGATGAACGATCTCCAAGCGGCAGAGCCTATGCTGGAATGGATCTATGGTAAACGTCGGGTTACTAAGCGCCGCGCGGCGGCCTACTGACCCGATGTTTACCATAGTTACAAGCGATCCGCTGGCCACACATCGCTGGTTGAGTCTGTCTGTGTAGCATCTCACCAGCGATCGTGACGATATGTGTAGCATCTCGCGCGTGCATGGTGATCGCTAACAATATCGTGCATAACATTGAAGCGTGTGACGGCCGCCATAGACACACACATCCATTCCCATCATTGTCTGTCACACAGCCCGACTCCTCCAGGGAGAGTTGCTCTTTATAACCTCTTATACTCTGACAAAGAGATGGGGATTGTGAACACAGGACTCCTTATATTGATTAAAAATTACCTACAAGTGTTTAATTAAATAGGTTTTACAAACTGGAGAGTCAGTAAGAGGGGGTTTCGCGCTCCTCCGACCCGCCCCCTCTTGTCAATCAGCCTGGTCACCTGCTGCTGCCTCCCCTCACAGTCTAGCATGAACGCGCGAATCCGTTCTCCTCTATGGCGCCGCGCATGCGCTGTGCGCGCAGCCCGACGACTTCCTGGACACCCGGCGCACAGCGCATGCGCGGCACCATAGAGGAGAACGGAGGCGCGCGTTCATGCTAGACTGTGAGGGGAGGCAGCAGCAGGCGACCAGGCTGATTGACAAGGGGGGGCGGGTCGGAGGAGCGCTAAACCCCGCATCCCGGTCTTAGGTCTTCTAAACTGTAAGCAGTTATATAAGTGAATATTTAACAGTATATAGGGCATCAAAAGCCTATAGCCACCTTCCCTGAATGCAGCCTTAGTGCTGCAGAAGGTGGCTATTATAGCTTTTGATGTCCAGGGGGGGTGACAGGTTCGCTTGAAGGGAATGGACCTATGCTGTAATACCACATGCCACCTGTACACAGGGGGCGCTGTTTTTGAAAGAATGTAGTAAAGTTTTATTAATCCTGGACATCCCCTTTAAAGCCTTGTAAGTTCTGCTTGATAACTGGCTACAAATGTAGGAATTAAGGAGGTCCCCAAACTCTAATTACTCCCATCATGAACATGTGAAGATTGAAGCCTGCGGGGGGCGCTCCTGCTGCTATTATACGGCAATTACAAGGATTTTATAACTTTTATCACTGAGCGATTTTTCGTTTTATATTTTCCCTCCGCTTCTTCCAAGAGCCAGAACTTTTTTATTCTTCCTTCCACATCGCTGTACGAGGGCTTGTTTGTTTGCGGGATGAGTTGTTCTATTGAATGACAGTATTCATTCTACCACATAATGTACTGGAGAATGAGAAAGAAATTCCAAGTGCTTTGAAATTGCAAATAAAAGTGCAAAAAAAGTGCAATTCCACAATTTTTTTTGAGTTTTTTATTCATCATGTTAACTATATGGTAAAAGTGAGTTCATAAGTTGATTATCTGGGTCAGAATAAGAAGATACTGAACATTTTTATTTCAATCATAGAAAACCCCAGAAATTTGTAAAATAATAAAAAAAAATATTTAAAATACATTTGCTTTATTCGCCATTTTCCAAGACCCATGATGTTTTAATTTTTGAAGATACAGGGCTATGTGAGGGCTTACTTTATGTGCCCTGAGCTGATATTTTTACTGATCCCATTTTGAGTCAGATACAACATTTTTGATCGCCTTTTATTGCATTGTATTGTAACAACGTGGTGGCCCAAAAAACACAATTCTGGCGTTTTAATTATTTTTCCGTTACGCCATTTACCAATTGGATTAATTTACTTCATATATGGATAGCTTAGATTCTTACGAACGCAGCGATACCAAATATGTGTATTTTTTTTATTTTTTTTTACTGTTTTATTGCTATTTTCAGTTCAGCTCCTTTGGGGGCCCCTAAGAGAGTGGGGGCCCTAGGCAACTGCCCAGTTTGCCCCCCCCTAACGCCGGCCCTGAGTGTGAGTGTAGCCTTAGTCTTCAGTACACTGTGTGCATCGTGGCCACTAGCTCGTTGTCTGGTCACTGGATCCTGATCGAGATTCGGTATTCGCCTGTATGTCTGTTCCTGATTCTGTACCGGAATCTGTTCGAATACATAAATCTGTTCCAGTGTTGCGGTCCCTGCCTGAGTTCCTGCATCAGTATTTCATTTGTAATTGACATTCTCCAATATTTCAATTGAGTCACTTGTTACTCCACATACAATACCCGGATGATATTGTGTTCTGTTATGTGTTAGATCCCTTTTACTGTAATATGACTGTTAACATCCCCACTCTCTTATTTGCTGTTAACAGGAACATACAGGCATGGCACAGCTTGACTTTTATTTGTAAGGTGGCTATGTTGGAGTGAAAATGTTAAGTGCTGTGGAATCTCTTTTAGATAATAAATGCAATATAAATGCAAATGTCAGTTCTATTGAGGAAAAGAAGTCACAAGGAATTTATTATATGTGACCTGTTGGTTCTTATTTCAAGCTTGAACATGTCACTAAGGCTGTCACAATTGTATAGACTGAGATAGTGTGTGACGTTCTTAAAAGAAAACTCTGCTTTTCAGTTAGAATTTACTTTAGTCTATTTTTTATATTTTGTTGGTGCTTTGGCAAGTTAAAGTGAACCTCACGTGGAAAAAAATCTATTATCCTGAATATATGGGGTTACTCTGCAGGGTAATAGCAGTATGAACCTGCCCGACGCCTGCACATTGAACACTGCTTCCGGGAGAGAGAGAACTTTATTCTTCCTGGCAGCATTCTGGTTTCAGTCACGGGGGCGGCACCAGTACTGGTTCAGTCACCATCCTGTGTATGGACAGGAAGGCCTGTAACTACACCCCCTGCGGTGGGTGTTACAGCTGCCGCTCTCCATACACAGGACGGTGACTGATCCCTCGGTGGTGCCGCCCCCATGACTGAAACCAGCACGCTGCCAGGAAGAATAAAGTTAATTTTTTCCCAGCACCAGAATGTACTGTGCAGGCGCCGGGCAGGTTCAGAATGCATATTCACCTGCAGATTAACCCCATATCTGTAGGTAAGGCTGGCCTCACCCCACATATTGTGTACGTTTATATCCCTGATATTGCAGGAACAGACGGACCGGGACGGATTGATACAAACGGATGTGCATTGATGTCCCCGGACCGTTTTAACAGGATCCGTTTTGGACTCATTTCATCCCAGTCAGTCCCAGAATAAAGCATAAAGTGGTCAGGAGGAGAGAGAGGGAGAAAGAAAGGAAGGAGGAAAGGAAGGAGGAAAGGAAGGAGGAAAGGAAGGAGGAAAGGAAGGAGGAAAGGAAGGAGGGAAGGAAGGAGGGAAGGAGAAGGAGGGAAGGAAGGAAGGTAGGTTTTTGTCAGGTGAGCCCAAAAACAGTGCAGTCTCTGATTTTGGGGACGGTAAAAAACAGAACAGAAACGAATCCCGGGCTGAATTCACAAAAATGGAAGGCCATTTATGACCAATCCAGCACCATAGGAATACATGGGAGGCAAATATGGATCCTGTTCTGTCCTTTTCAAAATGGACAGTACAGGATGGCAAAAACCGTGGTGTGAAGCCAGCCTTAGTAACATTTTTCAACGGGACAGGTTCACTTTAAGGTAATGGGTCACATCTTTCATAGTTACATAGGTTCAAAAAAAGACTTGGGTACTTCAAGTTCAACGTCTCCCTACCATTATACATTCTCTGTCACTAAATTATCTACTACTCCAATGACATTTTTGCTAAGGAAAGCAGTCAGTCCTTTTTTAAACCAAAACGCAGAGATCGGCCCAGCGATGGGGAAAAGCTGCAGCACGTAGAGGAGAAATATATAAAACTTCACTTTATTGCAAATCCATAAAAAAAAAAAAAAAATTCTATATACAGTATGTATTAATTTTTTTCTGTGTCCATAGATAAATGGAGTTTATCTTTGGAGATGATGTGGGGGAGTATTTATAGAGATGGTATGGGGTGACGGGGAGTGTATCTAAGGAGACAGTATGGGGGAGGGGGAGTGTATTTATGGAGACGGTAGGGGGCGAGGGGGAGTGTATCTAAGGATACGGTATTAAGTGAGGGGGGTGTATCTGGAGACGGTATGGGGGAATGGGAGTGTATCTATGGAGACGGTACCACCTCAACTGCAAAGTTAACCCAATCTCTGGATTCTAGAATGGAGTCAAGCACAAGAGGATCGACAGTTTTTTTTATACACTTAGGCCCCTTTCACATCAGCGTTTTTCGCTGATCGCGGCAGTTGTGGTGAAAAAAAACACAACTGCCGTGATTACCGCATAACGGCCGCACTTGCGGTTCACTTGCGGCAAGCCCCACACAATGTCTATGGGGCTTGTGGCAGGTGCGACAAGTGCGGTTTCGGCACTTGCGGCAGGTGCGTCCGCGAAAAAACTGCGGCATACCAATCGGAAACTGAACTGTGATTGGTTGCTGTAGGCCAGCTGATACATATCCAGGCAAACTGTCAAAACAGGCAAAGCATTATCTATTACCTCAAACAAAAAGAAAAAAATGCAAATTTTTTATTTGATTTCAATTTGTTTTAATAATTTTATAGGAACAATAAAAGTGTCTTTTTTTTACTTCTAGCACACAAAAAACAAAGAAATGCACAACACATCTGGAATCCTGGGCAAGGTTGATCTGTGGTGACAGCAGGTGACTGGAATCCTGGGCAAGGTTGATCTGTGGTGACAGCAGGTGAGAACAGGGAGCATTGCTCATGTATTGACTGTATTGTCAAGTGCAGCCAGGGGGCACATACATCCCCCCTCACTAAATCCGTATTGGATGTGACCTACAATACAGAGATCGTCTGTCATTTTAAGTAAAATAAATAATCATAAAATGTAAAAAAAAAAACATAAAAATGCATAAGAAAGCACATTATTGCTTTTCATTATTATTGGAGGAGTTGGGGAATATCTATAGAGACGGTATGGGGTGAGGGGGAGTGTATCAATGGAGACGCATTGGGGCAGGGGATTGTATCTACGGAGATGGTATGGGGAGGGGGGTGTATCTATAAAGATGGTATGGGTTGACGGGAGTGTATGGATACGGTATTAGAGTGGGATGTATCTGGATACGGTATGGGCGAGAGGGAGTGTTTCTGTGGAGACGGTATGGGGCAGGGAGTGTATCAATGGAGACGCATTGGGCAGGGGATTGTATCTACAGAGATGGTATGGGAGGGAGGTGTATCTATAAAGATGGTATGGGGTGACGGGAGTGTATGGATACGGTATAATAGAGTGGGATGTATCTGGATACGGTATGGGCGAGAGGGGTATTCTGTGGAGACGGTATGGGCGAGAGGGAGTGTTTCTGTGGAGACGGTATGGGGCAGGGAGTGTATCTCTGATATCTCTGAAAATGACATTGAGTGAGTCTGAGACGGTATAGGGAAGGGGAGTGTATCTATGGAGATGGTATGGAGCGTGGAGGAATGTATCTATGGGGAGGGAGAGCATATCTACTGAGACAGTATAGGGAAGGGGAGTGTATCTATAGAGATGGTATGGTGTGAGAGGGAGTGTATCCAGGGTCGGACTGGGGTCTCTGCTCTGGGGCCCACCAGGGTAATTAACTTCAGGGGCCCACTCACCCTTCAGCTATATGTAAATACCTGTTATCCGTTATACCCATTATAGTGGAGCGTGGACTGTAAAACACAGGCGGCTCCTGCACATCACTGTGCCTCACCATTACTGCGATGTACAATTACTGTAATTTGCATTAAAGGGATTCTTTGGTGAAAATAAGTCATCAGTGATCCACAGGTTCGGTAGGTGATCACTTATTTATTGGTGGCATCCGACCAGTGGTAACCGCATCCTCAGAAGAATGTGGAGCTTTTATCCCCATTATAAAATGCAGCAGCAGGTCGGATGTGTGACCGAAACTCCATTCCTTCTCTTTGGGGCGGCCTGAAAAAGCCTGGTGCAGCGCTCATAGTCACTGAGGGAATGAACGGATCAGTGGTTGAGTCGTACATGAGCTCCAGTCTAAGGCTACATTCACACTTGCTATTTTGATTATTTTTTTCGTAGTGCACTGCAAAACACGGATCACTCAAATGACATCCCTGAAAAGTCTATGGGTTTTCATTTCTGCCATTCAGACTGGTCTCTTCTAAAGTGATCCGTTTTTTCACTTTAGGAGGCTCCGTTTTTGAAAAGTGACATGTCACTTTGTACTGCGTTTTTCCCATAGGAGACCTTCAAAATGGGGAAACAAACGCAGCACTCAAAAGCAGATCCTTTTTTTGGGTGCGTTTTTTCCACAGCTCCTGTTTTGCAGCTAAAAACGCAGCAGAACACAAGAAAAAAAAAATGCACAGTCTGAATGTAGTCTACAGTCATGGCCAAACGTTTTGAGAATGATACAAATATTAATTTTTACAAAGTCTACCGCTTCAGTTTTTCTAATGGCAATTTGCATATACTCCAGAATGTCATAAAGAGTGATCAGCTTAACAGCAATTACTTGCAAAGTCAATATTTGCCTAGAAAATGAACTTTAACCCCCAAAACACATTTCAACATCATTGCAGTCCTGCCTTAAAAGGAGCAGCTAACATCGTTTTAGTGATTGTTCCATTAACACAGGTGGGGTGTTGATGAGTACAGGGCTGGTGATCAATCAGTCATGATTAAGTAAGAATGACACCACTGGACACTTTAAAAGGAGGCTGGTGCTTGGTATCATTGTTTCTCTTTAGTTAACCATGGTTATCTCTAAAGAAACATGTGCAGCCATCATTGCACTGCACAAAAATGGCCTAACAGGGAAGAGTATCGCAGCTAGAAAGATTGCACCTCAGTCAACAATCTATCGCATCATCAAGAACTTCAAGGAGAGAGCTTTCATTGTTGTCAAAAAGGACTCCAGGGCGCCCAAGAAAGACCAGCAAGCACCAGGACCGTATCTTAAAACTGTTTCAGCTGCGGGATCGGACTACCAGCAGTGCCGAGCTTGCTCAGGAATGGCAGCAGGCTGGTGTGAGGGCTTCTGCATGCAATGTGAGGCGGAGACTCTTTGAGCAAGGACTGGTTTCAAGGAGGGCAGCAAAGAAGCCACTTCTCTCCAGAAAAAACATCAGGGACCAACTGATATTCTGCAAAAGGTACAGGGAGTGGACTGCTGAGGACTGGGGTAAAGTCATTTTCTCTGATGAATCCCCTTTTCGATTGTTTGGGACATCTGGAAAACAGCTTATTCGGAGAAGAAGAGGTGAGCGCTACCACCAGTCTTGTCTCATGCCAACTGTAAAGCATTCCTGAAACCATTCATGTGTGGGGTTGCTTCTCAGCCAAGGAATCAGCTCACTCACAGTCTTGCCTAAAAACACAGCCATGAATAAAGAATGGTACCAGAATGTCCTCCAAGAGCAACTTCTCCCAACCGTCCAAGAGCAGTTTGGCGCCCAACAATGCCTTTTCCAGCATGATGGAGCACCTTGCCATAAAGCAAAGGTGATAACTAAATGGCTCAGGGAACAAGACATAGAGATTTTGGGTCCATGGCCTGGAAACTCCCCAGATCTTAATCCCATTGAGAACTTGTGGTCAATCATCAAGAGACGGGTGGACAAATAAAAACCAACAAATTCTGGCAAAATGCAAGCATTGATTATACAAGAATGGAAGGCTATCAGTCAGGATTTGGTCCAGAAGTTGATTGAGAGCAGCCAGGGAGAATTGCAGAGGTCCTGAAGAAGAAGGGTGAACACTGCAAATACTGACTTGCTGCATTAACACATTCTAACTGTCAATAAACCTTTTGGTACTCATAATATGATTGCAATTATATTTCTGTATGTGATATAAACATCAGACAAACACAAATAAAAACCAGAGGGCAGCAGATCATGGGAAAATATATTTTGGTGTCATTCTCAAAACTTTTGGCCATGACTGTAAGAATATGAGCACACAATCAGAAGGCTCTATGTGTTGGACACAGTGTCTCCGGACCTGCGGGAACTCACGGGTGAATGCCGAGTGATCACCACCGCCCTGTGCCCATGATCTGTGTTCGGTGTAGGCGGCCTCTCCCTGCATTCAGCCGCTGGAGGTCTTTCCCATCTCTGCAGCAATAAATTAACATGCTGTGGAGATGCGGAAGTCCGGCAACCTGAATCAGGGGTAAGATAACGCTGCGGAGGGGAGAAGCACAGTGAGCATGGGATTTCTAGATATCCCATTCACTTTGCCTGTACTGCACAAAGCAGAGTTTTGGACGCAGCGCTAACATGTTGCATCCAAAACACAACTATTCCAGATTGTGTGCATGCAGCCTTATGTGAATAAAAGCGCAGGTTTCACCGACCAATAATATCACTTATCTAAAGGCCTCATATACACATTGAGTATTTAAGTTTTTTACCTCAGAATTTGTAGCCAAAATCAGGAGTGGAACAATCAGAGGAAAAGTATAATAGAAACCCATCACCACTTCTGTATTATCACCCACTCCTGGTTTTGTCTTACAAATACTGAGGTATAAACTCACCAAATACTCAACATGTGAACGTGGTCTTAGAAGAGATGACTACGGTACTTGTTTTCACTGGAGAACGTTCACAGGCATCACGCACATTGCACAGGCACCATGCACATCGCACACGCACCACGCACATCGTACAGGTATCATGCACATGCAGGCACCATACACATCGCACATGCACCACGCAAGTACATCGCACAGGCACTACGCATGCACGTTCACAGGCACCACGCACATCGTACAGGCATCACGCACGCACAGGGACCATGCACATCGCACAGGCACCACTCAAGCACATCGTACAGGCACCACGCATGCACGTTCACAGGCATCACGCACATCGCACAGTCAACATGCACATCGCGCAGGCACCACACACATCGTAAAGGCATCACGCACGCACAGGCACCATACACATTGCACAGGCACCACACAAGCACATCGCACAGGCACCACACATGCACGTTCACAGGCACCACGCACATCGTACAGGCATCATGCACGCACAGGCACCATGCACATCACACATGCACCACGCACATTGCACAGGCACCACGCACAAGACACACAAGAACCATGCATGCACATCACACACATGAAACAAGTGCAGTGTACACAAGTACAGTACAAACACATTCTCCACATGACAGTAAATTCATAGTTTCTTACCCCATCCCATGCTGTGTCCATTCCACCAAGATGTGTCCTGCACATGTAGTAGTGGACGTTAAGCTCCACCTACCAGCGACCACTAAGCTCCGCCCCACGACAACTTTTCTGCACTTTTTTATTCATTTCAGGGTGTAGTTGGGTCCCTAGGGGGCTCCATTCATCTAGTAGTGCAGAAACATTGTACTGTGCAGCCCATAGCTAAGGCAGCAGAGCTTGGGTAGCTTTCAGACACTCTGCACCATATGTATCAGTGTGAATGGTGCCCTATGCAGGCCCTAATGGTGGATTTACACACACCAATTTATCTGTTCATATCTGAACAGATCTCTGGTTGCAGTGAAATCATGGACACATTGTTCATTTGTACACAGCCACAAAATGGAACTATGTGTCCATGATTTCACTGCAACCAGAGATCTGTTCAGATATTAACAGATAAATTGGTGTGTGTAAACCCACCATTAGTGTGCATGGCAAGTCGCCTCCCATACCTTGGTTGAGGTGATTCATTAGCCTGCATCTGGGCTTGCTACACAAGTGTGGTCTGACTGCGTCCTGCAAGTGCAGTATTGGTTTTTGTCTATGGCATTGATGGTAAGTTTTTGATGCTGCTTTTTCTAGTAGTTTTTGTATATTTTTGATAGGACTGACGAGCATGGGAATCCGTGTCGTGGATCGTCAGCTTAAGTGTCTTGGCCAACACATGAACCAATATCCCATCTATAAAGGTTTTTTGTTATCATACAGAAAACTTTTCTGCACTTTTTTATTCATTTCAGGGTGTAGTTGGACCCCTAGGGGGCGCCATTCATCTAGTGGTGCAGAAACATTGTACTGTGCAGCCCATAGCTAAGGCAGCAGAGCTTGGGTAGCTTTCAGACACTCTGCACCATATGTATCAGTGTGAATGGTGCCCTATGCAGGCCCTTAGTGTGCATGGCAAGTCGCCTCCCATACCTTGGTTGAGGTGATTCATTAGCCTGCATCTGGGCTTGCTACACAAGTGTGGTCTGACTGCGTCCTGCAAGTGCAGTATTGGTTTTTGTCTATGGCATTGATGGTAAATCCCAAGAAAGAACACCAGAAGTTCCAGTACCAGTAAAACCCAGGGCCGGACTGGGACCAGAAAGCAGCCCTGGAAAACAAACCCCACCAGCCCACACACTATATCACCCATTAGCCCCGATCAGTGAAGTTTGCTTTTAAAGAGAACCTGTCACCTCCATAAAGCCCCCCCAGGCTTTCACTAACTGCCCCTGCATCTTCCTATTACTTCTCTAACTATCCTTTCTGTGTTAAACGTTCCCTGTGACTGTGTAATAAAAGCTTTTTATCACTCAAACGCGTCATTTCCGGCTCTCCGCAGGCCGGACTTCAGGCTGCACAGTAAGCATGCTCTATGGAGCACATTACGTCAGCTCATCTGTGATGATATCTGTGATGAGCTAACGTAATGTGCTCCATAGAGCATGCGACTGTGCAGCTCTGTGGATGAGTACCGGAAGTGACAACACTCGGCTTCATACCCGCCATTCTGCAGAGTGAAGCGAGCCAGGCTGGGGGCGCACATTTGGATGTCAACATCACGCCCATCAGAGCATGATAGACTATACAGGAGGCGGCCATGGGGCACAGAGAGGACGCCCAGGGGGTCTAGCAATGGTAGCCCCTTGGATCATTATCATACTAATGAGTGAGTGATAAAAAGCTTTTATTACACAGTCACAGGGCATATTTAGCACAGAAAGGGATAGTTAGAATAGTAACAGGAAGGTTCAGGGACAGGTAGTGATAGCCTGGGGGCTTTATGGAGCTGACCGGTTCCCTTTAAGTTGCCGTGGCCTCATCACTTTCTTAAAGGAGTTATTTGAAGAGCCATATGTGAATGGTGCAGCAGAGTATACATTCTACCACATCTCCATTCACATGGTGTCTACAAAGCCACATTTCTCAGGATTGTGGGGTCCCAGCAGTCAGATACACAGCGAAAGGCAAGTCATCACCTATACAGAAGAGAAGTGATGACTCCATATTAGGGATAATCAAATTAAGCAACATTTAAATGCTGAAAATCAAAGTTCAAAACCACCTCTCTGACAACAGGACAGGAGGAGTGGTACTGTGCAGTGTATATATACAGAATAATACAGATACTGAGGATTACACCCAGTATACAGGACAGGAGAAGTGGTACTGTGCAGGGTATATATGCAGAATGATATAGATACTGAGGATTACACCCAGTATACAGGACAGGAGAAGTGGTACTGTGCAATGTATATATACAGAATAATACAGATGCAGAGGATTACACCCAATATACAGGACAGGAGAAGTGATACTGTGCAGTGTATATACACAGAAAATACAGATACAGAGGATTACACGCAGTATACAGGACAGGGGAAGTGGTACTGTGCAGTGTATATATAAGAATAATACAGATACTGAGGATTACACCCAGTATACAGGACAGGAGAATTGGTACTGTGCAGTGTATATATCACAGAATAATACAGATGCAGAGGATTACACCCAGTATACAGGACAGGGGAAGTGGTACTGTACAGCAGGGATCTCAAATTCCAGGCCTCGAGAGCCGCACACGGCGCAGGTTTTCAGGATTTCCTTTATATTGCACAGGTGACAATATAATCACCGGAACTGGCGATTATTCCAACCCTAGTGCAATATAAAGAAAGTCCTGAAAACCTGCGCCGTGTGCCTGGAATTTGAGATCCCTGCTGTACAGTGTATATATACAGAATAATACGATACTGAGGATTACACCAAGTATACATGACAGGAGAAGAGGTACTGATATGCACATGTGAATGTACACATACAGACAATAATTACAGAACAACTGAGGATTACACCAGTATACAGGACGAGAAGTGGTGCTGTGCAGTGTATATACAGAATAATACAGATACTGAGGATTACACCCAGTATACAGGACAAGGAGAAGTGGTACTGTGCAGTGTATATATACAGAATAATACAGGTTTACTGAGGATTACTAAAAAAACCAGTATACAGGACAGGAGAAGTGGTACTGTGCAGTGTGTATATACAGAATAATACAGATCCGGAGGATTACACCCAGTATACAGGACAGAAGAAGCAGTAATGTGCAATATATATACATAAGAATACAGATACTGAGGATTACACACATACGCACATGCAGCCTGCCCTCTCACATACACACACACACATACACACGTAGCAGCCTGCCCCAGTCCCCACACACATGCACCAGCCTACCCAGTCACCCACACACATGTAGCAGCCTGATCCAGCCCCCACACACATGCAGCAGTCTGCCTCGGCCCCCCCACACACACATATGTAGCAGCCTGCCCCAGCCCACACACACTGTAGCAGCCTGCCCTAGGCCCCTACACACACGAGCTGCCTGACCTCGGCCACCACACGCACGTAGCTGCCTGCCTCAGCCCCCACTCGCACGTAGCGCCTGCCTAGGACCCCACACACACGTAACAGCCTGCCCCGGCCCCACACACATGCAACAGCCTGCCCTGACCACACACAGCAGCCAGTCTCACACACACATGCAGCAGCCTGCCCTGGCCCCCACACACGTAGCAGTTGACTGTCCACCACACACACACAGCAACCTGCCCCGGTCCCCACACACATGTAACAGCCTGTCCTCAAACATACACATGCAGCCTGTCCTCACACACACTCACACATACACACAGCAGTCTGTCCTCACACACACACATACACACAGCAGCCTGTCTAACACACACTCACACATACACACAGCAGCCTGTCTCACACACACAAACACACACACATACACACAGCAGCCTGTCCTCACACACACACTCACACAATGGCCTGTCCTCACACACAGACACACACTCACACATACACAGACACACTCACACATACACAGCAGCCTGTCTCACACACAGACACACAAATAACACACAACAGCCTGTCTCACACACACACACAAATCCACACACAGCAGCCTGTCCTCACACACAGACACACAAATACACAACAGCAGCTGTCTTCACACACAACAACAAATACACACACAGCAGCCTGTCTCAAACACACACACACAAATCACACACAGCAGCCTGTCTCACACACTGACACACACATACACACACACCGGCCTGTCCTCACACACACTCACACATACACAGCGGTCTGTCCTCACACACACTCACACATACACACAGCGGCCTGTCCTCACACACACTCACACATACACACACAGCAGCCTGTCCTCACGCACAGACACACAAATATCACACACAGCGGCCTGTCCTCACACACTTGGCACACAGCGGCCTGTCCTCACACACTGCACACACACACACACACACACATATACAGACATAGCGGCCTGTCCTCACACACACACACATACACACACAGCAGCCTGTCTCACACACAGACTCACAAATACACACGCAGCAGCCTGTCTCACACACAGACTCACAAATACACACATAGCAGCCTGTCCTCACACACACACAGATACACACACAGCAGCCTGTCTCACACAGACTCACAAATACACACGCAGCTGCCTGTTTTCACACACAGACTCACACATACACACGCAGCAGCCTGTCTCACACACAGACTCACAAATACACACACAGCGGCCTGTCTCACACACAGACCCACAAATACACACACAGCAGCCTGTCTCACACACACACACAAATACACACACAGCAGCCTGTCTCACACACCACACACACAAAATACACACACAGCAGCCTGTCTCACACACTGACACACACATACACACACAGCGGCCTGTGTCACACACACTCACACATACACACACAGCGGCCTGTCCTCACACACACTCACACATACACACACAGCAGCCTGTCCTCACGCACAGACACACAAATACACACACAGCGGCCAGTCCTCACACACTTGACACACAGCGGCCTGTCCTCACACACTGACACACACACAGCGGCCTGTCCTCACACATACACACAAATACAGACATAGGGGCCTGTCCTCAACACACACACATACACACACAGCAGCCTGTCTCACACACAGACTCACAAATACACACATAGCAGCCTGTCTCACACACACACACAAATACACACACAGCAGCCTGTCTCACACAGACTCACAAATACACATCTCAGTACTATGTCCCTTTTTTTTGGATAGCTTTCCTCATCAAAGTTATATAACACAGGTGTGGAGTAACCTCCACCCTTAGGAAAGATTACACAAAGATTTTCCAAATTACCAGTTAATCTTTATTATACACAATAATATAGCATAACATAAAATTAGAGCATTCCCTCCGGAGAGATTCACAAGAAACACTACAGGCTGTTCAGCATAAATCGAAATAGTATAAAAACAACAAACAAGCAATTATTGTTCATATAGGCAGGTCAATAAATAATATATAAGACCTAAATCCTATAGTGCAAAGCCAATGTTATTGCCACAGACGCTAATCCAGGTTCATATAATAGTCAACCCGAGTCACCATCAATTGTTAATACTAGGGTGATTAAATCCTGGTTATAGCAGAAAACATACCCTGCAAGCAAAGAGAGACTTAGTAACCGTCCCAATCGCTACAAAGATGTCATTTCTGAGCTAAACATGGTACTATTGTGTTTAATACCTTCTCAGCCGAGGTGTCCGTGTGCGCTCGTGCTCCCTCCTCCCCTACGACCGTTTCGCTTCCCGCTTCTTCCGGGGGGCGTGAAGCGGGAAGCGAAACGGTCGTAGGGGAGGAGGGAGCACGAGCGCACACGGACACCTCGGCTGAGAAGGTATTAAACACAATAGTACCATGTTTAGCTCAGAAATGACATCTTTGTAGCGATTGGGACGGTTACTAAGTCTCTCTTTGCTTGCAGGGTATGTTTTCTGCTATAACCAGGATTTAATCACCCTAGTATTAACAATTGATGGTGACTCGGGTTGACTATTATATGAACCTGGATTAGCGTCTGTGGCAATAACATTGGCTTTGCACTATAGGATTTAGGTCTTATATATTATTTATTGACCTGCCTATATGAACAATAATTGCTTGTTTGTTGTTTTTATACTATTTCGATTTTTGCTGAACAGCCTGTAGTGTTTCTTGTGAATCTCTCCGGAGGGAATGCTCTAATTTTATGTTATGCTATATTATTGTGTATAATAAAGATTAACTGATAATTTGGAAAATCTTTGTGTAATCTTTCCTAAGGGTGGAGGTTACTCCACACCTGTGTTATATCACAAATACACATGCAGCAGCCTGTCTCACACACAGACTCACAAATACACACGCAGCAGCCTGTATCACACACAGACTCACAAATACACACACAGCAGCCTGTCTCACACACACACAAATACACATACAGCAGCCTGTCTCACACACACACAAATACACATACAGCAGCCTGTCTCACACACACACAAATACACATACAGCAGCCTGTCTCACACACACACACACACAAATGCACACACAGCAGCCTGTCTCACACACAGACTCACAAATATACACACCCTCGGCCTGTCTCACACACAGACTCACAAATACACACACAGCGGCCTGTCTCACACACACACAAATACACACACAGCAGCCTGTCTCACACACACACACACAAATACACACACAGAAGCCTGTCTCACACACACACAAATACACACGCAGCAGCCTGTCTTACACACAGACTCACAAATACACACGCAGCAAACTGTCTCACACACACACACAGCAGCCTGTCTCACACACAGACTCACAAATACACACGCAGCAGCCTGTCTCACACACAGATTCACAAATACACACGCAGCAAACTGTCTCACACACACACAGCAGCCTGTCTCACACACAGACTCACAAATACACACGCAGCAGCCAGTCTCACACACAGACTCACGAATACACACGCAGCAGCCTGTCTCACACAGACTCACAAATACACACGCAGCAGCCAGTCTCACACACAGACTCACAAATACACACGCAGCAGCCTGTCTCACACACACACAAATACACATACAGCAGCCTGTCTCACACACACACAAATACACATACAGCAGCCTGTCTCACACACACACAAATACACATACAGCAGCCTGTCTCACACACACACAAATACACATACAGCAGCCTGTCTCACACACACACTCACACATGTCAGGTCAGACAGACGAAAGTGAAAGTATCTTGCCTCAGCTTTGCTTGTGTCCCGCACTGGCAGCCCCCAGGTCCGCAGCTGAGAAGGGTCACAGGAGGAGTGAGGAGGAGACTCAGTCTATGACTGAGACAGTCACCGGCTGCTGCCTTCAGGCCAGCTCCACTGCCTGCACACGGGGCCGGGCCCACCTGGTAATGGCAGGGGTGGCCGCGATCCGTTTCGTGGGCGGGAGAGCAGAGTGTGTGCTCTCTCCACCCACAAAGAACATGCTGTACAGCCGCACCTCTCCTTAAGAGCCGCTGCCAGGGCTGCCCGCCGATTGGTGTGTCTGTGACTGTGAAGAGGTAGCGGCCACCGCCGTTCCCCAGACCCGGTATGCTGGCGGGTGGCGGCCGACGCAAAATCATTTAAAAGCTGGCCTGCGGCTGGAGGGCGGGCGCTGTGGCCCCGCCCACTCCACAACCACCGGCCCATCGGGAAAAGTCCCGAATCTCCCGCCTATCAGTCCGGGCCTGGTAAAACCCCAAGAAGAAGAAGTATTCCATACGGTTCTAGGAGTCTTTCCCAAGACCTGGACCCAGAATAATGGAGCAGTCATAGTTCCTATGTTAGCCTTTCATCAACCAGTGATACCACAACCAGTGAGACAAGAAGCACCACAAGTGAAAGCATCAGAAGCAATACCTGCAGAAGAACAGTAAGAGCAACCCCTTGCTACCAGGGGTAGCCTCCATGCCTGAAGGGGGAGACCTAAATCCGGGTTCCAGGTGAGCTCCCCTATAGATTCTGGTCTGGGGCGGAGTTAGTCAGTTCAGTTCCTAGGAAGACTGAGGAAGACATCCTGTGGACAGAGAGCAGTGCTAAGCTCGTCCTAGGACAGCACAGTCTAGTGTGAGGGACCCAGGTCAGGGGTCTGAGGAAGTGGAGAGGGACTTGGGGAGCAGAGCGGTGTCATGCTCACTCCAGAGGAGAAGCACCACAGGAACGGACACCGGAGTCCGAAGCTGTGCAGGGCCTAATGACCCGGCAGCCAGTACCGGAAGGGGGTGGATTCCAAGTCCCCCAGCCACACTGTGCCCGGAGGCAAAGCAGCCTAAAGAGCCCAGGAGAAGCCGCCTGAGATGTGGGGCTAAAGAAGGACTCGAGTAGCCTGCCATACTGGCACCAAGCAGGAGGGAGGGAGGGCAAGCAGCTCAGCTTAAACAGCGGCAGTGACCTACCAACAAGGCGCAGCAAGGAGGCCTCAGAACCTGTTGGGTGAGGAACCCCGAGTTGCTCTCAGGTGCAAGGACTCAGTATACCATCACCAGTCGGAGTTACAGTGCACCAGTAAAAGGACTGAGGAACCAACAAACCGTGAGTCTGTCTGTTACTTTACACTCGCCATCCTGCATCCTACACCATTACTACATCCATTACTACATCCACTGCCCGGGGATCCATTCCGCCCATGGGGAGCCGCTCCATCCCAGCTACCCATCCATCATCGCTGAAGGTTCTGCAGCAGCGGTGGCCACTAACTGCTCAACAGCCCGGTTCTGAGTACCTATGGCCCTGGGGTGTGACACACCTACCAGAGAAAAATGTATGTCACTGAAATACAGTAAATGGTTTTTAAGTGTTAAAAGTAGTGAGAATCATACTTGCCAATCTCAGGCAGCTAAGGCACACTTCCTTCTGGATCCGCTCATTAGCTTTATGAATATTCACTGCACTGACTTCTCAGCAGGCAATTACAGATGCCCACTGTCTGTGACAGCATGTGTGGTTTCCTGTGGCATTCAGACTGTGCCCCCACAATCTGTACTGGTGTCTGTGATTGGTTGCCTTATACATTACTGTATTGGCAACCAACCTGCCATCATGTGGGTAAAAATAAATAATGGAAAAAGATTTTTGTCGGGGACCCCAGTATTTTAGATTCTCAGCTTGGATAAAGCAGCCAGCTATGGGCTACCAACCTCCGCTCTGCTGCCTTGTTTTACCTTGGTTGGCAATCAAAAATACTACATTATTATTATTTTTAATTACGTAAATAAATAATGTGAAAAATGTGGGGGCTCCTCTTCCCGATGCTCTGGTGTGGTGGCATCGGGGTGATAGAAAAGGTTAAAGGCAGCTGAGTATCACAGCTGTCAATAAGCTCTAGATTGGGAATGTTCAGGCTTCTATGAGACCCACACATTACCAATCCTGTGAGTAAATAGTTAAGAAATACAGACACAGAAAAATCCATTATTTTAAATAAAACACACAGACAATCCTCTTTCAAAATGATGGTAAAAAAATCATGGTAATGTGGCGCCCCTGTGGACCGGTCGCCACTAGATGGCGCAGCAGCCGGTATTGGTAAGGCTTCCCACACAAACACCCAACACACTCCTGATCCTAAGTCTAGGTACTCTATGCCCAGCAAAGGGATAGCGGGAGAACCCAGGTGGTGAGTGGAAAGTTAAAGAGGAACTTGGGGAGGGGAGTTAATAAAAAGGACACAGACAGACAAACACAATGGCTAGTTCAGAGCATTGTAGAGGAGACAAGACAAGACCAGACCCGTCAGCCAAGAAAAGTCCAGTCAGTAGGAGAGGCGAGACCATCATACAGGACTGAGAGGACACGGACCCGGCGGCCTGTGCCACTATGGGGCTAGCCCGGGTCCAAGGCTGTAGACCGTGGTGAAAGACAGAATGAGTCTAGGTGTGCCCGGATTAGCAGGATCACTGAGGACTGGGCCGGAACCAGACTGCCAGCTCTACTGAAGTGGCCAGAACGCTGTGTGCGCCAACCACGAACCCCGGCAGGGTGCAGGGTCTTTATGTCCCAAGACCCAACTTCTGGTGCAGTGAAGAGAAGGTCGTCGTATTATGGCTAGGGGGTCGGAAAGCTACCCACTAAAAGCTCATGACCGCTGGATCCTAGCTAACATGCGGACAGACAGAGGAAGGCCCAAACAAGACACAAAAGGGGGTGATGCAGACGAACCATCCCAGCTGCTTAGACCACTCCGGAGCTGCTAATGAACTGCTGTAACTTTAGCAACTGAGAAAGAGTAAACCCACAGTTAAAGCTCTACGCTGTCTGAAACTGTATTTCTTGAACCTAAGGGGAGATAGACTGGTTTGTGATCCAGCAGCGAGCCCGTAACTGTGAGCTCCGCACCCTGATGAACCTGCACTACACTAATTTACGGTTGCCCTGGGGACCAGCCCTACCCGTTGGAGGGCTCAACATCCTGCTGATACTCCCATCATCCCCGAACGTCCTGGCTACAGCAGCGGCTACCCATAGCCGCACACCACTGGTGGCATCACATTAATTCCCAATTAGAATCCCCTGAACTTTTATTGACTGCCCAGGGCCACGGAGCCAGGTCTCGACCCCCGTGACAACCCAAGCAGAAACTGCTGCCCAGGTCCGAGTACTCCACGGTCCTGGTAGCCGAGTTAGTAACTGCGTCAGCTGTGTTCTCAGGTGACCTCACTCATGGCACCATTGCCACAGCCGCAGATCTCCGTGCAGTGATTGTCAGAAGTCGGCCGCGATAGGATGCTTCACCTTCAGCGCTGGGCTCTAATTCAGCAGAGCTGAGATGTTAGAGGGACAACGTTGTAGATTACCATCGGAGGGTATGTTTTGTGGCTAATAAATGGGTCAGAGGGTTGTCTGCATTTTATTGCAAATAAGGATTTTAGTCTGTTTTATTTCTAATAAAAGATTTTTTTTTACTATTTACTCACAGGATTGGTAATGTGCAGGGCCATAGACACCTGAACATTACCAATCTAGGGCTTAATGACAGCTGTCAATACTCAACTGTCATTAACCCTTTTGTTACCCTTACTGCCACCACACCAGTGCAGCAGGAAGAGTCGGGGGCGAAGCGTCAGGATTAGTCCATCTTAGAGAGGCGCTAGTTCCAGGGCAGCTGTGGCCTGTTATTTTTAGGGTAGGGAGGGCCCATGAAAGATGGCCCTTCTCATCCTGAGGATACCAGACCCCAGCTGTCGGCTTTATCTTGGCTGGTTTTCCAAAATGGTGGTCATCCTATGCCGCTTTTTTCAAATGACTGATTTATGAATTAATAATTTGCAAAAATAGCATGGGTTTACCTCTGTTCTCCAAATATCTGCTTTACCCTAGCTGGTCGATCAAAAATAGGGAGGACTCCACATTGCTTTTTATTTCAATAATTATTTCTTTTTTCCCTAAATATAAGGCTAAACACCTTTTAGTGCCACATGAAAGGCACTAAAGGGTGCAAGTTGAGAATATGTAGGGGGATGACACATGGATGACACACACAGACTCCCAGATTTCCATATGGTGATCAAAAACGGGCCGTGTAACATGTGCATTTTTTCAATGGACGTGTGATTTGGCCTTATGGTGTATAGTGAGTTTAAATCTAGTCTAGTCTAGTGCAATCTAGTCTAGTTATTTTTACACTAGATATGGGCCCAATGCTATTGCATTGGGAGGGTGGTGATATCATGGTGGATTCAAGCTTATTGACGCTGGACTCTGCTGTCTCTCCATTCGCGCTCTCTCCTCCAGCGCTGTCTTCTCCCCTCTATGCTCTCCCTTTGACCTGTCATCCCCCTGTGCACTCTCCCCCGTGCGCTCTACCCCATGTGTGCTATCTTTTTCCATCATGTGCTCTCTCCTTTCTGCTGTGCTCTTACTACTGTATGTTGTCTCTTTCTGCCCTGTGCTGTCTTCTCTCCTCTGTGTTCTCTCCCCTATATGCAGTCTCTCCCCCCCAGTGCTCTCTTCTGCCCTCTGTGCTCTCTCCTTTGAGCTGTCTCCCGATGTGTGCAGGCCCCTCAGCTTGTGAGTGCTGTCTGCTCCAATGTGTGCTCTTTTCTACCCCCTGTGCTCCCTCCTTTGAGCTGTCTCCCCCATGTGCACCCACCCCTCCACCTGTGCGCTCTCTCTGCTTCACTGTGTGCTCTCTCTGCCCCCTGTACACTCTCTGCTCCCCTGTATGCTCTATCTGCACCCTGTGTGCTCTCTGCCCCTGTGCGCTCTCCCCCCATGCTTTTGTCTCCCCCTTGTACTCTATACCTTCTGAGGAGTCCAAAGATGGCGCCACCATCTTTGTATACCCAGATGTCCAAAGGTAACAGCTACCTGAGTAAATGCGCATGTGTGCTGGGTAAATTACTCATGCTATGATGTGGCAGCGATAGTGGCAGCGGGCAACGGAAGTTATGGGCAGCTGCGGCATCACAGGCAGTACTGCGCAATGAGCCAGTACTGCCAGTGGGAACCATATTTGCAAATCCATTACTCTCTGTCCCCTTGTGCTCTCTCTGTGTCCCCTGCACACTCTCTGCCCCCATGTGCACTCCCTCAGCATCCCTGTGCACTCTATAATTCTGTGTGCTCTTTCTGCATCCCTGTGCGCTCTTTCTGCATCACTGTGCCCTCTGTGCCCTCCAGTGTGCTCTCTGTGCCCCCGTGTTTCCTCTGTGTCCACTGTGTGCTTTCTGTGCTTCCTGTATACTCTCTGTGCCCTCCTATGTGCTCTCTGTGCCCTCTGTGCACTTTCTGTATGTGGCGCCCCTGCGGTCTGGTCACCACAAGGGATGCTGTACCTACTCCACAGGTGTGGTGTCCCTGTTCTCAGGGAAGTGGGATGCTAAGTCTGAGACACCCACCAGCACCCAACAACCCTTGAACACACACCTGGGATAGTGGGCGGACCCGTATGTAGGGAGGGCCCAGTCTCAGGATAGAAAGGGGGTGGGAGGTGGAGTTAGAGTGAGTAGAGAGACGGACTGTGTGGACGCAGGGGACAGGAGTGGAGAGGAGCTCATCCCGAGTCAATCCAGGGGTCAAAGGGAGCGAGAGAGGAAGAAGGAGCCCTAGGGGCACGGGAGGAGAGAGGACCACCATGTGCCCAAATCCAGGTTCGACCGGGGTCAGATGGAGGGGCTGATTGAGGACCAGGACCGGCTCTGAGGTGGCGAGGAGGCTCAACGCTCCAACCACAGAACCCGGAGGCCACGAGATCTTGAGGAGCTGTAGCCGAAAACCCAATACATCCATCAAGAAAGTAGCCATACTAGGGTCAGGGGACAAGGTACCCGTCCCTGCCAGGACCCGTGGCTGCTGGATTGGGGCTCTGTGTGCGAGGCAAAGGCAGGAGAAGTGGATAGCCAGCGCTGGTAAAGCAAACAGAGAGGAACACAAAAAAGTGTCACGGACGAGCAATCCCGGTTACTTGAGAACTGTCCGGACTGGAGATTGGGAGAGAACAGCACCTGGCGGGCAATACTTAACCGATCATTAAGAAAACCAGGTACAGTACTCAGAAGTTGTGAAAGACTGTTTCTTTCCACGCCAAGCAGCTGTGTATGCCATAAGAGACCTGGGGCATAGCGTGCAGGTAACAACTATCCCCATACAATCTGACTAAACATTAGGTGGGCACTTGGCCGTGTTATACGCTCATGTCAGCGAGCCTTAGTGAGATTGTATTTGTCCACCATATGCATGCAAATCCAGGTCACAACACTTGTTTATAATATATTTATTTCTGTCCACTAGAGCAGAAAACTGAGCTTGAGATGCCTAATGCATTTATTTTACCCTGATGTTATTTTTAGTAGAGCAATATATTTCCAGAATTTTACATGTTATATTCAGATGAGCATTGTTATACTTAAAGAGGAGAATAGCTGAAAAGCTCAACATGCTCTACTTCTAAGTTTTCTTAAAGGGGTTATCCAGGGCTATTTCATTTTTTTTACTATAGGCCTAAGAACTAGCAGGCAGGTAGTTACTAACTACCTGCCTGTTCTACCCAGCTCCAACTCAGAGTGGTCACAGACAGCTCCTGTGGGCAGATCTACGGCTTCACATCAGCAAGAGCAGATCTTCCTCTTCTGCGCTTCTCAGTCAATGGGACGTAAATGCCAATGTCATGCTATTTGACTGTCAGCTCTCCATAGTTAGGTAGCAGCGAGCCAGCTGTCAATCAGCATGACATTGGCAGTCATGATACTATTCATAGTTAGGATTCGTCATGATACAGTGCCTGAAGAAGATCAACCCTCGCCTTAAAAGTCCTTCAACCCCTTTAAAACCTTGGATGTATCCATAAGTCTTCGTTGTCAAGAAGTTCCCAACCTAGAAGGTATGGATGTCCTGGTGATTTTGTCAGCTTCTGTGCCCACGTGATCGCCGCCAGGTGTTTGGCTAATGTGAAAGCCGAGACTGGCTCTCAGAGCCAGGAGCATGGTGTAAGAAGCTGCTGTCAGTGTTACACTGACAGGTATAATCCATTGCTATCTGAGAGATAGCGGATCAGATTGGAGTGGACAAGTGTTCCAGAAGTTTAGAGATGAAGGGCATATTAGAGACTGGTCTGCAATTACTGCACAGTTTTGGTTGGTGGGATGTTTTTAGTAATGGCTGTATGCTGGTGTATTTGAAGGAGGAGGAAAGATACCAGAAGAGAAGGAGAGGTTAAATATTTTTGTTAGGTGCGTGGTGACAACCGGGGAGAGAGACTGAAAGGAGATGTGAGGGAATAGGTCCTGGTGCGCTGGTGCAGTAGTCAGTTAGGGTGAGTAGAAATGCCGGTGAAGCCAGGTAAATAATCTTCTGTGTTCGCCATCAAGACAGAAAATGGGATTGATGTAGGGGAGAAGTGCAGTGATAGTTATAGTGAAGGGCAATATATATTATAACTAAACTATACTGCGGTGTTGCTGACAGGCCGGCGCATGTGCATCAATCTGATGTGATCCATCTGAAAAGTGACTTCCTCTTCTAGAGCGGTGGAGCGCATACCGTGTGTCGCCAACCAGAAGTAGTGGCTTTTTTGTATGTCCATTTTCTCCTACTACCCGTGTGCAAATAAAAAATTAGGGCTAAAGCAACATTTTTGTGGGAAAAAGTGAAATGTTACATTTTTCCTTTATAATTTCTTTAGTTCCTATGTAGCAGCTGAAGATTTAATAATTCCTTAAATGTGTTTTGAGTAGTTTGAGGGGTGAATATTTAAAATGGTGTCACTTTTGGGTGTTTTCTGTCATGTAGACCCCTCAAAGTCACTTCAAATATGATGTGGTCCTAAAAATGATTTTTAAATTTTTTTGTAAAAATGAGAAATTGATGTTAAACATTTAACCCTTCTAACTTCCTACTGTGAGACAGTGTGGGGGATCATATGCGAGGGGCGCTATGTCTCCCCCAGAATGCACACTGTCACATATTGAGCCCAGTATAGGGTGTAGGAAAGAGGAATGGTCCACTCCCTCTGCTCCAGGTCTTGCAGGTTTCCCTGGAAGGAGACACAGGGTTAAAAGCATGGTTAGGAGACAGGGCGGGGTTCCCTGTGGACCGTTTTGGCCTGAAGCTGAAGCAGCGGCATCTAACGACTGGACAGGTCAAGAGCTTCAGGGGCTGTGTGAGGTAATAACATGGCCTAGCCTGGGAGGGCTGGATGCTCGGTGCGACCTCAGCCGGAGAGCTCATAACCGGAAGGGACCGGGTTACTATCTGTGAACTGTATCCATTGTACCCGGCTGCGACCTGGATTCCGGCCTCTTGTGCCACCACTGTGTTTTCAGCAATAAATCCGGGTACTGTAGGAACTACTACCGGGCTCAACGTTTTTCCTGTCTTGCAATCCCGGCGCTGCCCCACACTACCAACAAAAAAAAAATGTTTAAAGAGGACCTGTCACCGCCCCGATGCATAGCAGACTAAATGCAGCACTGAATGCAGCATGTCTGCTGCATTCAGGGAAGGGGTCCCCCATGTCTCTAGTCCCCCTATAAACTTTAAAAAAGACTTTACTAACTTTACAGATAAGAGGTTGCCTGGGTTGGATCTGAATAAGAGGCCCTCGTCGCTGGAACAATCCTCCCTGCCTCCCCCTTGTTTATTCCGCCCCCTCTATGTGTTTGCCGTCGCCTCCTCTTCTTCTGCTCTCTGTCAATCACGCTGGCCGTACAGCTATTGGTGTGAGTGGCATTGCGTGACGTCAGCACCAGATTCCTGCCCTGCTGTTTGAATAAAGCACAAACAGGGCGAGCTCTGCCGCTGACGTCACGCAATACCGCTGGTGGTGGCAGACACATAGAGGGGGTGGAATAGACAGGGAGGTTTGTGCCAGCGGCGATGACCTCGTAATCAGATCCAACCCAGACGACCTCTTATCTGTAAAGTTTGTAAAGTCTTTTTTAAAGGTTACAGGGGGGCTAGAGACATGGGGGACCCCTTCCCTGAAGGAAGCAGACATGCTGCATTCAGTGCTGCATTTAGTTTGCCATGCACCGTGGGGGTGACAGGTCCTCTTTAAAAAATTATGCTGGTGTAAAGTAGACTTGTGGGAAATATAACAGTACTTATTAATGATTTTTTGTGATATAACTCTCTGGTTTAAAGGAAAGGTGCATTAAAAATAAAATAAACAATTAAAAAACATAAAGTATTAATGTATTAATTTTTTTTATATTATTGTTTCTTAGTGGAGAAAATATTTGATATTTTCTATTTTTAAACACTAGGGGGACAGCTGCTGAAATTAGCTATGAAAACCTAGTGTACAGGTTGCTCACGGTACAACTGCAGTAAATGTGGGTGAAGTCTGGTTACATGTGTGTGATGTCTCCTCCCCTCCCCTTCTGGGTGTTTGCAAATGGATAAGAGAGGATAAAGTTTAGGGTCACAGTGTGGAGCCATTGTGTTGGTGACTGCAAAGTAATAGTGACAAATAGACAAGTAGACAGTGTCACGAAGGACGGCTGGCAGTGCTGATCCTGTCAGTTGGTGTTGCTCACTGTAGCATACACTGGGGTTAGATACACCTAAGGCGGCATCACACGTGTCAATATCGCTAGCGACATCGGCGAAAAGTGACGCATTAGCGATGTCGCTAGCGATATCGCAAGTGCATCATGCTGTGTGACAGCGCAACGCGACTGCGATTTATCGCTGGTCGCAGGTTGACAGGTTTACGAAGATGAACGTGAACCTGTTAATCTGCGACTAGCTATTAGGCTGGATCAGGCCATCTGACACTGCAATAGCAATGTTGGCAGTTGATCCCAGCCCAGCGAGTGATGGCTCCGCCCACATCGCTGCGGTGTCACCGGCTACATGCTGCCGTGTGACACTAAGGCTGCGATGTCGGAAGCGAGCGCGCACCCGCGCATCACTTCCGACATCGCAGCCTTGGTTGACACGTGTGATGCCGCCTTTAGAGCAAATACACTGGAATTAGACATAGGGCTCAGTGTAGTGCATCAGACAATGGGATTAGATATAAAGAGCAGCAAAGTGTATCTCACAAGATAGGATTAGATACGCAATATCTAATGTATATACTGTGTGACTGCCCCCACTCCATCCACTTCTATAGGAGAAATGGTGAGATTTGTGACCCTTCCCTGTCCACAACATTAATACTCTCATAGAAGTGATCGGAGCAGGGTAATTTAATACACCACTGCTCCCATAGAAATGGACAGAGCCTCTCCATAATATCTCTCCACACTGCCCATGTTCATGATATACCTCCCCCACTCTGCCTTTCCATAATGTTGTCGCCCACACAATGTGCTTCTCCATAATATTCCCCCATACAATGCCTGTAGCTGTAATATGCCCCTACACTGCCCCTCTTCATAATATTCCCCACACAGCTCCATTTTATCAAGCTGTTGTCTGCCAAGTAATACATCACAACACATTTATACCCTTAGAATTCAGTGGAGTCACTCAGATTTACTTGTCTATTTCTTATTGGTTAAAATCTATTTGCGTTATTAACGTCTGGGAATAATAGTTATCATATTAAAAATACTTGCAGCGATGACGCTCTCTTGAACTTCCCAAATACGCCCGCTTATCTTACACACAGATGTTAATAACACACATTCTGTATACCATTCCATGGTCATAGTCATATTTCAGAAACAGGTGTTTGACAAGTACAAATTTATAGACATTCTTTTGTGTCTACAATGAGAATATCTTTGGGAAATATATTTTATGATTTAATTCTTGATTTTCCTAACACTCGCCATGCCACTGCTCTGGCTGAATTGAAAGCAGGAGGGAAAGAACACTGATCTGAGTGTAGGAGACAGTGGAAGACAAACAGAGGGCACTAGGTAGGGTGACTAGACTTGAGAGATATATGGTCACTTTTCAGTCTCAGGTTGGAGGGTCACTTTAAAGGCCCCATCACACACTACGATATTGTTAACGATATCATTGAAACGTCACAGGTTTTGAGACATTTAAACGGCATCGTAATGACGTCGTAGTGTGTGACACGTCGATACGACCAGAGATAAATCGTTGATCGCAGGTTTATGAACAGGACCATAAATCAGTCGATCATCGTACGTACAACCTGCAGCATTGACGAGTGTGACACCTTGATAACAATGTCATTAACGACTTCACCTATTCAGAACATAGGAATATAGGCATCCAAACGACTGCTAATATCGTTCGCTTGTCGCGGAGTCGTTGCTGCGTCGTTCATGATATCTGTACATGTGACAACTCACTAGTGATCAAACATTGACGTTCAATCGATCTAGGTCAGTGATGGCGAACTCCAGGCCTCGAGTGCCAGACACAGTCCAGGTTTTCAGGACTTCCATTGCATTTGACAGTTGGCAATCAAATTACCAACTGTCAAACTCTAAGGAAATCCTGAAAACCTGGACTGTGTCTGGCACTCGAGGCCTGGAGTTCGCCATCACTGATCTAGGTCAAGTCTGATCGTTGATCGGATCGCTAGGACGTTGACGTGTGTGACGGGGCCTTTATGTTTACTAGCGCATAGTTACCAGACCACAAATTGACTGGTGGGAAACCTGGCATCCTATGACAGGATCACTTATAAAGTCACTGAGCTCTTTAGTATGATTCATACTACTAGTGTTTTTCTTACATATCGCTTACTTGTGAGTGAATGGAGAATATATAGAGGAGTGATTGAAAGGTCAGATGGATAAATAATGGGATTAAGTTATTCTATGTGAGTATACATGTGCTTAAATTGACAGCAATTTGGGAATATATTAACCTTTCCCTTCATCTCTGAAAAGCAAAGTAGACTCCAGGGTAAAAACAATTTCCTTTCATTTACTGACAGGAGAAAATTGATCAAAGAAATATCTTTGTGACAATACAACATTCATTTTAAACCGAGTTACATTATTTTTACATGTAAATATAAAACAATTCTGAAAAAAAAAATTCTTTAATATTTTGTTTGTGGGGAAATAATCAAAGAACATGAGCCTCTGGGCCACGTCACACGGTTCAATCTTATAAACTATATCGGCAGAAAAGTCACATGATGGAGATCGCTCGAACAATGTATTGATATCGTTTGTGCGTTGCAACACGCATCGATCTCGTTAACGATGTGAAATTTGGCAACGCGCCAGCAATCGTACGCACTACTCCGCGATCGACTCCATCTAGCATCAAGGAATAGGCAAAATCGAGAATGAGATCGTTTGAGAGGCGTCACACGTGACGATGCAGCAGGTTGAACGCAGGTTAATTGAACGATGAATGACGGATTTGAGGTCCTGCTCACAAATCTTCAACCAAACAATCAAGCGATTTTTCACTGAAAGATCGCTCGGTTACACGCAACGCCGCACAAACGATATTGCTCAAACAATCAAAAATCCGGATCGCTTAAGAGATATCGTTCATTAGATTGAACCGTGTGATGTGGCCCTTTGTCTGCACATCAATCCTTTCTCTCCAGACACACACGGCCACACCATGCCCTATCCTGATTCCACCTTCTCTCACTTTGTCAGCTGCTCCTCATTGCTGGCAACATATCCCCAAATCCTGGCTCTCCTCAACACATCCCCACACTCATTTCTAACACACTGCCACAATCCTCTACAACTGTGATATCCTCAATCCCGTCCAGCCAGTCCCCCTACCTAGAGCACTATGGAATGCACGCTCTGTCTGCAACAAACTGTCGTACATCCATGACCTCTTTATTACTAACAAATTCTCTTTCCTCGGCATCACTGAAACCTGGCTCACCCCCTCTGACACAACCTCTCCTGCTGCACTTCTTATGGCGGATTCAATCTCTCTCACACCCCTCGCCCCAACAACAAACGTGGTGGAGGAGTTGGCTTGCTCCTATTGTAGGAGTCATGGTTATACAGTAAGTGCACATGTGGTTTCTTCACCACCATATAGAAATCAGTGTCAAAATGAATGAACAGCTTTAGTTACGCTATAACAGACTATTACTTTTTAAAATCATGAGATTCAAGTAGATATCAGTCACAATATTCAAAAATTGTGTATTACCATAAACCGATAGAAAATTCTCAGTCCTCGATAAATAATCTGAGGCATATAGTAACGATAGAGATACCACTCCAAGATGAGATGCAGTAACCACAGCAGCAGCTTCCAAATGCACAGATCCAAGCTACATTTCGAGGACATGTCACAGGTCATTTTGAAGATACATCACAGGTATAAATACTCCATCATGATGAAGGTGGAAGGCTCTACATCAGGATACAATGGGGCCGAATGATTAAACTGAATTCAATGATTAAGATATAAGTTCCGATACTTTTGTCTATTTAGTACTTTCAGGCTACATTCACACTGTGTGTTTTTGGTCTGTTTTTGCTAATCAGTTTTTAGTAGTGCCCAGGTTTCTGTTATACTTTTCCTCCAATTGTTCCACTCCTGGTTTTGGCTACAACTGATAAGCAAAAAACACACCAAAAATGCACAGTGTGAATGTAGCCTAGAACTTCAAGTTTTTTAAATTGATAAACTACATAACAAGATGAAAATGCAAGGTGCTTTGGCAAGTCACAGTGTTCACATGTTAGAGGGTCGGGGTAAATATCTCCTTCTTGTCGGTGTATGTGTCAAACTTAGGTGGTGAGAGAATCAGGAAAGCGGGTGGTGGGCGAAGTAATTGAGAGGAAACTAATCTGACCATAATACTGGAGGTCCCTGACTCATCCTGTTCTCAGAGGTACCTCTGAAGGTGAGGAGGTCCGAGTCACCACCATTTTTCCTAAGCTCCTGAAAAGCCCTAGGCACAAAGCCCCTACCCCCACCCACAGACCAGAAAAACTCAGGAGCTTCAAATGAAGGGGATAGCAGCAGCTCCAGCAACATGACTGCAAACTACAATTCCACTATGAGAAATGAAACCCAATCAGTGACATCTGGTGGAAGGAAGCTGAATTATATAAGGCTGAGGGGGTGGAGAGCAGAGAGCCCAGACACACCCCTTCACCTTTACTGCCACATGCAGAGCTGCAGCATAGACTAAAGGAAAAAAAGGGCTCAGTTTAAAGGGAACCTGACCCCCCTAAATCACCCCCAACCCTATTAATACCTGTCCCTGCACCCTAATATATCAGTATTAGTACTCCTTTTCTATAAAAAAAAAGCGCTCAGTAACATTGGAATAATCAACAATATACACTTACAAATCTGAGACTTCTTGTCCCTGAATAAGTCTCAGAGGGTGTCCCCTGTGAGACTCTAATCCCTCCCTAGGTGCTCATTTTCACGCCCCGAATGATCCACCCTCTCTCTGTCTGTGCTGTTGTGATGTGGATCTGAAGGCAGGACTAATGATTTGCATTCTGTAAGTGATAGAGAGGGGGGGAGGGTAAAGCCTGCAAAAGCAGAGCAACACAGACAGAGAGAGGGTGGATCCTGGAGCCTGCAAAACAACACACCCTAAGGGCTAAAGAATATAGCCCCTGCTAATCATAATCCCTAATGAGTGAGTATTAAAATGTTTTTATGCACTTTCACAGGATGCTTTTAGGAGACAAAAGAAGTGTGAGATTAGTGATAATATGCTGCAGGGACATGTTTTGGTAGCTTAGGAGACGTTCTGGAGGTGACAGGATCCCTTTAAATTACAGCAGCAGCACTCATTCACTGTAAGGCACTCAACACATGACAGTATCCCAATAAGGACATTATCTGCAAGGAGTTTGTATGTTCTCCCCTTGTTTGCGTGGGGCTCTTCCGGGGACTCCGGTTTCGTCCCACATTGTAAAGACATTCTGATAGGATGTTTAAGTTGTGAGCAGAGGCATAACTACAATAGGTGCTGGGGTTGCGATCACACCTAGGGGGGGCCCCAAAAGTCCCTTTGGCCCATAGAAAAAGACTAATACTATTACAGATTTCCAAAAATTGGGGGCCCCGTTAGAGCTTTCGCATCGGGGCCCCTGGGTCTAAAGTTACTCCACTGATTGTGAGCCTCAATGGGACAGCATTACTGATGTATGTAAACTGATATAGAATTAATAGCGCTATATAAATTAATAAATATTATTATTATTTTGTGTTTTATGTATTTGTGTAAGCTCACATGTCTAGTAGTAGGTGTGAAGCCATCTAGTGGCCAAAGGTAAAGGCTGCTCCCCAGTTATTGCTCATCATAATTGGGGGTTAGTAATAATAATTATTGGTATCCCTTGTGGGCAGGGTTTAGTCAATAAAAGGTGATTGTGTACAGTGGGGAGCAGTAGAGAGTGAACCAAGAACAAACCAGCTTCTGTTCAAATTGATTCGGCCAGAACCTTTGGGTCACTCCTGGGACTTGGGGCCCAGGACATGGGATGTAGACTCTGGACAATTTGTGAGTGTGCCTTTTGTAATGCTGGCCCCCAACTTGCTGCCTTTCAAGCAGTAAATGGAAGAGAAAAGATGCGGCGCACATAGGGTTTACCTGTGGCAAATTAATATAAAGCAATGTGATTTTTGTTCACCTTAAAAGGTTGTGAAGAGTCACAACCACTATCCACACATATGATATCTCATGATATCTTAAGCCCATGGTATGGAGCAGTCTCCCTTGGTGTAAACGATCCAGATATTCCAGGCATAGGAAAGGGAATTTTAAATACTGCGCTCCCATTTACATCAATCGAATAATCTCTTTGGACACAAGACTATTAACGCTTTGTGTGATTTATTCTGCTACCTCTGACAAGGCCCCGGGTAGTGGCTTTTCTTCCCCAGTGATGGCACAGCCGACCCCCGGCTTGGACTCGAGCAAACAGATCACCACATTATGAGTGGTGAAAGAACTTTGTTTGGCGGAGGCTCCAGTTGATTATTTGCCAATATTGGTGGAGAGTTAAAGTAAAGTAATATGTCTATCAAAGTATTATGTGTTTTCACTTTTTTTTATGGTGATTAGTGATGGATGAGCCCGAATTGTAAAGTTTGGGGTCCGTACTAGACACCCTCTGTTACTGTGTCTGTTACTGGTGCAGTCAGACTGCACCCCCACCCTCTGTGTCGGCATCTGTGATTGGTTGCCATACACACACTAGTGTAAAAATAAATAAATAATTGGAAAAAAATGGTGTGTGGACCCTGTATTTTGATCCCCGATGCAGATAAAGCAGACAGCTGCAGCCTGCGGCATGTGTTCCCAAATGTTCTGAAACTCAGCCAAGAGGAATCACAAAGCTGCGGGCTACAGGCCACAGCTGTATGCCTTATTTGTTCAGAGATAAAAATATGGGGACCTCACACTATTTGTTTTCCAATCATTTATTTTTTCACTAGTGTCTGTATGGCAACCAATAACAGACACCGGAACAGAGCTTGGGGGTGCAGTCTGACTGCAACCAATCACAGATGCTGTTATAGAGGGTGGGCTGAGGAAGCAGGGAATGTTCATAAGGTTTAATGAGCGGACCCTGAAGAAGTATGATGGCGGCGCAGAAACCTGGTAGGGGTATGTGCCCACAGGACGTTTTTGCAGCAGTCCTGAACGCAGCAAAACCGGTCCTGGTTTCAAGGATCTCTAGAGCCCTTGCCGCGAGATTTTCTGCATTAAGGTCCTGTGTTTTTAGCGCATTTCTACTGCGTTTTTGCTACGGTTGGGATGCTGCATTTTTCCGCATTTTTGCCATTGCAGCACAAAAGCAGGAAAATTAGAACATGATCAATCTCTCCCATCTGCAGCAAAACCGGAGGGATTTGACAGTATTTGACACTTGCAAAACCAATGTGTGGGCACAGCATTTCTGTGAAACACATTTTGCTGGGAAGCCAAGCCGCAGGAACAAATTAAAATACATTAGCATAAAACCAAGGGTAAAACTGCAAAAACGCAGCAAAAACATCTTGTGGCCTCATACCCTAATAAGATTGTCCTTTTTTGCTACCTTTTGCAACGTCTAGCCCTTTTTACCACCTTTTTATAGCACAGAAGTTCGGGTCCCCATAGACTTAGGGTAGGGTCACATTTGCAACAGCAAATGCAGATCCTGATCCGGTTTTGAGCTGGAAAAATGCTCAAAACCGGATCAGGATCCACAGCCCATAGGATCCCATTATAAAACTGGATTGCACTAAATGCAATCCGGTTAACACTTCCGGATTTGCAGCCTGGAGTAAAAATCATGCAGGCTGCAAATCCGCAGCAGGCTTGCTATAATGGGCTCCTATGGGAGCCCATCTGGCTACCGCAAGGGCACATGTGACTGCTGCAGGGATGAACAAAGGGTTAATATTAATAATAGATGTGGGCACCATGTCTCCAGGAAGTGCCCACCCTCCCTAGAGACATGGTGACCATATGGGGCAGCATATGAAGGGTTAATTAAGTGTATTACTGTATTGCTGGCTATTTTACTATTACTATTTTATGAATTAAAGCCGACGGCTCCTCGCTGTGGAGGAGATACAGTACGTAATGTGCGTAACTGTATCTGCCGCTATCCAGGGTCCTGGAAGCTTTAATATTAGTTCTATGGCAGTGCGCTGGATTGCACATTATGAGCAATCCGGTTACCGGATCTGGGTTTAAAGACACATTGTGAACTCAAAATGTGTCTGAAGGCTCATGCGATTACCACATCCGGATCTGGATGCGATAATCGCAATGAGTCTTCCAAGTGTGACCCTAGCCTTATGTGGGGTTCAGAGTTTGGGTTCAAGTTCAGGCGGTCTCGCCCATCTCTAATCATCACCTCAAAGGACCACTAACAGAGATAAAAAAGTGTTCCCCTCTCTGTAACAATTATTTTATATATCGGAAACTTTTTTTTGTTTAATGGGACGTGGCTAGTAACAGCAATTTTCATTGGCAGTGGCTTTATATTTATTTATCATTTGAAGTCCACATCCATAATCTGGTACATTGCTCTTTTTTATAGTTCATTAAAGTATAAAGACCCAGTTACAAACACAGATAATTTTGCAGATATTGTTCGCAGATCTCTGGTTGCAGTGAAATCATGGACACATTGCTCCATTTTGTGGCTGTGTACAAATGTAACAATGTGACCATGATTTCACTGCAACCAGAGATCTGTGACCAATATCTGCACAGATATCTGTGTGTGTGACTGGGCCTTTGGGCGGGTTTATTAATTTGTAACTTGTTGAGAACTGATCTGTGTCTTGTATGTATCTTTTTATATATTTTGTTAATTTTTCTTATATGTAACATTTGATTGTATTTCAATATCTTGTATTCTATTTTGTCTACAGTATGTTTCTGTATGTATAAGGTAAAATATATGTTTGTACTGTGTTAGCCAGTAGATAGAAAAATATTAGAATCTGGGAGTCCTCAGTGGTTGATGCCTTTTAATAACTGAAAAGATGGTGAATAATAGCAAGCTTTAGAGACAACACAGGTCTCTTTTTCAGGCTGTACAAGACAAAATATGTGTATAAATACCATATTTTTTGCTTTATAAGATGCACTGGATTATAGAATTTGGTGAAGGAAATGAAAAAAAAAAAACATTTTTAATGGTAAATGGGGTCCGTCAGTATATATGTCCCCCCTCCTGGGCCACATCCTGGTATATATAGTCCCTATCCTGGTACATTGCACCCCTTTCTGGACCCACCATAGCCCCCCAATCCTGGTACGTCCAGGAAGCTGGGAAAAGGTGTATGACAGTCCGCGCCACCGGGTACCAAGGAATCACCTGGGATGCAGGAAGTTATTTCAAGCTTAATCTTTATTCTCCAACATGTTTCAGCGCTCCACCTGGCGCCTTCCTCAGGGATATCCCTGAGGAAGGCGCCAGGTGGAGCGCTGAAACATGTTGGAGAATAAAGATTAAGCTTGAAATAACTTCCTGCATCCCAGGTGATTCCTTGGTACCCGGTGGCGCGGACTGTCATACACCTTTTCCCAGCTTCCTGAGAGTCTTCCCACGTGCGAGTGGTTGGTGGAGGTCCTGCAGCAGCCGGTATTGATTGTATGCCTTCAAGCCAGTTGTGGGTCATCACAACTGGAATAGGTGAGTGGTTTTGACTTTACACCTCTCATCTTTTAGTGTCTGAGTGATAGGGCACTATTGCGCCTCTTGTTCCCTTTTTATATTAATCCTGGTACGTGGCACTCCATCCTGGTTATGGTCCCCTTATTCTGATACATAGCCCCCTTCTCCTGGTACATAGTCTCCCCATCCTGGATATGGCCCAATATCCTGGATATGGCCCACTCATCTTGGTTCATAGCCCCTAATTCTGGATATGGTCCCCCCATCCTTTTTCATAGCCCCCCATCATGCTATATAACCCCCGTAGTCTGGTACATAGACCCCATCATGCTATATGGCCCCTTTATCCTGGTACATAGCCCCCCATCATGCTATATGGCCCCCTTATTCTGGTACATAGACCCCAATCATTCTATATGACCCCCTAATCCTGGAACATAGCCCCCATCACACTATATGACCCCCTGATCCTGGAACATAGGCCCCATCACACTATATGGCCCCTATATCCTGGTACATAGCCCCCATCATGCTATATGGTCCCCTTAATCTGGTATACAGCCCCCCATCACAATATATGGCCCCCTAATCCTAGAACATAGCCTCCCATCACGCTATATGGCCCCCTGCTGGCGCACACACAAACATAATAAATGATTTAACTCTCCTTCCGTCGCTCCCTTGCAGCAGTGCAGCATCCTCCACTCTTGCTGTCTGTGCTCGGGCATCCAATCATGTGACCGGGGCCCACACCAGTGACATCACTGTCCTACACCGATCACATGATCGGATGCCTGGGCACAGACAGAAAGCTGCACTGCTGCAAGGTAGCAATGGAGTGTGTGTTAACATTGTTTATTATGTTTGTGTGGGCACCAGCAGGGGTCAGTATACTTTAGACCCAGTAATATGTGCCATCCCCCCCCCACCTATCAGCGCTGAGATGTGATGGACAGAGGGTTGATGCAGTGCATATTACATGAGCCTAATGAGCGGTGGCACATGACCTTCCGCTACCTCTTGTACCCGTGCCACCCTCCTCCAGCCTCCGGACATGCTCCAAAGCCGCCCCCTCCCCTAGCAGTTGATTCAGGTTATAAAAGGCACCCCCCACTTCCCCCAAAATTTGGGGGGAAAATGCGTTTTCTAATCCAAAAAAACATGGTATGTAGCACATCAGATTTTGTCTTTGTCGGAAGAAGAGACCTGAGTTGTCTTGAAAGCTTGCTATTACTTATCATCTTTTCAGTTAGCCATTAAAAGGTCTCAATCACTGAGGTCTCTCAGATGTTGATATTTTTCTGTATATATAGTCTTTTCCACTGATGTAAACTGTATTATTTCACTTATCCATGGCACGTGACCATCCTTTACTGCATCTTTAAATCCATTGTAAAGCAGTCTCTCAGCAAAACAGCTCGAACTTGTGTTCACCCGAATTAAGGAGGAGTGGGAGTCAGTTGAAAAAGGAATATTAAATTAATGATCAGAAACACTAGAACACAGGAGATATATTTTAATGTTTAATTGAATAAAAATGAAGCATTCATGACCAATGAAAGATAGATGAGTTAATACACAATGAAGACAAGAGATAAGCACAGGGGAGAGAAAGTGAATTAGTAGCACAATGAACAATTTAACTACAAATAGAAGAAAAAACTATTGAGATAAAATTGCTGCTAATGGATAACATGACATTGTGATAGTCCAAGACTTGGTTTCTCGTAGAAGTGAGTGAAATTATTCAAGTAGAATCTCTCAAATTTTCCAAAAAATGTTATTCTCCAGAATATGGATTTTTATGCTCACCTAATATCTCTCTTGTCTCGCTGTACTCGTAGCCCACCATTCTCATGTGTAGCCTGTGTTGCAGTCCTCTTGAGCTGCTCTGCAGTGATTTAGTATGTTTGATTCCTGTTGGTAAACACAGAGTTAATGTCAGAAGCTGCTGATGTCTATGGTTTGTTACAGTTCTTCAGGTGATGGTGTGTGTCAGCTCAGGCTACTGTCCATGTCCCTCTTCCACCAGCAGATGTTGCTGATAGAGTTTTGTCTCTGCAAGGACCCTGAGCTGTGAAGACATTAGTGCAGTGTGTTCTAAAGCCTTCCTTCTTTTTCTACCTGAAATAGAAGCAAAGAAGCAGGAGGGCGCTCATAGAGTGAAACCTGGTGGTCCAGTGGTGTGTAAACAAATGTAGATGGCTCACCTGGCCAAGTTGTGCACCCCTGCACAACGTCGGAGATCATTTAGGATGGAGCCACTGAGCTGCTCCTGTACTCTCCGTGCCCCTGCTGCCCTAGCCACAGCCCTCAGAGAGGGAATGTGATACAGGAAAGAAATCACTTATGAAGGCAGTATCCTTGCCGCTGAAACGCGTTGTGAGGTGTTTAATAAAGGTCTGTATCACTAAACTGTCTGTGCTCCTCTCCTTTGTGCCTAGCACTCCACCTGACTGCATTTCTTCCTTTCCTGCTTTTTCTACCTGGAGTTTTCCTAACATTGTGGAAAATGCTGTGCTTCCCGATCCATGGGTGGAGGTGAGGGGGTTTTAACCTAGAGCTGATCAGGAGCAAAAGGAAATGTGGCGCCCCTGTGGTCCGGTCGCCACTAGAGGTTGCAGCAACCGGGATCAGTAAGTCCAGTCACCCAAACACACACCCAACACACTCCGTTCCTAAGACTAGGGACTCTATGCCCAGCAACAGGATGGCAGGAGGACACAAGTGGAGGGTGGGAAAGTTAGACAGGAAATGGTTAGGAAAGGAAAGAAAAAATCAAGAAACACCTCAGGAAGTGGTCCAGTCAGGAGTTAGTCAGTCGAAGTTAGTGAGTCCAGGAGACGGAGAGTGTTATCAACCGATGACTCAGGAGTAACACTCATATTCCGTAGAAGTCGTTGGTAACTGTACTGACCGCAATCCCTGACTACACGCTGTAACTAGAAGTAGCCGTGGGATGTAACTAACCAGACCTAGACACCTCTGCACAGCTGGAAAACTAACTGCTCCTAAACATGGATGTAGGAAAAGCTATCTTGCCTCAGAGTAGAACCCCAAAAAAATAGCAATCCCCCCACAGATATTAACTGGGAAAAGACGGAAAAACAAACACACGCAGAGTGTAAGGTTTAGTAAAAGAGGCCACACAAGCTATATAGGAAAGACAGGATAGAATACTATTGCGATCAGTATAAAACACTATCAAAAACC
The DNA here is from genome assembly GCA_033576535.1 of Allobates femoralis. Lineage (NCBI taxonomy): Eukaryota > Metazoa > Chordata > Amphibia > Anura > Aromobatidae > Allobates > Allobates femoralis. The sequence continues at coordinate 67,589,967 of JARQOC010000005.1, forward strand.
ACCAACAGCAGACATTACAAAAATTACCCTGAGTCACTAAGACTTGGCGACCTCTATATCAGCAGACTTCTATGAATCAAATGCCAGCAGAACTGGAAATAACAGATAACAGTGAATTGTAAAATTCCTAGGAAGAAAACTTCCTATGTGAGAGCAGATAAACAAATATACAGATTATACTAGATAGCAAACCCACATTTCAGAATAAAGCAAAACATAAGCAGATCCTTAAGCACACAAAAGTGTGCCACAAAATATCAAAAAACCATTCACTTATCTTGCAAAGATCTCCACAAAGCAGAAGAAACCAGGGAGATGTGAACTCCTCCAGGAACAAAAGACAATTGGCAAGGATTGATCCACTTCCAACCATTATCTGCTCCAAGAACCAGATTGCCAATCACCATCACCTGTGAAGCCCACACAGTCAGCTGCATCACCAGCAACAACCACCGGAGGAAGCTCCAATGAATTCACAACATTACCCCACCCTTGCGGAGGGGTCACCGAACCCTCAACAGAGACCCCAGGCCTATCAGGATGAGCCAGATGAAAAGCACGAACCAAGTCAGGGGCATGAACATCCAAGGCAGAAATCCAAGAATTATCCTCCTGGCCATAACCCAGCCATTTGACAAGGTACTGGAGCCTCCGTCTCGAAAGACGAGAATCCAAAATCTTCTCAACCTCATACTCCAACTCACCATCAATCAACACCGGGTCTGAGAGGCCACAGCAGGAACCATGGGCTCAACAAATCTCCTCAACAAGGACTTCATGGATCGCAAAAGAGCTTGGAAGTGCCAACCGGAAGGAGACAGGATTAACAACTTCAGAAAACCTGTACGGACCAATGAACCGAGGATTAAATTTAGGAGAAGAAACCCTCAAAGGAACATGGCGTGAGGACAACCAAACCAAAGAACTAACACACCAATGACGGTTAGCAAAACGTTGAGCAGCTTCCTGAGAAAGATGTAAGTTGTCAACCGCACAATCCCAAATCTGCTGCAACCGCTCAACCACAGAATCCACACCCGGACAGGCAGAAGGCACAACCTGCCCCGAAGAAAAACGAGGATGAAAACCAAAATTACAAAAGAAGGGCGAAACCAGCGTAGCTGAACTCGCCCGATTATTAAGTGAAACTCGGCCAAAGGCAAAAAGGCAACCCAATCATCCTGATCCGCAGACATAAAACATCTCAAATAAGTCTCCAAAGTCTGATTAGTTACTGTCCGTCTGACCATTAGACTGCGGATGAAACAAAGAAGAAAAAGACAAAGCCACTTTCAGCTTAGCACAGAAAGACTTCCAAAACCGAGAAACAAACTGGGCACCCCTGTCAGACACAATATTTTCCAGAATACCATGCAAACAAACAACATGCTGAAAAAACAATGGAACCAGGTCCGAAGAAGAAGGCAATTTAGCCAAAGGAACAAAATGAACCATCTTAGAAAACCAGTCACAAAGTGAGTCGGCATCCTCTACTCCTCTGCCGACCGGGTATCCTTTGTCCAGGCATACTGTGTCTCGGAACCGTCGCCGGGTTCTCTTCCTGTCAGCTGACCACTGGGCTCACACATGAGCACATTACAATGGTCGTGTTCATGTGATCAATCAGCGGTGCACTAGGTGCACTCCTCCCCTGTAACTCTAGGGGCCGGCACGGTCCAACCTGACACTCTCCTTGAGCAATAGTTGCACTTCCTCTGGTATATCAGGCCACCTCCACTGATGCGAGGTGCCTCATTATTAAGTTAGTTTGCTCCTACCTTGCTGACTGTTGGTCAGGCCTTCCTTGTACTCTCCTCCAGTAGCGCAATTCCTGCACTCCTAGCCTTGTACCCTGTTACCTGCAATCCTTAGCTGTGCTCTTCCCCGGTAGCACCATTCCTGCACTCCTAGCCTTGTACCCTGTTACCTGGAATCCTTAGCTGTGCTCTTCCCCGGTAGCACCATTCCTGCACTTCTAGCCTTGTACCCTGTTACCTGGAATCCTTAGCTGTGCTCTTCCCCGTAGCACCATTCCTGCACTCCTAGCCTTGTACCCTGTTACCTGCAATCCTTAGCTGTGCTCTTCCCCGGTAGCACCATTCCTGCACTCCTAGCCTTGTACCCTGTTACCTGCAATCCTTAGCTGTGCTCTTCCCCGGTAGCACCATTCCTGCACTCCTAGCCTTGTACCCTGTTACCTGGAATCCTTAGCTGTGCTCTTCCCCGTAGCACCACTCCTGCACTTCTAGCCTTGTACTTTGTTACCTGGAATCCTTAGCTGTGCCATAGTATAGGCTAACCTTAAGAGCTGCCCCCCTGATACTAGCTGCTGTGGTTCTTAGACCCCCTGGGCTTGCCCCTGACAATCCCTGTATAGGGGTTGGGTAAACTAGGATCAGCTCACCCAGGGACCAGTGGGTCCACTCTAGGGCGCCTTCCCCCGGAAGCGTGACACATCTGTATTCCAGTGAAGGTATGGCAGTCTTCAATTGCTGACCTCAGTCAGAATAGCCCCCTTACCTGAGGTTATCCTTCAAGAACTCTGGCACACTCCACACACATGGACTCTCCATCATGTGCTTTCCAGAAACATTGGTCCCTCCAGGACCTTCCCAAAACAGAACATTGCAGGACCTTGCCAACATGATCACACAAATAGCCTCATTATACCACTAGACATGCCCCTGACTGGAGTCATGTGACACCTCAGATCCACTAATGTCTGTTCAGCATATGTACTCTGAATGCATCTTCGGGAATTACAAATCCCAGTGAAGCCCTCAATTTTACACTGCAGCAGACCCTTGCCTGTGCAATGCATACCGGCCATTTACAATGCAGCCAGACACTGCATTGCAATCATTTATTATGGACTTTAGGATGATTTATTGGATGTTATTTGTAACTTCATCTCCTATCATGGATTTATTTATTTGTTGGTTCTTCACGATGTATTTTTTCCATATAATTGTGCATTGCATTTTGAATTGTTTTCTCATGTGATCTTCACTGTGTGCTTCCAATTATTTTTTCTTTTATTCATTTCCACATCATGGTTTGATTATGTTAATTTATTTTGACATATGCATATATATATTTTGTAGAACATGAACAAATTCAAGTGATCGTAACATTGGTTCATCGCACACAGAACTTTTTTTGCTGATGAATATAAACGCTTAATATTTCCCTTTGAATTGCAGGCCTGGTTTTATCGTCCTCTGTCTATTTAAAGAGAACCGTCATCAGATCCACGATGCCTCTATCACGGGCGGCAAAAATCGGAGTCTTGCTGTGCGATTGCAGCCAGGTAAAGGCCGGTTGGAGGTTGTGATGTCGATTCATCAAGACAGGCATTTTTCTCCAGTAGCCAATGCGTCGATGTCCCTGCCCTCTTCTCTCCCCTATTCTGTGGGATTACAAATTTCATTACCTCTTAGCTTGTTTGCTCGGCCCCTTGCTTTGCTGCCTCACCGCCCATGTGTATTGCAGACCTTGGTATTCCTCCATGGCAGTCCACATGTGTTTTGGTCCCCAGGCCCAAGACCCTCTCTGCTGGTCTTGCTGGGGTTTCTGATCTGTAGCCTAGACATAGATTCTCCCCTCCATTGATGGAGTGGTGTGCTTATTGCTGAGAGGCACCAGGTATTTAAAGTTCACTTTATCATTGGATTTCTAACTTCATCCATTGTGGTGGTAGAAAATGGTGTTGTGGTGTGCTATCCAGCTTCAGTCCTGCTTATAACCAGTTCTGTGTCTGCTGATGTTTTTGTTTCTTGTCACGTCCTACCTGTGTCCTGTCCTGGTACCAGCCTGTATCTTGTCTTCTGCCTGAGTTCCTGTAGCAGCCTGTTTTGGTCTGCACCTGCCATCCTGTGTCCTGCACCTGAAGTCCTATCTTCTGCTTGAGTGCCTGATGTCTGTGCCTGATGACTTGCTTCTACGCCAGTGCGAGATGCCTTCTGCCTGACTTCCTTGCCCTGATGTCCTGTGTCCATTATCTATTGTCAGAACCTGCCTGTACCTGTGTTCTTGTCCCAGTCCTGTTTTAGTTTCTGTGCCTGCCCTGCCAGACTCTAGTTCCTGTCTTGACCTGTGTGTGCTTACCTGTCCTGCTTTCACCCAGCTCCGCTCAGCTGCCGCATGTCCTGCTGTGGTCCAGTGGGTCCACTCCTTGGATGCTTTGACTTCGGATGTGTGCAACACAGAGGCATTACCATGCGAGTCACAATGTGACCTTATTCAGCTGCGTTATGCTGAACTGTAGCAGCGATAGCCGACAATATTTGGCCATATGACCTGTGTCACAGCCAAAGTCATCATCTTGCCTTAGGCTGGGGTCACATTTGGAAGGCACAATCCAGTAACCGCATCCATTACCGAATGCGGTATTACCGTGTGCCTTCACATTTGGCATCACATTGCAGATTTGGATCCAGTAATGGATTCAGATCTGCAATGAGAAAAAATTGTGGCGCCAAAAACCGGATCCGATACCGCAAGGTACATGAATGTACCTTGCTGTACCGGATCCGGTTGCCATAGACACCCAACATAAAAAAAACGGATTTGTTTTTTCAACTGCTCTGAGAAACGCAGTCTGCGTGATTTTTACCGCAGGCTGCAAAATCGGATGCGGTAACCGGATTGCAATAAGTGCAATCCGGTTTTTCTATTGCAGCCTATGGCTGCGGAACCGGATCCGGTTTTGACCATTTTTTTTTTAAAACAAAACCCTAAATGTGACCCTGGCCTTAGCCTAAAGGAGAATTTTGTCTAATTGTTTTGACACTATGATGTAAGGACAATTTGGCTTTTTGAAAAATAATGAGATTTCTACATTTTTTTGTTGTAAGAGAAGGATTTTAAATATACACTACGAAAGAACAAAAAAGATTTTACAGGAATGCTGAAGCATGTTTTTTTTTTTTCCCAATTGTATTGTTGTCTATTGCAGACAAGATCAGCACATACTGGATAAACTCTAGACATTAACTTGTGAGTGAGCTGGTCAGGGTGCTTTCACATTAGCGTTCCCCTCCGCAGCGTTCTGCGGAGGGATCTGCAATGTGACCGCAGCGACCGCGAGCTCCTATCTTTATAATGGGAGCGCACGGTGCTGCGCTTGACTGCGCATGACCGTGCGCACCCATTCACTCCCATATGTGATCTGTGCGCAGGCGGATGCCTGCGCACAAATCACACAGTCTCGTCCGCACCAGAAATGCAACATGTTGCTGCGGAGGGGAACGCTAATATGAAAGTAGCTTAGTTTGCTATTTTTCATACCATCGTCATTACATGTACACAGCAATGATATACATTTGTAACCAAATGGTAATTCCACTGTAACAAGATCAACGTTATAGAGGAAATTTCACTGAATTTTTTCCATTCAAGCTCTGTTTTAGCTGCTCTACCAATTCTGGAACTGTTTTTATTTTTGTTCCATTTCCCCCTGTTCCAACGTTATGTCCCCTGTAATAAATATGCAAATTTTCAACAAATTGATTCTGACCAATGACAAGGTAGCGAAGTTCTGTACCATCAGCCCAATTGTTGAGGAAAGTTTTTCATCTGTATTCCTGGGGGACATTTTGGAACAAATCAAGCCAGACACGTCACTCGAAGTAACGATCACCAAGATATGAATTGTCTACACATCATACGAAGAGAGAAGTACATCATGGTAGGAAGAATAGAAGGTTCAAGGCGAAGAGGAAGACCAGCAAACCAATGGCTTGATAGTATTAAGATAACGGCAAAGAGGACCCTGGCGGACCTATCTAGACTTGGAGAAGACCCTGGTGGACCTATCTAGGTTTAGATAAGACCTTGGTGGACCTATCTAGTCTTGGAGAAAACCCTAGTGGACCTAGCTAGGCTGCACAAGATCGATCTTCCTGCATAGCGCTCATCCATCAAGTCACCATGGCTCGAGATCGAGTTAAAGGCTGTCAAATAATAAATAATAATAATTCTTGGGGAGCATAACTTTGGAACGGAGGGGCACAGAGGTATAAGAAATATTGCTTCAGGCACTCATTTTATATAAAAAATACAGTGGAAGACATTATTAACTGATAGCAATCATAAAACGATATGACAATATAGGACATAATAGTGGGGTCCACGTAATGTTAGAACTTTTGTAAGGATGGTGTTGAATTTTCCAAACCAAAAAGAATGACCAGCCTCTGCCAGGTTGTATGATATAAGTCCCTATGCCTCAACTTACAATATTATATTCACAGTATGTAGAAGACAAAACCAATCACAACCTTGGTAAATAAATAAAAAATACTCAAAATGCAATTATAAAGTACAGGGTCAATGGCCAATGTTATTCAGTCACACTACTATAAGCAACATGACATGGCTGAACGTATTCTCCTAGACAGGTCACTGCATCTTACAAGAACAAGGATCTTAATGAGAGCCGAATCCTCCAAAGCCTCCAAGAAGAACAGAACATTTGTCTGGAAATATTTTGTTTGCATTCTAATCATCTCATTGGTAACCGTGTCTTTTCTCTGTATCTACCTGAAAACAGCATCTAAATGAGCAGAAGATCAAGAAGACATTGTAGAAGGAAGTGCTGCCGATCATTTTTTCTGCTATATATATATATATATATATACTCCCCTTTTCTGCTTCATACCTCAACCAAAACTATGGAAAACAAGGCAGCCCTGTGTGATAATGGGCATTTATCATTATTTTGTACATAAGTCTGGCTAGGGCTAACTTATTAGTAAGGATCCTATCCTTACTAATAAGATAGCCCTAGCCAGACTTATGTACAAAATAATGATAAATGCCCATTATCACACAGGGCTGCCTTGTTTTCCATAGTTTTGGTTGAGGTATGAAGCAGAAAAGGGGAGTATCTATATTATATAAAACCCGAAGGCCACTTCCGCCCAAAATCCGCTTCCGCTTCCGTGATGGCCTCCCTCCTGTGTCAAACACCGGAACCGGAAGCACCAGACCCACAGAGCCCCAGCCACCGGCCCTGCACAGAGCCCCGTCTGCGCCCACCCACATCCGGCCCACAGCCCTGCTGCCCCATCACCCCCCTGCCTGTCACCATAGCCATCCTCCACTGCCCGCGCTCCCCGCCTGTCACAACACTTCCCCCCGCTGCCCCATCACCCCCCTGCCTGTCACCATAGCCATCCTCCACTGCCCGCGCTCCCCGCCTGTCACAACACTTCCCCCCGCTGCCCCATCACCCCCCTGCCTGTCACCATAGCCGCCCTCCACTCTCCGGTCACCCCCCACTCTCCGGTCACCCCCCCCGCCTCTTACCACAGCTCCCTCCAGCCAGCCACGATCTCTATTCATGGGGCTTGAGGACCTCTGATGACGTCACGATGATGGGTGGAGTCACATATCACATGACCGTGACGTCATCAAAGGTCCTGTCCCGATCTCACTTACTCTGCCTATTCATCCCCCTGCGCTGCACACTGACCCACGATCTCCTCACCCCCGCTCTGCCCACCCACCCCCACACTGACCACTGACCCTCACTCTGCCCCTGACCCCCACTCTGACCACCCACCCCCACACTGACCACTGACCCCCACTCTGCCCCTGACGCCCACTCTGACCACCCACCCCCACACTGACCACTGACCCCCACTCTGCCCTGACGCCCACTCTGACCACCCACCCCCACACTGACCACTGACCCCCACTCTGCCCCTGACCCCCACTCTGACCACCCACCCCCACACTGACCACTGACCCCCACTCTGCCCCTGACCCCCACTCTGACCACCCACCCCCACACTGACCACTGACCCCCACTCTGCCCCTGACCCCCACTCTGACCACCCACCCCCACACTGACCACTGACCCCCACTCTGCCCCTGACCCCCACTCTGACCACTCACCCCCTCTCTGCCCCCCTCACCCCCACTCTGCCCCTGCTCTGCCCACTGACCCCCACTCTGACCACTGGCCCCCACTCTGCCCACTCACCCCCAAACTCTGCCCACTCACCCCCCTACTCTTCCCCCTGACCCCCTCTCTGCCCCCTCACCCCCACTCTGCCCACTGACCCCCTCTGCCCCTGCTCTGCCCACTGACCCCCACTCTGACCACTGGCCCCCACTCTGCCCACTCACCCCCAAACTCTGCCCACTCACCCCCCTACTCTTCCCCCTGAACCCCTCTCTGCCCCTGACCCCCACTCTGACCACTCACCCCCCAACTCTGCCCCCTCACCCTCTCTCTGCCCCCCTCACCCCCACTCTGCCCCTGCTCTGCCCACTGACCCCCACTCTGACCACTCACCCCCAAACTCTGCCCACTCACCCCCCTACTCTTCCCCCTGACCCCCCTCTGCCCCCCTCACCCCACACTCTGCCCCCTCACCCCCCACTCTGCCCCCTCACCCCCACACTCTGCCCCCTCACCCCCACTCTGCCCCTGACCCTCCTCTGCCCACTGACCCCCACTCTGACCACTGACCCCCACTCTGACCACTGACCCCCACTCTGACCACTGACCCCAACTCTGCCCACTCACCCCCCAACTCTGCCCACTCACCCCCCTCTGCCCCCCTCACCCCCTGCTCTGCCCACTGACCCCCACTCTGCCCCTGACCCTGCCCACTCACCCCCACTCTGCACACTGACCCCCACTCTGCCACTGCTCTGCCCACTGACCCCCACTCTGACCACTGGCCCCCACTCTGCCCACTCACCCCCAAACTCTGCCCACTCACCCCCCTACTCTTCCCCCTGAACCCCTCTCTGCCCCCCTCACCCCCACTCTGCACACTGACCCCCTCTCTGCCCCCTCACCCCCACTCTGCCCCCTCACCCCCACTCTGCCCCCTCACCCCCACTCTGCCCACTGACCCCCACTCTGCCCCTGACCCTCCTCTGCCCACTGACCCCCACTCTGACCACTGACCCCCACTCTGACCACTGACCCCCACTCTGACCACTGACCCCAACTCTGCCCACTCACCCCCCAACTCTGCCCACTCACCCCCTCTGCCCCCTCACCCCCTGCTCTGCCCACTGACCCCCACTCTGCCCCTGACCCTGCCCACTCACCCCCACTCTGCACACTGACCCCCACTCTGCCACTGCTCTGCCCACTGACCCCCACTCTGACCACTGGCCCCCACTCTGCCCACTCACCCCCCTACTCTTCCCCCTGAACCCCTCTCTGCCCCCCTCACCCCCACTCTGCACACTGACCCCCACTCTGCCCCTGCTCTGCCCACTGACCCCCACTCTGACCACTGGCCCCCACTCTGCCCACTCACCCCCAAACTCTGCCCACTCACCCCCCTACTCTTCCCCCTGAACCCCTCTCTGCCCCCTCACCCCCACTCTGCACACTGACCCTCTCTCTGCCCCTGACCCTGCTCTGCCCACTCACCCCCACTCTGACCACTGACCCTCACTCTGCCCACTCACCCCCAAACTCTGCCCACTCACCCCCCTACTCTTCCCCCTGACCCCCTCTTTGCCCCCTCACCCCCACTCTGCACACTGACCCCCACTCTGCCCCTGACCCTGCTCTGCCCACCCACCTCCACTCTGACCATTGACCCCCACTCTGACCCTGCCCACTCACCCCCACTCTGACCACTGACCCCAACTCTGCCCACTCACCCCCCAACTCTGCCCACTCACCCCCAACTCTGCCCACTCACCCCCCAACTCTGCCCACTCACCCCCTCTGCCCCCCTCACCCCCACTCTGCCCCTGCTCTGCCCACTGACCCCCACTCTGACCACTGACCCCCACTCTGACCACTCACCCCCTCTCTGCCCCCTCACCCACATTCTGCCCACTCACCCCCTCTCTGCTCACTCACCCCCTCTCTGTCCACTCACCCACCATTATGCCCACTGACCATGCTCTGCCCACTCACCCTGCTCGCCCCATTGACCCCTCACACTGGCCACTCATCCTGCTCTGCCTACTCACCCCCCACTGACCCCTCACACTGACCCTGCTCTGCCCACTGACCCCTCACTGACCCTGCTCTGCCCACTCACCCTGCTCAGCCCACTGACCCCTCACACTGCCCACTGACCCTCCTCTGCCCACTGAACATGCTCTGCCCACTGACCCCTCAATGCCCACTCACCCTGCTCTGCCCACTGACCCCTCACACACCCCACTGACCCTGCTCTGCCCACTCACCCCTCACACTGACCCTGCTCTGCCCACTGACCCCTCACACTGCCCACTGACCCCTCACACTGCCCACTCACGCCTCACACTGCCCACTGAACATGCTATGCCCACTTACCCCTCACACTGCCCACTGACCATGCTCTGGCCACTGACCCCTCACACTGCCTACTGACCCTGCTCTGCTCATTTACTCCCGCTCTGCCCACTCACCCCCGCTCTGCCCACTCGCCCCTGCTTTTACCACTCACCCTGGCCTGCCCACTGACCACCCTCTCTTCACTCACCCCCCGCTCTGCCCTTTCACCATGCCCACTGACCCCTGCTCTGCCAACTGACCGTGCCCACTCACCCATGCTCTACCCACTCACCCTTCTCTGCCCACTCACTGTGCCCACTGACCGCCGCTCTGCCCACTAACCCCTGTTCTGCCCACTGACTGTGCCCAATAACCCTTGCTATGCCCACTAAACCCTGCTCTGCCCACTCACCCCCCGCTCTGCCCGCTGACCCCTGCTCTGCTCACTGACTGTGCCCACTCACCCCTGCTCTGCCCACTCACCCCTGCTCTACCCACTGATTTTTCCCACTAACCCCTGCTGTGCCTACTGACTGTGCCCACTGACCCCTGCTCTGCCCAATCACTCTGCCCATTAACCCCTGCTCTGACCACTGACCCCCGCTATGACCCTGCTCTGACCACTGATGCCCCAATCCTGCTCACTGACCATGCTCTGCCCATTCACCCCCCACTCTGCCCACTCACCCCCGCTCTGCCCTCTGACCCTGCTCTGCCTACCTACCCCCCCCCCTCTGGCTACTGACCATGCCCACTGACCCCAGCTCTGCCCACAGACCCCAGCTCTGCCTACTGACCCTGCTCTGACTACTGATTATGCCCACTGACCCCTGCTCTGCCCAATGACTCTGCCCACTAACCCCTGCTCTTCCCACTCATCCCCCACTCTGCCCACTGACCCCCGCTTTGCCCACTCACCCCCAGCAGATCGGTTTCCCAGCCAACTACAGCTCCTGTCCTGCCACCTACAAGACGGGTGGAGCGAGCCGCCGCAGGGTAAGTATCCTCACTGAGGTTTTTTTATTTTTATTATCACCATGAAGGGGAGGGGGGTGTGCAGCCCCAGAGGGAGGGCGGCCGCAGAGACTGGAGGCCCAGAGGGACGGGTGCCGCGGGGAGCGGAAGGGGTCAGGAGGAGCGCCTCCATCCTGCCCCCCCTATCCATCCTGCCCCCCCTATCCATCCTGCCCCCCAACACCATCCTGCCCCCCCGACTCCATCCCGCACCCCCACCACCATCCTCACCCCCCGCCAACATCCTGCCCCGCCCCCTACATCCTCCCCCCTCCCCCACCACCATCCTGCCCTGCCATCTCCATCCTGCCCTGCCGCCTCCATCCTGCCCTGCCTTCTCCATCCTGCCTCGCTCTGTCCATCCTGCGCCACTCACCTCCATCCTGCCCCTCCGTCTCCATCCTGCCCCTCCGTCTCCATCCTGCCCCTCCGTCTCCATCCTGCCCCTCCGTCTCCATCCTGCCCCTCCGTCTCCATCCTGCCCCTCCGTCTCCATCCTGCCCCTCCGTCTCCATCCTGCCCCGCCCCCTCCATCCTGCCCCGCCGCCTCCATCCTGCTCCGCCCCCTCCTCCGGAACCGCCGCCAGCCTTGCCGCTGACCGCCAACAGCCCAGTGAGTGTTCAGCCCTCCAGCCTCCGTTATCCTCTGCCCCCCCAGCCTCCGCTCTCCTCTGCCCCCCCAGCCTCCGCTCTCCTCTGCCCCCCCAGCCTCCGCTCTCCTCTGCCCCCCCAGCCTCCGCTCTCCTCTGCCCCCCCAGCCTCGCTCTTCCTCTGCCCCCCCAGCTTCCGCTCTCCTCTGCCCCCCCAGCCTCCGCTCTCCTCTGCCCCCCCCCAGCCTCCGCTCTCCTCTGACCCCCCGGCCTCCGCTCTCCTCTGACCCCCCGGCCTCCGCTCTCCTCTGACCCCCCGGCCTCCGCTCTCCTCTCCCCAGACCCCCCCAGACCCCGCCTCCGCTCTCCTCTGACCCCCCAGCCTCCGCTCTCCTCTGACCCCCCAGCCTCCGCTCTCCTCTGACCCCCCAGCCTCCGCTCTCCTCTGACCCCCCAGCCTCCGCTCTCCTCTGACCCCCCAGCCTCCGCTCTCCTCTGACCCCCAGCCTCCGCTCTCCTCTGACCCCCCAGCCTCCGCTCTCCTCTGACCCCCCCAGCCTCCGCTCTCCTCTGACCCCCCCAGCCTCCGCTCTCCTCTGCCCCCCCAGCCTCTGCTCTCCTCTGCCCCCCCAGCCTGCCTCGCTCTCCTCTGCCCCCCAGCCTCTGCTCTCCTCTGCCCCCCCAGCCTCTGCTCTCCTCTGCCCCCCCAGCCTCTGCTCTCCTCTGCCCCCCCAGCCTCCGCTCTCCTCTGCCCCCCCAGCCTCCGCTCTCCTCTGCCCCCCCAGCCTCCGCTCTCCTCTGCCCCCCCAGCCTCCGCTCTCCTCTGCCCCCCCAGCCTCCGCTCTCCTCTGCCCCCCCAGCCTCCGCCTCTCCTCTGCCCCCCCAGCCTCCGCTCTCCTCTGCCCCCCCAGCCTCCGCTCTCCTCTGCCCCCCCAGCCTCCGCTCTCCTCTGCCCCCCCAGCCTCCGCTCTCCTCTGACCCCCCAGCCTCCGCTCTCCTCTGACCCCCCAGCCTCCGCTCTCCTCTGACCCCCCAGCCTCCGCTCTCCTCTGACCCCCCAGCCTCCGCTCTCCTCTGACCCCCCAGCCTCCGCTCTCCTCTGACCCCCCAGCCTCCGCTCTCCTCTGACCCCCCAGCCTCCGCTCTCCTCTGACCCCCCAGCCTCCGCTCTCCTCTGACCCCCCAGCCTCCGCTCTCCTCTGACCCCCCAGCCTCCGCTCTCCTCTGACCCCCCAGCCTCCGCTCTCCTCTGACCCCCCAGCCTCCGCTCTCCTCTGACCCCCCAGCCTCCGCTCTCCTCTGACCCCCCAGCCTCCGCTCTCCTCTGACCCCCAGCCTCTCCTCTGCCCCCCAGCTCTTCCCCCCCTCTTCTGCCCCCCAGCCTCCGCTCTCCTCTGCCCCCCCAGCCTCCGCTCTCCTCTGACCCCCCAGCCTCCGCTCTCCTCTGCCCCCCCAGGCTCCGCTCTCCTCTGCCCCCCCAGCGCTCCGCTCTCCTCTGCCCCCAGCCTCCGCTCTCCTCTGCCCCCCCAGCCTCCGCTCTCCTCTGCCCCCCAGCCTCCGCTCTCCTCTGCCCCCCCAGCCTCCGCTCTCCTCTGCCCCCCCAGCCTCCGCTCTCCTCTGCCCCCCCAGCCTCCGCTCTCCTCTGACCCCCCAGCCTCCGCTCTCCTCTGACCCCCCAGCCTCCGCTCTCCTCTGACCCCCAGCCTCTCCTCTGCCCCCCAGCCTTCCCCTCTTCTGCCCCCCCAGCCTCCGCTCTCCTCTGCCCCCCCAGCCTCCGCTCTCCTCTGACCCCCCAGCCTCCGCTCTCCTCTGCCCCCCAGGCTCCGCTCTCCTCTGCCCCCCCAGGCTCCGCTCTCCTCTGCCCCTCAGCCTCCGCTCTCCTCTGCCCCCCCAGCCTCCGCTCTCCTCTGCCCCCCCAGGCTCCGCTCTCCTCTGCCCCTCAGCCTCCGCTCTCCTCTGCCCCCCAGCCTCCGCTCTCCTCTGCCCCCCAGCCTCCGCTCTCCTCTGCCCCCCCAGCCTCCGCTCTCCTCTGCCCCCCAGCCTCCGCTCTCCTCTGCCCCCCCAGCCTCCGCTCTCCTCTGCCCCCCAGCCTCCGCTCTCCTCTGCCCCCCCAGCCTCCGCCCCCTCCCTCCTCTGACCCCTCCCTCCTCTAACCCCTCCAGTTTCTGCCTCCTCTGCCTCCTCCCTCCTTTCCCCCTCCAGCCTCTGCCCCCTCCAGCCTGTGCTGCACTCACTGCTGACCACTGAGCCACCGCACTCTCTGCTGACCACTGAGCCACCGCACTCACTGCTGACCACTGAGCCACCGCACTCACTGCTGACCACTGAGCCACCGCACTCACTGCTGACCACTGAGCCACCGCACTCACTGCTGACCACTGAGCCACCGCACTCACTGCTAACCACTGAGCCACCGCACTCACTGCTGACCACTGAGCCACCGCACTCTCTGCTGACCACTGAGCCACCGCACTCACTGCTGACCACTGAGCCACCGCACTCACTGCTGACCACTGAGCCACCGCACTCACTGCTGACCACTGAGCCACCGCACTCACTGCTGACCACTGAGCCACCGCACTCACTGCTAACCACTGAGCCACCGCACTCACTGCTGACCACTGAGCCACCGTATACTCTGCTAACCACTGAGCCGCCTGTATACACACAATTAATTTCACAGCACTCCCCTATTACTAAATAAACTCTATATAGATTCTAGACTACCCGATTCTTTAGAATCGGGCCACCATCTAGTATATATATATATATAGAGCAGAAAAAATGATCGGCAGCACTTCCTTTACAGTGGTAAAAATGTGGATTTTAATCCTGGACTGCGACGTTTCGGCTATGCAAAAGCCTTTTTCAAGCAGTACCATGTATATATATACACACACAGTAGATATTGTTTAATCTTTGTTTATTTCAAAATGAGTCAGGCATGTAACCAAGTGTCAGATATATCGCAAAATACAAATTATGTAGCAAGTCAACATCACAAGATACAGAATAAATGTCCTATGGTACAGACCAGTCATTTTGTTACTCTAGTTATATAGGAGTGGAATCAAAACTATAAAAGGGTAATACTATGGCTACAGCTATCTTACATGATCTATAGGCAGACTTCTATTAATATCTGGTGGACTACCTGCTGGTTATCCTCTGTCCTTTTTCATCTTATCATTATGTAGAACCACTAAT
Source organism: Allobates femoralis (assembly GCA_033576535.1). Lineage (NCBI taxonomy): Eukaryota > Metazoa > Chordata > Amphibia > Anura > Aromobatidae > Allobates > Allobates femoralis. The sequence goes on from JARQOC010000005.1 coordinate 67,605,027, forward strand.
AAACATCAAGTAACTAATAATTGTTCTCTCCAACCATGGTTTAGGGAGGAGGGTTCATTCTTTGGTCCAGTTCTAACTTTGGGTTCTCTAGGTCTCCACATCAACTTCATGTATTTAATATGGGCCGGGATGTAGCATGGCTAAGGAAGAAAGAAAAGAGAAAAGAAGGGTGAAGTTCATAGGAATGGAGACTGGAAACCGAAGGAAAATCCCTCTGTCAACTCAAGGAAGAAGGAATTACAGGGAAGTGGGGAAGGGGAGGTAAAGGGGAGCACAAGAGGAAAAAAAGGGGGGTGGGATTTACAGGTCTTTCTTTGTAAAATCAAAAATATATACAAATCAGTCCAACCACCAAGAGAACAGGGGATTCAGTCAGAGTCAAGTGTTACCTCTCTATGTATGGGACTCTCCCCCCGAGAAGTCTCAAACAGTTCACTAACACCTGGAGAGTCAAGGAATAAGACCCATTGATTCCATGTACGGAGGAACCCATCCCTGGCATCTGTTGTTTCAGCCATGAGGTCATATTTTGTAGATGCGACCCATTTCATCCAACCATTCGGTTAGGAGAGGGCAGTGAGATGATCTCCAATGTCTCAGAATAATTATTCTCGCTGCCATGAGGCAAAAATGAAGTACATCGTGTTTCTGGGATTTTATTGTGCCTATTAGTATTGATAGTAAGGCAACATCGGCTGATTTATCTGTCGACTGATTTTCCAGTATAAGTCAAATATTCCCTCCCAGAATGGTTTGATCCCTTCACAGCTCCACTAAATGTGTAGCCTGGTGCCTTTTACTTTGCCGCATCTCCAACACCTCTCAGAGACGGATGGGAAACCAGCATGGAGATTCACCGGGCAACGATACCACTGGGAAAGGATTTTGCAGTTCTTTTCTTGAGCTACACAAGCCATGGATAGCTTGTAAAGACAAATGCCTTCTTCCAATCCGTCTCCGATATCTCTCTTGTAAGATCCTCCTCCCATTTCATAAAAGACTTGCGTTTAACAGGATTGCAAATACATGGGAAATACATTGTGCAGGCGGGGACTACATTACAAACAACTCCTCAAGTTTTGACAACAGTGCCAAAAAGCTCTCCAGACCCTCACAAGACGACAAGAAATAATTCATCTGGGAGTACTACAACAAGGATAACTTAGACCTTATATTTGACATTGCATCAAAGGGGAGCAAACCTCTTCCTTTGAAAATATCGGAGAATCAACACACAGTTAAATCAATTAAATAAATATGTTTACTGTTTATTTGCAAAAAAAGTAGAAACAGCACTGCACAATAAATATAGTTGGGTGCATAGCTCTCAAAGAAACTAATATCCGCTAGCCCAAATGATATAAGTAGAAAAAATAGTGGCTGCACTCCGAAAATATACAAAAAAATAATTGGGACTTTATTACCCCAGTTTGGCAACATTTCAATGGTGACCCACCTTTTTACTGAAGCGTTGCCAAACTGGGGTAATAAAGTCCCAATTATTTTTTGTATAATTTTGGAGTGCTGCCTGCTTTTGCTTTGATATCTATTTATTTGTCTATTTAGTTATCTGTTTCCTGTCTAACCTTATACCTGCTAAAGGTCCACCATGGTAGCCACAGCTCCATCAAGATAACCTGCCACCACTTTTTATACCGCAGCTTCCCTTCACTCCAGTAAGCTAAGACTCAAGTCATCTGGCTCTTCTTTCTGCTCCACACTGTCAAATCAAGGTGTCTCAGTGGTTAGCAGTGTTGTTTTGCTGAGCTGCACACTTGTTCCCTCAACACCGACTGTCTGCCAGCATCTCCATCTGACGAGCCACCTCCCTGTGTAAAATCCCTATTGATCAACAACTGCCCTGGGGATCCCGCTCCACCTACGGGGAGCATTACCAACTAGCTGCATCATCATCATCCCGGAGGTCTGCAAGCAGAGCCTTTATCATTACCAGGAACCGTAGGTGGCATCACAAACTCTTTTTATTTTTCCCCTTTTTCAGTGACCACCAGGGCCACGAGCACAGGCCGCCCGTGACATCTCCCGTGAACTACAACGCCCGGGACCGGGTACCCCACGATCCTGGGGTGGGTCATCTACATCTTCATCCAGAGAGAAAAATGTATCCATTTATCCATTTGTAACTGTAAGGCAGAATTCAGACAGATTGCTTGTGTTCTGTTATTGGAGGACGCACACAGACACACACACTTTCTTACCCTCCCTAGCGATCTCTCGGTGAGCCCTGGTGATATCTTCCTTCCGGTCATCACAGGACCTGTTGGTAGGCGGTACGGTACTTCAGAGACCTGCCCATGTGAGTCAGGCTGAGCGTCACATAGTGCAAAGTGCAGGGTCCTGTAAGTACTCGGTACTACTCACAGGCTCTGCTGGTGCCCGGAAGACAGACATCACTAGGGATAACCAGGGAAGGCAAGAAAGTGTGTGTCTGTTTGTCTGTCTGTGTCCCTCGAAAACAGAGCAAAATAGCAGCACAAACGATTGATGTGTTTGTGATGCTTTTGTGCTAATAGAGGATCCGTTTTTGGTGCAGAAACTGCATCAAAAATGGATCACCAACAAAATAGAGCACAAATGCTCTGTCTGAATTTGGCCTAAAGTCTTTGCTGTTAAATCAGTCTTGGAAGAGTGGCAGAATTTCATAGAGGAAGCTAAGTAACTTTCTAATACAAACCATGAATATCTGTAATCTGTACAAAGGTCAAGCATATTGGGCATTCTTCTCTCTTGATTCAACAGGCAGGGTGGGCTATTTATATGGATGCATCTAAATAAAAATGGAATGGTTGCTGATATCAACTTCCTGTTTGTGGCACATTAGTATATGGGAGGGGAAAACTTTTCCAGATGGGCGGTGACCATGGCGGCCATTTTGAAGTCAGCCATTTTGGATCCAAATTTATTTTTTGCAATCGGAAGAGGGTCATGTGACACATCAAACGTTCTTGAGAATTACATGACAAAAACAATGGTGTGCTTGGTTTTAATGTAACTTTATTCTCTCATATGTTATTTACAAGTTTATGACCACTTATAAAATGTGTTCAAATGCTGCCCATTGTGTTGGATTGTCAATACAACCTCTCTTCTCCCACTCTTGACACACTGATAGCAACACCGCAGAAGAAATGCAGCACAGGCTTCCAGTATTCATTGTTTCAGATGCTGCACATCTCGTATCTTCACAGCATAGACAATTGCCTTCAGATGAGGAAGCTTTTTTGTGAATGGTGAAGTTAACAAACAAAACCAGCGCTATTGGTCTGACACTAACCCACAGTGGATAGATCCCTCCAAGACTGCTGGAGCATAAAAAGTGATGGTATGGTGTGATATATGGGGTACAAAGATAGTGGGGCCATTCTTCATCAATGGAAATCTCAATTCCACTGGATATCTGAATCATGTAGCAATTTCAGATAGCCATGCTTGAGGTTTCATTGAGGTTTCCATTGAAATTCTCAATAAGTTTGATGTGTCACATGACCCTCTTCCCATTGAAAAACATAAAGTTGGATTAAAAATGGCCACCATGGTCACCATCCATCTGGAAAAAGTTTTCCCCCTCCCGTATACTAATGTAGTACAAACAGTAAGTTATCATCAACCATTCCCATTTTATTTAGGTGCATCCATATAAATGGCCCACCCTATAGTTTATTTTGACATATTGCTTCACAGGGAAAAAAATGCAGACCTGATATCCTCTCACATCCCTTCAATCCTTTATACCCCCTGGAACAGACCTGCTTGTTAGCTATATGGGGCCCCCACTCAAAGTTGATTTACCCAATTATCGCCCCAATGTTTCCATATCTCTAGTGTGAGTATTGTGCCATAGTAAAGGCATTAATGCCATTTAAAGGGATCCTGTCAGCTGGTTTATGCCTCCCCAGTTATCACTGTCTATAGCTGCAGCTTGATAATACCAGTCAATCATCCCTGTCTGAGCTCATAGTGTACTGTAAAAGGTGGAAGAAAAGCATTTATACACTTACCTTATGTAATGAGTCAGTCAGGCTCCAGGTTGGAGGACGGAGATTGTTTGACAGGTTAATAGTTAACATTTCAGCCTTATGTTAGAACATGTTGGGAGACCCGATGTGATGTCATAACCATGTGACTACAATAGGCGGAGCTAAGTCCCTATAACATAATATAGTTTGCTTGCTTAGCTCACCCACTATCGTCACATGATCGTTACATCACACAGGACCTTTAGCTATCCAAGTTAAAAGTGAGTTAACCATTCTCCTGCCAGACAGTCCCCCTCCTCCAAGGTGTAGACTGAAATGAAAGTGTATAAATGTATTTTTTCACCTTTCACATTATACTATGAGCTCAGACAAGGATGATTAGAATAGTATTTTGAAGCTGCAGGTACAGACAGTGATAGCTGGGGGGCATAAACCACCTGACAGGTTCCCTTTAAGCAAGAGACGTTATCACAAATATTACTTTATTAAGAGAAAGTGAACAAAATCATCCTCCTATATGGACGCAATATATCTGAACATTGAAATGCATTTTGTCTCTTGTCCCAACCAATGTGTTTCCTCTTGGTCTAGCGATTTATCAGGGGATCTTTGCCTGAAAGCAAGGGCGGACCTACCGCATGTGCAGTCGGTGTGGCCGCACAGGGGCCCCAAGGGTGGAGGGGGCCCCTGCTGCTCCGGAAATAATGAGGGCAATCTGGCCAGTTGTTCAGAGCTCCAGGGGCCCCTTGGCCAGATCGCCCTCATTGCAAGCGCTGTGCCCAGCAGGATGCGTTCCTGCAGCGGAACACAGGAGTCTGCCCCTGCTTCCTGCAGGAAAAAAGCAGCGCCGCAGGAACAAGGGACAAGAGTAGAAGGGGGAGGAATATAGGGGACAAATGACTCCCCCCAGTGCTGTGAGCCCCCCTACTGTTGTATGTTGCCCCACAGTGTTGTGAGGCCCCCGAATGCTGCCTGTGGCCCCTGGAGTGCTGTGAGGCCCCCCAGTGCTGAATGTGGCCCCCCAGTGCTGTGATCCCTCCACTTCTGTGCCCCCCAATGCTGTAAGCCTTTCAAGTCTTGCATGTGGTGCCCGCAATGCTGTGAGCCCCCTAGTGCTGCATGTGTCCCCCCAGTTCTGTATGTGGCTCCCACTGCTGTTCCTCCCACTGCTCTATGTGGCCCCCGGTACTATATGTGGTTCCCCCGGTGCTGTGTGAGTCCCCCGCTGCTTTATGTGACCCCCAGTGCTGTAAGCCCCCCAGTGCTGCATGTGGCCCCCCAATGCTGTGAGCCCCCCAGTGCTGCATGTGGTCCTCCAGTGCCCGTGATATTGCTGTGCCCTTCAGTGCAGTAATCCCCCCCACTGCTGTGCCCCCATTGCTGCATGTAGTCCCCACTGTTGTGATCGCCCCACTGCTGTGCCCCCAAAACTGTATGTGGCCCCCCAGTGCTGTGTGCCTCCCCAGTGCTGTATGTGGACCCCACACTGCTGTGAGCCACGCACTGCTGTGAGCCCCCCAGTGAAGTATGTGGCCCCCAGTGCTGTATGTGGCCTGCCAAGTACTGTGTGCCCCCTCAGTGGTGTCTGCTCTAAAAGCCCCATGTGTTCCCCCCCAGTGGTGTCTGTCCCCAAACCCTATATGTGCCTCCCAGTAGTATCTGCCCCCAAACTGTTTCTCCCATAGTGCTGTGTACCCCCAAAACCCCATGTGTGCTCCCCAAAACCCCATGGGTGTCAGTGCTGTGTGCCCCACAGTGCTGTGTGTCCCCTAAAACCCTATATATACCCCCTAGTGGTGTCTGCCCCCAAAACCCCACTCGTGCCCCCCAAACTCCCATGTGCTCCCTGCAGTGCTGTGTACCCCTAAAACCCCACTCGTGTCCCCCACTGCTGTGTGAGTACACATGGGGTTTTGGGTTATGTAGTATATACTGTATGTGTATATACATATATATCTGTAGCTTTGTCATCGTAAAAGTAGTGGGGGGAGGCCCGGCAAAATTTCTTGCACAGGGGCCCCAAGCTGTCAAGGTCCGCCCTTGCCTGAAGTAGTCATAGGACAGCACTGTAGATGAGCGCTAGCTGGTCCACTGCAGTGGCATATGGGTTTTCAGAAAGACCCACATACACTGCAAAGGACCCCTGATGAACCTGTAGACTGTGAGGGGAAACATGGAGCATGCAAAATGACCAGGGCATATCACTGCTGCAAAAGCTATGTAACCATCCAGATGCTGCTGTCTGTAGCAGCAACAGTATTTACAGTGCCTTGGAAAATTATTCATACTCCATGAACCTTTTCACATTTTTTCAAGTCATACCCAAAAACGTTTATTGGGATTTTATATGACACACCAGCAGTAAGTAGCAAGTATTTGCAAAGTGTAAAGGAAATTATACATGATTTTTTAAATATTCAAAAAATCTAAAGCAGAAAATTGTGATGTGTATATGTTTCCTGCCCCCTTGTAGTCTGATACCCCTAAATAAAATCCCGAGTGACCTCCAGAAGTCACATAATTATTAAATTGAGTCCAACTGTGTGTAATTTATCCTCAGTATAACTACAACTGTTCTATGAAGGCCTCGGAGGTTTGTTCGAGAACATTAGGGATCAAATAGCATCATGAAAACCAAGAAACACCAGACAGGTCAGGGATAAAATATTGAAGAAGAGTAAAGCAGGGTTAGGTTATAAAAGTTGTAAGCCAAACTCAAAACATCTCACAGTGCACTGTTCAATCCATCATCCAAAAATGAAAGGAGTATGGCACAACTGCAAACCTACAAAGACATAGCTAAACTGACATCCCAAGCAATATAAGCCTAATTAGAGAAGCATCCAGATGGCCCATGGTCACTCTGGAGGAGCTTCTGAGATCACAGCTCAGGCAGAGAATCTGTCCACAGGACAACTATAAGGGTGCCGTCACACCTGGCGATGGCACCGCCGATGCAGGGGTGTGGCCTATCGGCACCGATATCGCCCCTGTGTCGACTAATGTAAAGGGGTGATGTCGGTGCCTCTGAGTGGCCGCCTGGTTTCACATCAGTGATGTGAAACCAGGCGGCCGATCTGGGGCGATGTGTTCACATCACCCCATGTAAACGGCCGCCGGCGACCTGACAGGCGATGGGAGCCATAGGCTCCCATTGTACTGCATCGCGGCTGGGGTTTTGAGACACCCCGGCGGCGATTCAGCCTGTCAGATCGGTGGTGCATCGCCAGAGGTGTCGCCCCATCTAAATGGGGTACGGCGACGCTGGCGGGGCGCCAAAAACGTGTGCGCTCCCTCCTGTTGCCGTCGACATCTCCGGGGCCGTCGAACCATGTGACGGTACCCTTAGGGCTCCCTCACCCACCATATTAATTGGACGAGTGCTATCTGATTTTTTTATTGGCTAGTACTCGGTCCAATGTTATTTAATGGGGCAATGCTGATAAACATTTTATCTCATATGAATTTAGAATGAGAAAAAAATTGCAGCATGCTGTGATTTGAAATGTAAATTGGACAAGATTCGCCGATTCAAGTCTATATAGTCGGGTTGAAATCATTGGACTGCACTCGGATTACCGTGGACTCACAAAATGGAGAAGAAGAAATTTTGTGACCTGGGTAATTTTCCAGCAGGACAACAACCCTAATCATATTGCTAGAACTACAATGGATGTTTTATATGAAAGAATATTCATGTGTTTGAATGGTCCAGTCACAGTCCAGACATAAATCCCATTGAAAATCTGTGACAAGACTTAAAAAATGGTCACAGACAATCTCCATCCAACCTCACTGAGCTAGAGATATTTTGCAAAAAAGAATAGGCAAAACTCTTAGTCTCTAGATGTACAAAGCTGGTAGAGACATCCCCCAAAAGAATTACAGCAGTAATTGCAGCAAAACATGATCATAAAAATTATTGAATCGAGCGAGCTGAATACGAATACATGTCATAACTATCACAGTTATATTTTTAAAATATTTAGAAAACCCATGAATCATTTCCTTTTATAAGTCACATTGTGACCTACTGGCAGCGCAGCTCCAGTGTTTCATGCAGCGCACCATAGGTTACTTTTCAATACATCTCTATGGGAGCCTCATTCCAGCTCTCATAGAGTTGCATTGGGCACTTGCTATGTAACTTCTGACTTCTGGACAATCAGAAGTTATGGGCACAAAATGGCATCATGAGATCTGAGCACACCAGAAAAGGTGAAGACACTGGAGAGTGAGTGTAAGACAGGGATCAGGGGGACTTACATGTAAAGCACCACTACAATAGGAAAATAAAAAAAAATCTGGAATGGCGCTTTAAAGGAAAACTGTCAGGTCAAAAATCCATATTTAACTGTTATCATTTTCTAATTCCTCGTTCTAAACTCTATTTCTTTTATTTATATTCCCCTCCTATCTTCTGTAAGCTTCAAATAGAGAGATTCATTCTATCTGTCAATCACAGTGAGTGATCCACTTAGTTCTCTGCTACCACTCCCTATACGACGAATATGCATGTCACATACTCACACCACATCACTGCACAGATCATCAGTGAGGGGGGCTGTATTCTCCTCTCTGCTCTCTGTGTTTGCAGCATCACAAGAGGTCAAACACAACACAGAAACTGTCAAAGCAGGGTTACCTGCTTAGAGAAACAAATGGAGTCTAGATAAGGCAGACCTGTAATAGCTCTCTCTCTCCATGTCCTCAACAGAACAAAAGCTACTGAAACCTAACACTGCACTGTCTGAGGGGAGAGGGAGGAGAGAGAAGGGTGAAGAGAGCTGCAGAGAGGGAGTGCATAATTACATGACCCGTTTATACAGCACTCGGACTATTCCTGTTTGGTTATAATGGACAGGTCTAATCCAGGAGCTCTCTGCAGGGTCTGACAATGCTGATAGCATGGAAACTACAAATGGTAAAATAATGATTTTAATATACTAATAATATTAGTATCATACTGAAAAATACCTGACAGTATCCCTTTAAGTTTTTGAGTGTAAATGAAAAAAGGTGGAAATTTCACAAAATATGAATGTTTTTTAAGGCACTGCATATGCTTATTTGAGGGGGGATGTCATCTTTATCCTAATCAGTATATCTGCTCTCCACTACATTAAGTGCTGTGTCGGGGCTGCTAAAATCTTGTCTTCACTACAACCAAGGCGATGCCTGACTATTGGTTCTTTATATTTAAGAGAATCTGTCAGCAGGTTGTTGCTATGTAAACTGAGGACAGCATTATGCAGGGGTTAAAAAACAAAAAAGTCAACTGTGCCTCTCTTTTCAGGTTCTGTGCTATTATTTACATAAACTAAAGGTTTTATTACGTGTCATTACCATTACAGGACTACTTAGTCCTGTGCAAGGCAGTCTGACGCACCCCCTACTGTGATTGACACCTCACTGCAAATGTGCAATCTCTATAGAGAGCCTGGTGTGGGTGGGGGCAGCTCTCCCACATGGTTAAAAATCAATGCTTTGACTGTGACAGAACGGCTGCACCCAGTAATCTAAGTTAAATATTGTTAGTTTCAGAATCTCTTTGCCTACAACATGCTGCTCTCAGATGAATTAACAAAAACCTGCTGACGGATTTCCTTTAAGGTACCTTTACACGCCGCCACTGTGGGTAGCAACAGGCAGGAAATGCACAGTGGTTACCGATCGCCGATGCCGCATATACACGCCGCCACAACGTGCTCCACTGAAGGTATCTGCGTTCCCCAGAAGTGCCGACAGCTCCTGCGGCTTACTCCCTGTTGAATAACTTCCCTGGTTTACACGCCACTACCACAAAGGAATATGGGTGTACATATTTCGCACCACAAGTACATAGGTGTGCCAGAGTTGTGTATTACGTGACGCTCGTACGGTGATTGGACAACGCAATAGCGTCATGATTGGCCAGCCAGCGTAGGAAGGCTGGCTAATACATGACGCCATTGCAATTGTGGACTGTGAATGGACAGCTCTTTAAATATGGCGCCCTGTGAAGGGACAACCAATCGTAACGCAGGAGCCTCAACCAATGATCGCTGATGGGGCGTGGTATCCATGACGCCGTGGCACGCCCCTGGGATTTCGTAGGCCACGCAAATACCTTGCCTGTGCCCCGATTACACGCCACCACCATAGGAATTGTGCCTTCCTGTTTTTAGCACGGCTCAGAGACAGGTATCCGAAGGAACTGCTGGACACTGGAAGGAACTTCCCGATTTACACGCCGCCATTTTGTAGTGATTTCATGGCAACAGGCACAATTGTCCCCGATGCCTGGCAGTTTCTTCCTTCCTGTGGCGGCGTGTAAAGGGGCCCTTAGTGATCTACATATCTGGTCATGTTCATCTATTTTAATTTTAACTGTATTCCTCAATTAAAGAAAATTATTAAATTATGAAATTAGCCCTGATGACTCTGGTGTATTTACTTTAAAAAATACTTGCAAAAATTACTCTTTAATCCAGATTTATCATAAAATAGTTCCTTATGGTACTGTTACACACAGAGATATATTGCTTGCAGCTCACTGGTTGCAGTGAAATCATGGACACATTGTTCTATATTGTTGCCGTGTACAAATGGAACAATGTGTCAATGATTTCACTGCAACCAGTAAAGGCCGCTTTACACGTCACAATATCGTTCCGATATTGCATACGATTTCACGGGAGCGCGCACGTTTTTGGCACTTGTCCAAGATCGCATAGGAGATGTTACACAGGGAGATATCGGCAGGCAACACAACTACGATGTTGTACACCCCTCTTGCACACTGCGTCTGAGTAACTCAGGGAATGAGCATTTAACATTGGAGTGAATAGGGGAAGTTGCGTTCCAAATCGTATTTGCGCTGTCACACAGCATGATCCTACCACATCGCCTATACAATATTGCACGGTTGAACAGCATGCACAATCCAAAAACGATATCGTAGTTGCATCGTTTTTGAGTCGCGTTGCACATTTACACGACACAATGCACGAACGATAACAACTGCAATGTCCGTACCACGTAACTTTTTATCGTAGTTGAGTTGCGATATTGTGACGTGTAAAGCGGCCTTAAGTTGCAAGCAATATATCTCTGTGTGTAATGGAACCTTAAGTCCAAGTCCAAGTCGTCAACTTTTTCCCACCAGGTCTGACTTACAGCTGCAATAAATCAATGAGAACCGACTCAACCTCTTTTGGTGCTCTGAAGTAAAATAGTAAAGGTGGGTTTACACGTTGCGATATCGGCGTCCAATTTCAATGAAAAGTCACGTGGTTCGATCGTTGGAGCCGATATCGTTCCTGCGTTGTATGGTGTGAACGTCCAATACGATGCAGGAACGAGGTCAATGCGATATCGGGGATTGAATGAGCGTGCTCTCCAATGGTCCGATATTGAATGGAGATTGGAGCCGGATCGTGCTGTGTGACAGCCCAACTACGATGTGTTCTGCCGCATCACCCATTCACTCCCATGTTAAATGGTCGTTCCTGGGTTGGGGGGCGTACACATCGTCGGGACGTTGGATCCCGATATCGCGTTGTGTAAACCGGCGATGCTATGCAGGGAAAAGCGCGCTCAAAAAGCGCGCTTCCACGTCGTTGGATACGATATCGGCCCGATATCGCGACGTGTAAACCCACCTTAATAGTCATGAAAAAAATAATATTTCAGCACACTTAGTGTGAATAACGAGGAAAAATCTTGATTGCTTGTAAATCTATTGTTTTTATTCAACAGGTGTGTTAAGGTACCATTACATGGGGAGATGTGGCAGCGATGTCGGAAGCGATGCCGCGGGTGCGCGCTCTCTTCCGACATTGCTGCCGTACCTGACACACAGGCAGATGTTGCCTGAGACGCCGCAGTGGCGAGTGCAATGTTGCGAATAGGCGGCATCGCAGCCAACATCACTATTGTGGTGTCACACAGCAAAATGCAGGTAAATCGCTGGTGCGACATCGCCAGGTTTTCCAATATGTTGGAAAACCTGGCAACTCGCAACCAGCGATTTATCACAGTTGTACTGTGCTGTCACACAGCACAATGCACTTGCGATGCTGCCGCAACATCGCTGAACTCAGGATTTTTCAGCGATGTTCTGGGCGATATCGTGCCGTGTGACGGTACCTTAAATGAAGTTCAATGTGATCCCCACTCTATGTTTCAACCCTACTTGGGTCTTTGTCTGGGGTGTGTGGGTCTAGCAATCTCAAAGGCTGAATTTGGAATAGTGAAAATAAATCTTTATCTTTTTGGTATAGACCTGCAGGAAAAGGAAGATATAACCTTCCAGGGAAAATGGCACTGTGTAGCAATCTAATACACAGTGAAGGCCACCACTGTGCACTCCAGGATCCAACCTGTCACAAACTTACTACCTTATTCTATTAGTTATCTACCTGGACCAAGAGGCAATCTGTAGTATTAGATTTCTATTCAGTGCTATTTTCCCTGGAAGATTATATCCTCCTTTTTCTGCAAATTGATACCGAAAAGGATAAGATTTATTTTTGCTATTCCAAATTTAGCCTTTGTGATTACACATCCATATCCCAGACGAAGACCCAAGCAAGGTCGAAACGTAGGGTGGAGATCTCATTGGACTTCATTTATACACCTGTTGAATAAAAATAAAGGATTCACAAGCTATCCTCTTTATTCAGACTTAGGCTGGAAACACACTCTCCTAGTTACCTGCGAGTCTCTCGGTCAAGACTTGAAAGAGGCTGGAGCAGTGACCCTGAACGGCCTCTCTCTCTGGAGGGGAGTGTCAGTTGATTGTGGTTTTGGGCAGCTCCAGACTCCCCGTACAGAGAGGGAGAGGCCGTTCAGGGTCACTGCTCCAGCCTCTTCTGAGTCTCATCCGAGAGACTCGCAGGTAACTAGGAGAGTGTGTCCGAGCCCTTAGGCCGATTTCACACCACGGCCTGATCAGGTGCGGGGCTGTCCGGTGTAAACAGGACAGCCCCGCACCGCACCTGATTTTGTATCAGAACCTGGTTTGCAGCCGGATTCTTCAGATCATAGCCGCAGCTGCTGAAATTTCAAGATCACGCCTAGCTCCTTGCTAATCTCTGCAGGGGACAGCTCATGGTGCTGAAGTTTAGCAGAGCTCGTTCCGGCGTCCGGCTCCCGGATCCGATTGGCACGATCCGGCGCCATAGACTTACATGTTAAGGGGCGCAGGATTACGCCAGATCAGGAAGGATCCGATTTTGTATAATTTTTCTCCTGGACACAAAAACGCTGCACGCAACGTTTTTGTGTCCGGGAGAAAAATCCGAATTGTCCTGGATCCTCCCGGACAGATGTAAACCAGATGGCAAATAGCTGCCATCCTGCTCCATCCATCCCCATAAGGCTGCATTACTGCAAAATCGGGTCCAGGGCTGTCAGGTTTACCGGACTAAGTATGCCAAAGTATTTATTTTTTCATGATTTACAGCTGCAGCTTGTACTGAGCAGTGTGAAATCTCAGCAGAAGCCACAGGGAGGAGGGACACTGAGGTGGGCAGAAATTTGGTTATACATTTATGAAGGAACATACAGCCATTCAGTTTTGGATTTTGAAAGTAAGCACACCAGTATCATCCGGTGTAAGAGACTTATTTAGTAATATATTCATTTTCTATTGTGAAATCTGGCAATATAATTGCTTTAATGACTTGCAAGCAGTATTACATGTTTGAGCCCTAGTTGCAGCATGTACTTATGACATCCGTCCTGCGCAAATCACCAGAAAAATAATTGTATTATACCCTCTCCGGAGAAATTGCTTAGCTCTACAGCAATTACTATGAAACTACTGTCAAATATAGTGAGTAATAAGAGGAGAGGTAGGGAAGGAGAAAAAAGAAAAATATATGACAAAGGAAGAAAAATGGACAATAGAGAATAGTATTGCTTCTATTATCTGTTGCCTAAATAGAGTCAGTTGCATCTTGCCGCCTGCTAATAGATGTCACACTGATTCCATGTGATACAAAGCGCAGTCACTAAAGGTCCAATTAAAAGCTGAATCATAACATTGGACGGATAGGGAATATTTTGGAGATGGTTTAAAAAAAATCAGTAGATGTTGTGAGATGATAAAGTTCAATGAAGAGGATATAAATTGCTGCAGTTTTTGTTAAGAAGCTGCTAGTTATGATAGAAATCCCAGAAAGAGGAGGCGGACAACAAGTACACAGTGAAAACAAAGCCGTTATACTTCATGAACACTGACAATAAAAAAGAAAAGAATATTAAGAAGGCGGCGACCAAAAGTTTAGCATTTTTTTCTATCAGTGTGATTATTTCACTAGGGTGGTTGCCATTATTCTGGTGATTTAGTAACCAGAAGCAGATGGTGTCAGCTCTAAGGGCCCCTTTACACGCGGCTACATTTCTTGGGTGGCTACAGGTAACTTACTGGTTGCAGTGAAATCATGGAGACAAGGTTCTATCTTGTTGCTGTGTACAAATGGAATAATCTCTCCATGATTTCACTGCAACCAGTAAGTTACCTGTAGCCACCCTAGAAATGTAGCCGTGTGTAAAGGGGCCCTAAGGGTGAGTCTGGGAACTTGCTATCTACCTTATGGAGAGAAGTTTTCCTGCAACCATAAGGGCCACTTCACACTGCAGCGTGATCCGGTCCGGTTCTGTCCGGGAGGACCCAGACAGCCGCGGACCGGATCAGCACATAGTTCTTAGGGCCGCTTCACACTGCGGCGGGATCCGGTCCGGTTCTGTCCGGGAGGACCCAGACAGCCGCGGACTGAATCAGCACACAGGACTGGGGGGCTATTATGGCCTCCAGTCCTGTGTGCAGCGCACGCAGCTGCAGCCGCTGACAGGTCAGGACCGCGGGGCCCGCGATCCTAACTTATCAGCAGCGGGAACTGCTTGCGCTGCACACAGGACTGGAGGCCATAATAGGCCCCCAGTCCTATGTGCTGATCCGGTCCGCGGCTGTCTGGGTCCTCCCGGACAGAACCGGACCGGATCACGCTGCAGTGTGAAGCGGCCCTTATGGTTGCAGGAAAACTTCTCTCCATAAGGTAGATAGCAAGTTCCCAGACTCACCCTTAGGGCCCCTTTACACACGGCTACATTTCTAGGGTGGCTACAGGTAACTTACTGGTTGCAGTGAAATCATGGAGAGATTATTCCATTTGTACACAGCAACAAGATAGAACCTTGTCTCCATGATTTCACTGCAACCAGTAAGTTACCTGTAGCCACCCTAGAAATGTAGCCGCGTGTAAAGGGGCCCTTAGAGCTGACACCATCTGCTTCTGGTTACTAAAATCACCAGAATAATGGCAACCACCCTAGTGAAATAATCACACTGATAGAAAAAAATGCTAAACTTTTGGTCGCCGCCTTCTTAATATTCTTTTCTTTTTTATTGTCAGTGTTCATGAAGTATAACGGCTTTGTTTTCACTGTGTACTTGTTGTCCGCCTCCTCTTAAGTTAAGTAGGTAAGGAGATTGCAGCCACATCCCTCCTCTAGGAAATATGCAAATTTGCACTTCAGTAAGGAAGTGGAATAATTCCAGTGCCACCTTTAAGTAGCTCCTCAAAGTCATAATCTCTTTCCAACAAGCTTTTAATATGACTAAGGGATTTGTGCCATATCAGAACCCCAAACTACAGACGCTGCGTTTCTGGGTAACTGTCCCTCATCAGTGTAGTGTGTGGGATATTCTGATCTGGCTGTGTGAGTGGGCTAAGACGAGGTCTGGGAACTTGCTATCTATCTTATGGAGAGACGTTTCCTGCAACCATAAGAAGACAGTTAAGGAGGGATGTGCTGCAATCCCCTCACCTATTTAACTGTCTTCTTATGGTTGCAGGAAAATCTCTCTCCATAAGGTAGATAGCAAGTTCCCAGACCTCGTCTTAGCCCACTCACACAGCCAGATCAGAATATCCCATACACTACACAGATGAGGGGCAGTTACCCCGAAATGCAGCATCTGTAGTTTGGGGTTCTGATCTGGCACAAATCCCTTAGTCATATTAAAAAGCTTGTTGGAAAGCGATTATAACTTTGAGGAGCTACTTAAAGGTGGTGCTGGAGTTCTTCCACTAGCTCTAAGGGTGAAAATTGTGTTTGACATTTTTTTATTTGTTAGTTTTCCACATTTTGTGGACCAACTGTTGTGCATATTTTGTCATGGGTCTTATTTTGCCTAATTTCTTTTCTTTTTTTTCTTTGTGTGTTTTTCAGTTAAAACCTGGCAAAGCCAAATTCATCACCAGATGTCAGGAGTCTTATCTCCCTGGACCTGAGAGTGAAGTCAGGCAAAAGCCAAAAAGAAACACCTATGGATTATACTGTTCTCAGAGTCAAGAGTCAAATGAACGAAGAATATGGGGTCAAAGTGAGTCACCAAACTGAGACTGTTATGGCTAAGACCAGTTGACCCACCCCAGGGCCCTTGGGGTACCCGATCCCGGGCGGTTGCAATGGGGGATGTCACGGGTGGCTTGCCCGAGCCCGTGGACCTGGTGGTTATTAAAAAATGGCAAAAAGGGGAAAAATAAAATGAAAGAAAGTCTCGTGACGCCACCTACGGTACCTGGTAATGATACCGGCGTTGCTTTCAGACCTCCAGGGACGGTGATGCTGCAGCCAGATGGTAACCCGGGGCAGTGATGTAGGGATTTTGCACAGGGAGGTGGCTCTGCAGATTGGGTGCTGACACAGTCTATGTGTTAGACAGGATCAGGGGCCATAAGATCTGACACTCACACACTGAAAGTTGTTTCCGTACCTTTTACCAATGTCGTTGCAAGGTAACGTCCAGAGTACACTCCAGGTGGTCGGGAGGCACTTCAGGATCTCCACACCCAGTGAGTTGTAAGGCCTCCCTGTCCTAGTGTGTGTGCTTAAGTCCTGGCCTGTCTGGACTCTGACCTCACCTCCCCTGTGTCTCTCACTTGTATTGCAGGCGGTGAGAAGCTTCTGATGGGTACCACTATCTCTCCTGCGGTTCCTGGCTCTCGGGGTTGCTGTGCTACAAATGTCCCAGAAGACTGAAGTCTCCTTGGTTGACTGGTGTTTTCTGCTGGGCTACGTAGTCTCTGGCAGACTCGGACTCCGGTGTCCAGGTTGTTTCCTGGGGTTGGCGGTATGGTTCCTCTGCCCCCACTCTGTTCCTACCCTTGCCTCCGACCCTCACTCTTGGGCCCATGCACTGGCTAGGCTTCCCTCTGGTATGGGCCTAGCGTGGCTCAATTCAACAGAATGTCTTCCTTAGTACTTCTCCGTACTGAACTGCCTAACTCCTCCCCGGGGCTTGAATTTATAGGGGACCTTGCCTGAAGGCAGCAATTAGAGCTCCCCCTTCAGGTCTGCAGTGGAAGGTGTTGCATGTGTAGGGTACCTGATTTGGAAATCCTTCTGTGCACCAGGTGGTCCTGTGGCAACCATCCTGTAGTGGTGCCACAGAGTAGGGTTGGATGACCCAGCTTTTCATCACTGCAAAGAATCGGGGGAATCGGAAAGTCCAACTTGAGTTTTCCAAAGAACAATGGAAAGAGACAGATTTGGTGTAAGGTGTTGTGGTTGGATGAATCCAAGTTCAATCTATTCAATGGTAATGATGGCAGCACTATATATACTGTCTATTGGAAAAAAATTATGTAAGGTGCCAAACACCTACAGTGAATCATGGTGGCAATATCATGAGTTGGGGCTGCTTTTCTGCATCTACCATTGGCCCTCTGCATAGAATTGATGGAAATATGAATGCTACCATGTACAAGCACATACTGGAAAATGTAATGCCACATGGTAAAATCAAAGTAAGCAGGGGCTGGAAATTTCATCAAGACAAGGATCCTAAGCACACATCCAATTTAGTCAAAAATTGGTTAGCAGAGAAAAATGTTCGCCTGCTGCAATGGCCAAGCCAATCACCTAAAGTAAACCCTATACAGCACTATTGGGATGAATTAGGGCCACGAGTTGGGGCTCGTACCCAGAGTAATAAAGAGGAATTGCTTGCAGATTTGCAAATGGAGCAAGATCCCTCAAGATGTCTTGAATACCCAATTGGCCTGTATGCCCCGTCGGTGCGATACAATAATTAAAGCAAGAGGTTATGCTATAAAATACAAAGTTATGGGTGTAAGCAATGAATTACTCTCCTTGTTCTGATCAATAAATTGTATATGCAAAACATTTGGCATTCAGTTTTCTTTAATGACCATATATATGACCATATCTACAGTTGTGGCCAAAAGTATTGACACCCCTGCAATTCTGTCAGATAATACTCAGTTTCTTCCTGAAAATGATTGCAATCACAAATTCTTTGGTATTATTATCTTCATTTAATTTGTCTTCAATGAAAAAACACAAAAAGAATTGTCCTAAAGCCAAATTGGATATAATTCCACACCAAACATAAAAAAGGGGGTGGACAAAAGTATTGGTCTAAAGATGGCATCTAATGAGATCTAAAAATGGCAGTTTGGAGAAGGCACCCTTCAAATACCAGCAGGGGCTGGCTGGCACATTTTGGCCTGGGGGGCAATGACAGAGCGGTGGCCCTCAAATTGCAGTGGCCCATGTTTAGCCCGATTATCTCTGGCACTGCATTAAAGTAGCACAGGTAACATCTGCAGCTATAGGATTAATCTGCAAGTAAGTAGCATTTTAAACTTGGTTTAATACTGGAAAAGCATTGGCTACAGGCAGAAAATAAAATTTTATTCCTCCTGCTGACACTTACTTCCTGTTATAGGTTCAAAGCAAGGAACCGTTACAGTCACACCGCTCACTACAAAGTGAGACACTGTAATAATGTCCACGCACTTTGTACTGTCATCCAAAGAGTCCAACCTCAGGCTGGGCTTCATAGAATGACTAACATGGCAGCACCACATGGCAACCCTCAACAAGAGGGGCTATTGGGAGCCAGTAAGTGGAGGCTTTGGCCATCGAGCTAAATGTCCCTGCCAGTGACTGACAAGAACGTTTAACTACTTAACAGTAGCAATTAAGGTGGGCTGTGATCACTGAGCCATGTAACAGCCGACATCTGCCCGGAATGGAGCGGGTTCAGCTTCTGAACCATCAGAACCAAAATCAGTACACGACTAAATCACCAGGGCCACAATTTTTATATGAATTTGAGCTCCAGGATCATCCTCAAATTGTAATGTCAGGTCAGCCCCTTATACAGTTGTATTGCATGAAGCTCCAACTGACAGTATGTGCTTAACAATGGTAAGAAGATACTGGGAGTTCTTGTCATCGGTCATCAGACTGTGGATCACACAGGAACCTCAGTACTGATGAGACGCAGGCAGGATCACAAAGAAACATTTACATCCAGGTACCTTATATGTGAGATCTTCTCCGATTAGAATCATGATCTTTATCTTCCTTCATCTTGTCCAGACGCCGTGATGACTTTTCACATCCACAGCTCGTCTCTGCAGATTTCCATCTTCTCCGGTCTTCTGCAGCACATCCCGGCATGATGCCCTTATAGAAAGTAGAATGATTATAATGCTCCTGAATAATTGCTCCTCTACATTGTTCCCTACACAAAATATGATTTACACACTGTCCCTCTTATGGGACATGCTCTCCACACTGCCATACTGAGCCCCTTCTTTATACTGACCACTCACACTGCTCTCCCCTATACTACCCAGTCGCTATATAATGCCCCCTCATCACACTCTCCCTCCCCAGTGTATTGTCCTTTCCTTGCTGTGCCATCAAATGACCCCCCTCCTCCCATGCAGCCCCCTCTCTCTTCTACCCCCATACTGTCTCTTCACATATTTGCCTGGTCACTCTTCTTACTATCTCCACATATGCTGTCAGTGCCCCATGCCACCCCCAAGATATGACCCTTACATTCACTCGTTTTATAAAAAATACATACAAATATATATACACAGATATGCACGCATACATTACACAGAACTGTACACATACAGTACGAAGACATGGAGACAAACACACATACACATACAGGCATAAACATACACATACAGGCATGCACATACACACGCATACCCAAGAAAAAAGAAAGAAAAAGACAGTATTTAAAGAGATGCGCACACCAGAAAATAGAGTAGGTATTTAAAAAAATATACTTGTGGTGCCTGCATTCAGCTTGCGGATCCTCCGCAGGACACTGTGGAGGGGTCTACAAGCCTGAAACCAGCCTATCTGCTCTGGCACTTATCAGCGTTGCTGGTTCATTGTATTGTCCTGTGATTAATACTGTATATTTATGCTAACAAGGCTCTATATCTGCAATTACCTATATAGACAGTGTGATCATATTATGTGTTTATGTTTTAAGTCCCTTTAGTATATAATAAAGTTTGATATACAGTACAGACCAAAAGTTTGGACACACCTTCTAATTCAAAGAGTTCTCTGTATTTTCATGAGTATGAAAATTGTAGATTCACACTGAAGGCATCAAAACTGCGAATTAACACATGTGGAATTATAGACTTAACAAAAAAAGTGTGAAACAACTGAAAATATGTCTTATATTCGAGGTTCTTCACAGTAGCCACCTTTTGCTTTGATTACTGCTTTGCACACTCTTGGCATTCTCTTGATGAGCTTCAAGAGGTAGTCACCAGAAATGGTCTTCACTTCACAGGTGTGCCCTGTCAGGTTTAATAAGTGGGATTTCTTGCCTTATAAATGGGGTTGGGACCATCAGTTGTGTTGTGCAGAAGTCTGGGGGATACACAGCTGATAGCCCTACTGAATAGACTGTTAGTATTTGTATTATGGCAAGAAAAAAGTAGCTAAGTAAAGAAAAAGGAGTGTCCATCATTACTTTAAGAAATGAAGATCAGT
This sequence comes from Allobates femoralis, assembly GCA_033576535.1. Taxonomy (NCBI): domain Eukaryota; kingdom Metazoa; phylum Chordata; class Amphibia; order Anura; family Aromobatidae; genus Allobates; species Allobates femoralis. The sequence goes on from JARQOC010000005.1 coordinate 67,625,867, forward strand.
CAGTCTGAAAAATTGGGAAAACTTTGAAAGTGTCCCCAAGTGCAGTTGCAAAAACCATCATGTGCTACAAAGACACTGGCTCACATGAGGACCGCCCCAGGAAAGGAAGACCAAGAGTCACCTCTGCTGCAGATGATAAGTTCATCCGAGTCACCAGCCTCAGAAATCACAGGTTAACAGCAGCTCAGATTAGAGACCAGGTCAATGCCACACAGAGTTCAAGCAGCAGACACATCTCTAAAACAACTGTTAAGAGGAGACTTTGTGCAGCAGGCCCTCATGGTAAAATAGCTGCTAGGAAACCACTGCTAAGGACAGGCAACAAGCACAAGAGACTTGTTTGGGCTAAAGAACACAAGGAATGGACATTAGACCAGTAGAAATCTGTGCTTTGGACTGATGAGTCCAAACTTGAGATCTTTGGTTCCAACCACCGTGTCTTTGTGCGACGCAGAAAAGGTGAACGGATGGACTCTACATGCCTGGTTCCCACCGTGAAGCATGGAGGAGGAGGTGTGATGGTGATAGGGTGCTACGCCAGATGACGTGGCCTCCACAGTCACCAGACCTGAACCCAATCGAGATGGTTTGGGGTGAGCTGGACCGCAGAGTGAAGGCAAAAGGGCCAACAAGTGCTAAGCATCTCTGGGGACTTCTTCAAGACTGTTGGAAGACCATTTCCAGTGACTACCTCTTGAAGCTCATCCAGAGAATGCCAAGAGTGTGCAAAGCAGTAATCAAAGCAAAAGGTGGCTACTCTGAAGAACCTAGAATATAAGATATATTTTCAGTTGTTTCACACTTTTTTGTTAAGTATATAATTCCACATGTGTTAAGTCATAGTTTTGATGCCTTCAGTGTGAATCTACAGTTTTCATAGTCATAGACATGAAAATATAGAAAACTCTTTGAATGACAAGGTGTGTCCAAACTTTTGGTCTGTACTGTATATCAAACTTTATTATATACTAAAGGGACTTAAAACATAAACACATAATATGATCACACTGTCTATATAGGTAATTGCAGATATAGAGCCTTGTTAGCATAAATATACAGTATTAATCACAGGACAATACAATGAACCAGCAACGCTGATAAGTGCCAGAGCAGATAGGGTAAGTGCACACTTACCGGCGGGTTGGTCGGCGGCAGCTGGGCGGACCCGCCAGGAAGCTCCGGAGCCGTCCACCGGCTTCCTGGCGGGTATATGCGGCGGGAGCCGGGCGGGTGACGGGCGGGAGCCGGGCGGTTGCACAGCGTGTTCTCGCCGGCGGTTCTGCAGCGGCTGGAAGCAGCACATGATTCTGCTTGCAGCCGCTGAAGAACCGGCGGTTTATAGAACAAGCTCATTCTTTGCTAACCTGCTGGGAAACCTGCGGTTTAGCAACAGATGAGCCTGTGTAAACCGCCGGTGTGTGCACAGCGGGCGTCGGTTTTCATTGGTTTTAATGTTAATCCAAACGCCGGTTTGGATTAACATAAATTTACATAAAACTAATGAAAACCGACCGGCGGTTTCCGCTGATAAAACGGCCATAACCCGGCCAGTGCGCACATACCCATAGGCTGGTTTCAGGCTAGTAGACCCCTCCGCCGTGTCCTGCGGAGGATCCGCAAGCTGAATGCAGGCACCACAAGTCCCTATGTTTAACATGTCGCGTTCCTGGTGCAGACAAGACTGTGTGATTCGTGCACAAGCATCCGCATGTGCACAAATCACATATTGCAGTGAATGGGTGCGCACGGCCATCTGCACCCGAGCGCAGGCACTTGCACCCCCATGTTAAACATAGGGACGTGCGGTGCCTGCGCTCAGCTTGCGCTTCCCCGCCGCAATACGCTGTGGAGGGGTCCGCAAGTCTGAAACCAGCCATAGTGCTCATAGAATTCTATGGTAGGTCAAGACCTGTAAACACTGGACTATATTCCAGAACTCAGATCAGCTATGGGGATCTTCCCCTGCTGATTTATTGTTTTTTGGTCATTTTTATTGTCCTGTATTTATAAGTATTGACCTACCATAGAATTCTATGAGCACTATCTGCTCTGGCACTTATCAGTGTTGCTGGTTCATTGTATTGTCCTGTGATTAATACCATATATTTATGCTTACAAGACTCTATATCTGCAATTACCTATATATGCAGTGTGATCACTTTATGTTTTTATATGTCCCTTTAGTATATAATAAAGTTTATTTTTTTAGATACCTACGCTATTTTCTGGTGTCTTTTCTTTTTTTCTAGGTTATTCTTGGCATTTTCTATTAGATGCTGCACCCACTGTATTTGACTGTAACAGTGCACCTTCTTTATATATTCGTACACACGCAGCCATACACGTGTGCATATACACGCAGCCATCAACAGACGTAGACATATGCAGCATTTCACACATGCCCAGCCATTCACATGCAGCTATGAACACACAGCCATGCAGATGCACACACGCAACCATGCCACACACACACACACACACACATGAACCCACACGCAGCCACGCCACACACACACATGTAGCCACACACACTATACACACACATAGCAATACACACGTAGCCACACACACCCACATATGTAGCCACATACACACATGCATCCACACACACCCACATATGTAGCCACACACACACCATACACATACACACATGTATCCACACACACCCACATATGTAGCCACACACACCATACACATACACACATGTATCCACACACACCCACATATGTAGCCACACACACCCATATATGTAGCCACACACACCATACACATACACACATGTATCCACACACACTCACATATGTAGCCACACACACCCATATATGTAGCCACACACACCATACACATACACACATGCATCCACACACACCCACATATGTAGCCACACACACACCATACACATACACACATGTATCCACACACACCCACATATGTAGCCACACACACCATACACATACACACTTGTATCCACACACACCCACATATGTAGCCACACACCCATATGTAGCCACACACACCATACACATACACAATGTATCCACACACACTCACATATGTAGACACATACACTCACATTATCACACCATATATGTAGCCACACACACCATATATTAGCCAACACACCATACACATACACACATGTATCCACACACACCCACATATGTAGCCACATACACACATGTATCCACACACACATAAATATCAGGGCTAGAGAAGCACAACACACATCGCTCACCTTTCTTCTGGGCTTGTCTGCCATTCAGCTCCTCTGTAGCAGGGCCGTCTGCTGGCAGTGAGGGGGCCGGCCCAGCACACACAGTTATGAGCTGCAGCGTCGGCCTCATAAGTGAAAGGTCTGGAGGCCATTACCAACTGCTGGGGGAGCGTACAGGCAGGAACCGGCCAGCTTGTAATGGTGCCTGCCACCTCTGCCTACAAGCGCCTTGCCGCGCTCCGCTGTGGAGGGCCACAGGACCTGGTGCTGCCTCAGCCTTAAAGGTACATCACCCTGCTCCAGCCGCAGGGTGAATTAGCTCTGTCACCCTTTATGCAAATTTACTTGTGTCCATATCCTGCACTAAGAATAGCTGCGGCTACCAGTGAATTAACTTTGCGGGGGTGGGACGGCCCTGAACTGTTGCTAAGTGACCAGCCCAGGGGGCACTTGCCCCCCTGCCACCTGGGCCAGTCCGCCCCTGAATATCAGGGACCTGGAGCAGTTTGCCAAAGAAGAATGGTCTAAAATTCCAGCAGAGCATTGTAAGAAACTCATTGATGGTTACCGGAAGCGGTTGATTGCAGTTATTTTGGCTAAAGGTTGTGCAACCAAGTATTAGGCTGAGGGTGCCAATACTTTTTGTCTGGCCCATTTTTGGAGTTTTGTGTGAAATGATCAATGTTTTGCTTTTTGCTTCATTGTCTTTTGTGTTTTTTCATTGAAGACAAATGAAATGAAGATAATAATACCAAAGAATTTGTGATTGCAATCATTTTCAGGAAGAAACTGAGTATTATCTGACAGAATTGCAGGGGTGTCAATGCTTTTGGCCACAACTGTATATTCAAAAGCATTTTGATTAAGATGAAGGTCTTGTATCACACTTTAACAAATAAAAAAAAGCGAAACTTCTGGTGGCCATTGTATACGAAGTGGTCTCCAGTTTGGAATCTGATGTTTCATTCATTTACATGCAAAGCGTAGGAGGTAAATCTGTATGTATGAATTATAATGTGTCTTATTTCATAGCGCTTTACAAAAAGGGAAGAGACATGTACAAAAAAATGAGAACCAGTGGACGTCAGACCCAGAAAATAGGAGCAGTGACTAGAAAAGTGCAAAAAATTCTTTGCAGTGAGAACATACACACTGCGCACAATTATTTCCCATCTTGTGATTAATGTAATTATTAAATAACTTGAAAACTCTCCAGGGATGGACACTGACAGCGGGCCTCTGGGCAAAAAATGTGTTTGAGCCTCTCTCCTTGTGCGGTAACAAAACTACAGCTTATATATACACTGTATATATGTATATATTCTAAATATTATAAAATATATTATATATATATATATATATATATATACACACACAGGTGCATCTCAATAAATTAGAATATCATCAAAAAGATAAATTATTTTAATAATTCAATACAAAAAGCATGCATGTATTACCATATATACTCGTGTATAAGCCGACCCGTGTATAAGCCGACCCCCCTACTTTTGCCCCAAAAATCTGGAAAAACCTATTGACTCGTGTATAAGCCGAGGGTGGACCTCAGCACAGGTATACAGCCCCCAGCAGTGTGGTATACAGGCCCCCCCCAGTGGTATACAGGCCTCCCCAGTGGTAGTATACAGCAGCCCCAGTGGTAGTATATAGGAGCCCCAGCAGCCCCAGTGGTAGTATACAGCAGCAGCCCAAGTGGTATATACAGCAGCAGCCCCAGTAGTATATACAGCCCCAGTGGTAGTATACAGGCAGCCCCAGTAGTATATACAGCCCCAGTGGTAGTATACAGGCAGCCCCAGTAGTATACAGGCAGCCCCAGTAGTATATACAGCCCCAGTGGTAGTATACAGGCAGCCCCAGTAGTATATACAGCCCCAGTGGTGTATACAGCCCCAGTGGTAGTATATTGCAGCCCCAGTGGTGTACACAGCCCCAGTGGTAGTATATTGCAGCCCCAGTGGTGTATACAGCCCCAGTGGTAGTATATTGCAGCCCCAGTGGTGTATACAGCCCCAGTGGTAGTATATTGCAGCCCCAGTGGTGTATACAGCCCCAGTGGTAGTATACTGCAGCCCCAGCGGTAGTATACAGCAGCCCCCGTAATCCAGGGCCCCCCCAGCCTGACTCCGGTCACCTGTAAAGGAAACTATACTTATCAATGTCCCGCTGTCCGCGCCCGCTCGCACCCGCTCGCAGCTGCCGTCCGCGATCCTCCATCTTCATGCGTCTTCTTCCTGTTTCCTGTGCTCGTTGCAGGGAATGACGTCATTGCCGGCGACGAGCACAGAAACAGGAAGAAGACGCATGAAGATGGAGGATCGCGGACGGCAGCTGCGAGCGGGTGCGAGCGGGCGCGGACAGCGGGACATTGATAAGTATAGTTTCCTTTACAGGTGACCGGAGTTAGGCTGGGGGGGCCCTGGATTACGGGGGCTGCTGTATACCGATGTATACATCGGTATGTACCGATGTATACATCGGTATACAGCACTGACTCGCGTATAAGCCGAGGGGGGTACTTTTCAGCCCAATTTTTGGGCTGAAAAACTCGGCTTATACGCGAGTATATACGGTATATAGAGTCATTACACATACAGTGATCTATTTCAAGTGTTTATTTCTGCTAATGTTGATGATTATGGTTTACAGCCAATGAAAACCCAAAGGTCATTATCTCCGAAAATTTGAATAATTAACGCAAAACACCTGCAAAGGCTTACTAATCACTTAAAATGTTCCCTAGTCTTGATTCAGTAGCCTACACAATCATGGGGAAGACTGCTGATACATCTGGCACTGTTTCCAAAATTCACACCCAGCAGGTGTTAAAAAACCTGCAAACTCAATGAAGGTTTAAAATATTAATTTAAAGCTCCTATAAAGTTTTATAGCTTGATACTAGCCGGTAGACATGATGGTGGGAACACTCCGAACCATAAGGCTCAATGCTGCAGAGCCTTGGGTGCATGTGTGGCGTCCCACCAGTCTAGTCACCACAAAGGGGTACTGCACTCACTGAATGGGTGTGGTATCCCAGTCCAAAAAGAAATGGGATGGTGAACTCGCGTCCTACAAACACACCCAAACACCTTAGGATCCAGGGGGCCATGGACAAATGCAGTGGGAGGGCCCAGTCAAAAAGGGGACAAGGGAAGACAGACAATGGAGAGTAGTGAGTTGGTAGTGACGGAAGTGAGAAGTAAGAGAGCAGTGGAGGAGTGAAAAGTGTGCAGGCGTGAGAAGGGGAACAGAGAAAACCCCAGCGGCACATGTGGAGAGAGAGACAAAATGGGCACCCAGATCCAGGACTAAGATAGTCGGACGGAAGTGTTGGTGAAGAACCAGGTAACCGGCCCTGAGCATGGCACAGATGCTGTAAGCCCGAACCACCGAACCAGAGGCCACGCAGTCTACAGGAGTGGTGGCCACAACCCGACACACCCTCTGAGAAGGCAGCCGAACTAGGGTCAGGAGAAATGTACCAGTCGCCCAACAGGACCCATGGCTGCTAGATTGGGGCACTGCATGCGGAGGCGCTGACAGGAGAGGCGAAGACATAGCGCTGGGAGAGTGACCAGAGAATGTAGAGGCACACAAAAGGGTCCTGGGTGAGTTATCCCAATTCCTTGTGGTAAGACCAGATTGGACTTGGTAGAGAGAAGCGCCCGGTGGCCAGTTGCAACCGAAGCTAAGTAAATCAGGCGCAAAATTCCAATGCTCTGTGAGACTGTGTTATTTCCCCGTCTGCGGAGCCGCCGACTGCTGCAGTATATGAGGTAAAGAGGCCCAGCGTGAATCCGGCCTGACAAAGCTATAGCTGTCACACATCGATAGCACCACCTTTTCATGAATGCAACGCAATAAGTCCGCCTGCTCCTCCCTCACAAACCAGCAGTTTATCTGGGACACCCTACTCAACCCCGTGTCAGCACAGCAGCCAGCCCTCGGTCCCTCAGATGTAGACAAGTAAAAGACCATTTCCTCCTACCCATGCCAAAGCTAAGAGATTGAATTTCACCATCTGCAAGCTGTTGACTACGGAAATGCTGCCTTTCTGTCTGGTGGAAACAGCAGATTTTCGAGACCTTATGGCCATAGCAGTCCCCCAGTACCAGATGCCCAATCGCCACTACTTCTCAAAGACAGCTGTGCCTGCGCTACATCAGCATGTCGCACACAACATAACCGCTTCCTTGAGAAACTCTGTGTGTGACAGGGTGCATTTCACCACTGACACTTGGACGAGTAAGCATGGACAGGGGCGTTACATGTCGCTGACTGGGCACTGAGTGACTATGGTGACAGCAGGAGAAGGGGCTGCTGTATAAATCTTGCCATCCCCACGGTTTGTGCGTCAAACCTCTGTATCTAGATGTTCCTCCACTGCTTTTGCCTCCTCCACCTCTTCTAGGTCCTCCACCTGCGCCCAAAGCCTGTCTGGTAATGTGACCTGCGTTCAAACTGCTCAGACGGAATACAGCACACCTTCTTACTATGCTGGCAGAAGGACTCAATGCCATCAGGCGGTGTTTACATTAAAATGTCTGGGAAATGTGAGTCACACAGCTGAGGAGTTGTGGGCAGCTCTGGAGACCGAGTTTCATCAATGGTTGTCTCCACTGAACCTGCAGCCAGGGAAGGCTTTGTGCGACATTGCAGCAAACCTGGGCACGGCCCTTTTCCGGGACAATGTGACACACGTGCATTGTATTAGCAGAATAAAAAACAAGCAGTGTCAGAGGGTTGGAGCGCTAAAGAAACCACGGATTATTAATTATATTACCAATACTTTATTACACGAACAGCAAGGGTCCAGTAAGCCACAACTCATTTCGACGCACAATTGCGTCTTTCTTTAGCGTTCCAACCCTCTGACACCGCTTGTTTTTTATTCTGCTAATCTCTTATCTCCCTTTGGGAGTGCGGTGTGTGAGCTGCTCTAAGATCCACAGGACCTGGCATTAAGTCATAAAGACCCACCCTTGATTAATCAACTGATACACAGTGTGGAGCTTGAACGGAAGCCAGTGCATTGAGTCTGCCTCTTCGGGTGGAGGAGCGAAGGAGCTCACCTCCATCTCCGGAGGAACTAAGGAGCCGTCCCTCAGGCCCGGAGTATCAAAGCAGGAGGGAATATTGGACCCTGTCACAAGGCGACCCACATTAAATCATCAGTCTGGTTGTGCGGGGTGTTGCACAACCAGTCAAGGTTAGTGCACATTTAGTAAAACCGCGTAATAATTGCCTCCAGTTGCAGTGTGGCGCAATATCTGTTTTTTTCTTTTACACGTGCATTGTATGGCTCACATCTTGAACCTAGTGGTCCCTCAGTTTCTAGCCAGTATCCCGGCCTAGATGCGCTTCTGCAGAGGACACGGTCGCTGTGTGCTCACTTTCGGCGTTCGCAACGCCTTCCATCTCTACAGAAGTCGTTCGGCCTGCCAGTTCACCGACTGAAATGCGATGTGCCGACACGATGGAATTCCACTCTGCACTTGTTGCAGCGCCTGTGGCAGCAGCGATGAGCCCTGGTGCAGTAAGTTATGACATATAACCTGGGCCAACGCGATCCACAGGTGGGGTAAATCATGCTGCTGGAATGGTCTCAGATCAAGGCCCTCTGCACCCTTCTGCACAGTTTTGAAATGGCTACTAAGATGTTTAGCACTGACTGCCATTATCAGCATGACAATTCCGATCATCTACATGCTGGAGCATACTTTAACCGGTATTCGGAGTCAGGTGGTGGGCCAAGAGGAAGGGGAGGAAGTAAAAGAGGAGGCGTATGCGGAAGAGATAACAAGATCTCAAAGGTCCAGACGGTCGGCAGCACCAAGACGGCTGGCAAGGGAGGGTGGGCGAGAGGGCTTAAAGGGATCCTGTCACCCCCAAAACACCTCTAAACCTATTAAAAGCTGTCCCTAGAGTATATTAACACTTACCCTACACTCCTTTTACCTCCTAAATGCACATAGTCAAAGTGAATAAAAACATTATTATAGTACCTCATTACTGATGATAATGAGTGACTATGGTATTCATAGTCACTCATCCAGGCTGCCCCTCTTCATCATATCACGCCTATTTAGGCGTGATCTTCATCCTAGATTCAAAATCGCGCCTCCCTGCACGCCTCCCCACTCTCCCATTGTGTCCGGGCTTCAGTATGGGGCTGTATGACGCGATCCGCGTCATTCCCGGCGCCGGGTGACGTATTTACACCCGCGCCGCGCTGTCAGCTTCAAAATGCGCAATGCGCATGCGCGCCGCGCTGTCAGCTTCAAAATGCGCAATGCGCATGCGCATGCGCATTTTGAAGCTGACAGCGCGGCGCGGGTGTAAATACGTCACCCGGCGCCGGGAATGACGCGGATCGCGTCACCCAGCCACACTGCAGCCTCGGACGACACAGGGCACAGCGGGGAGGCGTGCAGGGAGGCGCGAATTTGAATCTGGGATGTAGATCACGCCTATTCAGGCGTGATATGAAGAAGAGGGGCAGTCTGGATGAGTGACTATGAATAGCATAGTCACTCATTATCATCAGTAATGAGGTACTATAATAACGTTTTTATTCACTTTGACTATGTGCATTTAGGAGGTAAAAGGAGTGTAGGGAAAGTGTTAATATGCTCTAGGGACAGCTTTTAATAGGTTTAGAGGTGTTTTGGGGGTGACAGGATCCCTTTAACATGGTAGCAACCAAACTGTTGATGAAGGTGCAGGAGCCAAGGAAGACATGGAGGACAAAGAGGCGATGGGCATGGAAGACTCAGCAGATGAGGGAGATCTGGATCACATTTCTGTTGTGCGAGGTTGGGGGGAGAGGACAGAGGAAGGAAGCGTGAATATTACCTCGCCACCACCAACACAACAAGGACTTGGTCCTCCTGGATGCGCAAGACACATGAGCAACTTCTTGCTGCACTACCTGCAACATGATCCTAGGATTGTTATAATCCAAAGTAATGCCGACTACTGGGTTGCCATACTCTTAGATCACCGGTACAAGAGTAAATTTGGCCAAATGATTCCTGCCCTGGAAAGCCATGAAGGAGTATTAACAGAAACTTTTACTTAATCTTAGATCTGCTTTTCCCCAAAACACCAGTGGAGCACATAGTGAATATCGCAGTTCTAACTTTCCAACCCTGGGAGCATCGAGTCGTCATCACTCAAACATTAACAGTAACAGTCTATCTAGTAACAGCAATTTTGTGGAATCGTTTAATTAATTTTTTACACCATCCGATGCAACGCCAGAAGAGAGAACAAGTCTGACACATAGTGAACGCCTAGAGAGGATGGTACAGGAGTATCTACAGCTCAATATCGATGCCATGACTGGGCAACTAGACCCTTGTTCATTTTGGGCTTCCAAACTGGAAAAATGTCCTGAGCTTGCCACTCATGCCTTGGAGATTCTGTCGTGCCCCGCAGCCAGCGTTCTCTCTGAATGTGTCTTCAGCACTGCTGGTAGTGTGCTGACGGATAAGCGCACGCGTCTGTCCAATGACAGTGAAGACAGACTAACGTTTATCAAAATGAACAAGTCATGCATCCGCAAGGACTTTGCCACCCCTGTATCAGCCTGGGGACACTGAACGGTTGTGTACTTCACAATGTGCTGCATTAAACTCCACATTTCCATATTTCTACTCTGGGGCAATTGACGCCACTTAAGTGATGGCTGTTCCTAATTTTATAAAAGAAAATGGAGACTGTTGTTAGGGTCTCCTTGCTGTTTGTTGCTTGACTTGAGTAGGGCACTCTGAGCTCAATACCTATCCTTGACAATCCTGCCCCTGTTTCTGAATATTCAAACTTTTGTCCATCGAACCAGTGATGAACAAATTAGCTGTATTCACATCCACCATTTTTGGGCATTGTTTGGTCAATCTCCCCTGTCCACTAGGCCTGGTCAAGTCCCTGACCTACCTCACTAGTTCTTCCTGTAGTAATCAACAAAACTGATATTGGTTCCACCTCTATGTTGCGGGGCATAACTTTGATGGGAACACTTGCACAAGCTTTGAGTTTATCCAGCCTACTAGGCCCAAACAGGTCTCTGACCTACCTCTCCATTATTTCCTCTAGTACTCCCCAAAACTAATGGTGGTCCCACCTGTGTATAGCGGGGCATATCATTAATGGGAATGCTTGCATGAGCTTTGACTTTATGTGGCCCTCTAGGTCCTAACAGATCTCTGACCTACCTCTCCATTATTTGCTGTAGTACTCCACAAAACTAATGGTGGTCCCACCTGTGTGTGGCGGTGCATATCATTAATGGGAACGCTTGCATGAGCTTTGAGTTTATGTGGCCCTCTAGGCCCAAACAGTTCTCTGACCTACCTCTCCATTATTTCTTGTAGTACTGCACAAAACTAATGGTGGTCCCACCTGTGTATAGCGGGACATATCATTAATGGGAACGCCAAAATGTGTTCTCCAATATTTTGGGCTGCGTTTGCAAAAATGCATGCGTTTTTGCGTTTCCAGAAAATGACATGCATTTTTGCATGTGTTTCCATTAAACCCTATGGGTCCAAAACCCATGTGTTTTTTGGGGTAAAAACGCATAGAAACGCAAATGAAGGCAAACGCAACCCAGCATTAGATGTGCAACAGGCCTTAGAAAAATGGATTGCCATGTGTTACCCTGGCCTAAGTATACAAAGTCATGCTGGCTGTTCGCTATTCGAATGTTACATGGATTGCACACGGGCAGCACACGTATTACCTATGATGTCGGACACGCAGGCAAAAAAAAATGGCCCCAATATTATGGAAAAGATAGCGCTGTATGCGGACGATATTTTGCTATTTCTGGAAAATGCGGGGGAGGCACTGGGAAGAGCGATGGAGATCATCAAGTGGTTTGGAGACATTTCAGGTCTACAGATCAATTGGAGTAAATCATGTATCATGGCGGTGGATGGGGAACTCAGAGGGGAGGATATAGCTGATCAAGGGAGACAACTCCAGGTGGTGTCACAATTTAAGTATTTAGGAGTGTGGGTGACTCTCCCATTAGTAAAATATTGGGATTTGAATATCAATCCTCTACTAGAAACCTTTAAAAGGAAAATGAATGCTTGGTGCAAGCTGCCTCTGTCGGTGACAGGCAGGGTCAATTTGATCAAGATGGTGCTGATGCCTCAGTTGATGTACATGTTGCACAACTCCCCGATCTGGATAGCTAAAAGGAAGTTTCATGGAGTTAATACCATCTTCAGGTCTCTGATATGGGGCAAGAGATCTGCTAGGATCAAATTGGAATCCCTTCAGAGAGGGAAAGAAGAAGGGGGATTGGCAGTTCCGAACTCCTGGATATATTTCCTGGCGGGGCAGGGCCAGCATATGAGGGGGAGAGAGCACAATACTGATGGGTCCACTTGTCGGCTTCTATCTCACGTGTCAGGTAGAGATCCTTTGGTTCAGGGTTTGGAGGCTGGAACATTTAACAAATTGGGCTTACAATATCCCACGGTTCGTCTCATCCAAAAGGGATGGAACGCTATTAAACGGGTACGAGGAGTAAAGGGGTTGACGGCTTACTCGCCGGCCTGGGATAATGTACACCTAAAGGAATTTTTTAAAATGGGACCCATGGTACATTGGCAGAAGAAGGGAGTGAGGAGTGTGGGACACTTGATAAAAGAGGGGAGGATGCAATCCTTCTCTGTGTTAACGGAAACACATAATATTCCAAACACGTGGGAATTTCAATATTCCGGGATTAGGCATGCTTGGCTGGCGCAGCGGAGGATAATGGACATGACTATACAAAAAGACATCACTTTGGACTATGTCTGTATGACAGGTAGCACGAAGGGAGTGATCTCGGTCATTTATAACGATCTGCTTCATGCCTTCCTGGGAAAGGTCCGACTTATTGCCAAAAGTAAACGGGAGAGCGACGTGGGAGACTTGACGGAGGAACAATGGGAGGCCATACTGGAGACTGTACCCCAGTTGTCACTCAGCGAACAGGCTAGACTCTCCCAGCTGTACATTATACACAGGACTTACAGAACACCGGAGGTGATGTTTAAGGCGGGTCTATGGCAAGATTCTCGGTGTCCCAGATGCGGATCAGAAGGGGCGGGATTACTGCATATGTTGTGGACATGTCCTCGTCTTGCTGCGTTTTGCATTGCGGTGATCACAAAAATTGAAGGAGTATATGAGTGTGCAATTGAAAGGAACCCAATAGTGTGCGTGCTAGGTGATGTGTCTGTGATTGTGGTATCAGAGACTAGCAGAATAGCCATTGCCAGGCTTCTTTATGTGGCACGGAAGCTGATAGCCAGTAAGTGGATTGATGCAGTTCCTCCAACTAGAAGGGAATTTATATGTCGGGCGCGACAGATTATCAGACTAGAAGAAAAAGTATACAGAAAAAGAAATAAGGAACAACTATTTGACAAACTATGGGCAGACTGGTTGGCAAAGGTTTAAATGAGGTAAATTATAGGTCTTACCAGGGATATCTTTTAGAATGATGTAATTGTGAAGTGTACCTAGGAGGGGGGGAGGGGGAGGGAGGGGTGGGCAAGGGCATCTTTTATTTTTGACTGATGGTTATGTCGTACAATTGTAGTTGTATATAGTACAATGTTGTGATGTTATGTTATACGGAAATAATAAAAATAACTGGATGAAAAAAAAAAAGGCCCCTCACATATGTCCATTTTTTCCAGGGATGTGTGAAAGACGCCATACTGATAGGGAATTTGGAATGGGGACATTGTTGATCTCTGTAAGGCGGCCGTCACAAGCACAGATATCTTAGCGATATTGTAAGCGATCACGTGCACGCGCGATCGCTTACAATATCGCTCACATCGCTGGTGAGCTGTCACACAGACAGACTCACCAGCGATGCGGAGCCGCGATCTCGCTCGTTACTATGGTACACATCGGGTAACTAGGCGCCGCGCGTCGCTTAGTTACCCGACGTGTACCATAGTTACCATCTCCCAGCATAGGCTCTGCCGCTGGGAGATGGATCATCGTGGTGTCATACACCACGATGAAGGAGATCGTGAAATCGTTCATCGCTAGATCTGAGCTCCGGAGCTCAGATCTGCGATGTCACGATCAAGCGATTTAACATCGTAAATCGCTTGATTACATGCATCGATTTTAAGCCCGATATCGCTTAAGCGATCAAAAAGGAGATCGCTTAAACGATATCGGGCAAGATATCTGTGCGTGTGACGGCCGCCTTAGGCCCACGTTACACACACAGATATCTGTGCAGATATTGTTCACAGATCTCTGGTTGTAGTGAAATCATAGACACATTGTTCCATTTTGTGGCTGTGTAGAAATGGATTAATCTGTCCATGATTTCACTGCAACCAGAGATCTGTGAACAATATCTGCACAAATATCTGTGTGTGTGACGTGGGCCTAAAAAGTACAGAATAAGATAGCACTATGTAAATTAAGTAAGAAATAAAAAAAAAAGCTAAACTAAACCTGTCACCAAACTAGTTTCTGAAAAAACAATGATATAAAATAAAGAGGGAATGGAAGTAGCAAGATGAGGATATAACAAGTCAGAGTGGAAAGATATCTATGACCAGTTGACCGTGGTTATAAATGAAATTGAAGAAGTGAAATAAGCTTTGTTGAAGAGATTAGTTGTAACCTATTTAAGGAAGTAATTTCTGTAGACTTGGTGCAGCATGAGAGAAATCTTGAAGACATGCATGCAAAGATGTCATTATGGAGGACAATCATTAGCTGAGCAAATAGAATGAGTGGGTTGTTAGAAGGAGATGGTAAAGGAGGCGTATGACTGCACTTCTTCATAGAGACCATGTAATAAGTGATGAGTGCAGAGTGTTTCTGTTCCTTATTAAAGGTTCGACACCTTCCATTCTTTTATCAACACCATTGAGGTTTATGGCGTGGATCCTCTCCCAAATCAGCCTCAAAAACTTTTGGAAAATTCTTCCAATTAATTCAGATGAGGAGTTTTTTTTCTGTTTTTCTTTTTTTTTCTTGAAGTGTTGAAAAAACACCTAGTGGGGAAAAAAGTGCATATAATTATTTGGAATTAAATCCTGAGAAAAACCTCTATAAACTTCTATCAACTAGGTACTCACAATCAACAGGATACAAAGGACAGACCAAGAAAAAACTTTTCTGAAACTCTTCAAAACGATTTTAGGCTACGTTCACACGCGACGTATTGTGCCGCATATTTGGCAGTGCCACTGCATGCCGACGACACGCTTTTCACGACGTGCTTTCCACCCAGGCTATGTTAACATGTAGCCTAAAAGGAAAGCGCGCCGAAAAAAGCACAAAGAATTGGCATGACAATTCTTTTTGTGCACGCGGCATTTGCAGTAAAAGCGCACATGCAAAAATACGCTGCAAAACGCGGCGTCTGCAGGCATTTCAGCAAAAGCCAAGGCGCATCCAGCTTTGTATTGCACTGCTTTTACCCGAGCGCTGAAAAGCACCTTGTAAAAGCAGGAATATGCAGCTATTACGCTATGTGTGAAAGTAGATCTTAAGGCCACTTTACACACACCAACTTATCTGTCCGACTTCTGAACAACTTACTGGTTGCAGTGAAATCATGGACACATTGTTACATTTGTACACAGCCACAAAATGGAGCAATGTGTCCATGATTTCACTGCAACCAGTAAGTTGTTCAGAAGTTGGACAGATAAGTTGGTGTGTGTAAGGCGGCCGTCACACGGTTCAATATCGCTAGCGATATTGTTAGCGATCACGTGCACGCGCGATCGCTTACAATATCGCTCACATCGCTGGTGAGATGTCACACAGGCAGACTCACCAGCGATGTGGACCAGCGAGATCGCTGGTAACTATGGTACACATTGGGTTACTAGGCGCCGCGCGTCGCTTAGTAACCCGACGTGTACCATAGTTACCATCTCCCAGCATAGGCTCTGCCGCTGGGAGATCGTTCATCGTGGTGTCACACACCACAATGAGGCAGATTGATCAAGCATTTATCGCTTGATATGAGCTCCGGCTCACCAATCTGCGATGTCACGATCAAGCGATTTTACATTGTAAAATCGCTTGATTGCACGCAGCGATGCACAAACGATATCGCTTAAATGATCAAAACGCAGATCGCTTAAGCGATATCGGGCATTAAATTGAACCGTGTGACGGCCGCCTAAAGTGGCCCTTAGGAAACACTTTTAAAAAAGTAAAACCTCTCCGAAAACTCCTCAAAACAGGAACATTTGTTGTAACAGCTTTAGTTTAAACAACAACAAACATTTGCATTGTACTTTTCTCACAATAGACTCAAACTCATGGTTTTTGAACGCCTCAAAAACTCCATATCAACATAGCCTTAAGGGCCACGTCACACACACAGATAATTGTGCAAAGATTGTTTGCAGATCTCTGGTTGCAGTGAAATCATGGACACATTGTTACATTTTGTGGCCGTATACAAATGGTACAATGTGTCCATGATTTCACTGCAACCAGAGATCTGCGAACAATATCTGCACAGATATCTGTGTGTGTGACGTGGCCCTAAGGCCCGTTTACACACACAGATAATTGTGCAGATATTGTTGGCAGATCTCTGGCTGCAGTGAAATCATGGACACATTGTTCTATCTTGTTGCTGTGTACAAATGTAACAATGTGTCTATGATTTCACTGCAACCAGAGATCTGCCAACAATCTCTGCACAATTATCTGTGTGTGTAACTGGGCCTTTAGGTGCCCGTCACACGGTGCCACCTCGCCGGAGATGTCAGCGGCGACTGGCGGGAGCTTTTGGCGCTCCCTGTTTACACGGGGAGACACCTCCGGCAATGCACCGGCGAGCTGACAGGCGGCATCGCCGCCGAGGTGTCTCAAAACCCCAGCGGCGATACAGTACAATGGGAGCCTATGGCTCCCATCACCTGTCAGGTCGCCGGCGGCCGTTTACATGGGGCGATTTGTACACATCGTCCCAGATCAGCCGCCTGGTATGGTACGCAATTAGCGTAATCACATTGCTGGGCAGAGTCCTCAATGAGGAGCTGTTCTAGGTACTTACGCTAATTGCGTAGTGAAGCTGCCCAAGCTTCAATGTGCCCTGGCCATGGAGCTGATGCTGAATTCTTCAGTACCATGGAGAGCAGCGGCTTCACTACGCAATTAGCGTAAGTACCTGGGAAAGCTCCTCATTGAGGGCACTGCCCAGCAATGTGATTACACTAATTGCGTAGCATGCCGCGCGCTGAAAGCCAGGAGCCGCCGGCTTTCTGCAATGATTACAAAAAGCCGGCAAATTAGAAATATATGCAATTAACCCCTGAACTACCAATGAATTTAGGCACCATGTCTCTAGGGAGGGTGGTCACTCCCTAGAGACATGGTGCCAACATAATATACACATATTAACCCTTTATTAACCGGCAAAAACTGGAGAACCAGGAGTATCATGCAAAGATTCAAAATTTATTTAACAATAAGACAAGTGGACTCTGTTTTTGATCCTTTATTAACCGGGTTAACTATCGCATATGCAGCATCTGTGCTCATATGCCACACAGATGCTGCATATGGAGTTTAAACCCGTAAATTTAAAAGAGGTGCCCAGCAGCTGGGTTTATCATAATCATCTTGCTCCGCTGACACAGCGGTGCAAGATGATTCATTACTGTACCAGAATGTAACAGCACACAGGTGCGAGTATCGCTTCGTGTGTTGTATGGGTGCGAGTTTGACTCACACCCATATACTTTTAATGGGCACTCTCGCGTGGAAATCGTGTGCAATCGCAGCATGCTGCGATTGCACTCGCATTTCCATCGCATTGTGAGTGTAATGCGAGAAACTCGCATTGATGTGACCTGTATCATTTAAAAATAGAGGTCCGAGTGCAATGCGATTTTTTCTCACATTACACTTGCGTGAGTTTTGCGCCAGTGTGCCTTCAGCCTTAAAAGGATCCTGTCACCTCCAAAACGCCTCCTAAACTACCAAAACATGTCCCTGCAGCATATTATCACTAATCTCACACTCCTTTTGTCTCCTAAAGCATCCTGTGAAAGTGCATGAAAATGTTTTAATACTCACTCATTAGGGATTATAATTAGCAGGGGCTATATTCTTTAGCCCTTAGGGCATGTTGTTTTGCAGCCTGAATGATCCACCCTCTCTCTGTCTGTGCTGCTGTGATGTGCAGCTGAAGGCAGGACTAATGATTTGCATTTTGTGAGTGACAGAGAGGGGGGAGGGTAATGCCTGCACAAGCAAAGCAAACAGACAGAGAGTGGGTGGATCATTCAGGCTGCAAAACAACACACCCTAAGGGCTAAAGAATATAGCCCCTGCTAATTATAATCCCTAATGAGCAAGTATTAAAACGGTTTTCTGCACTTTCACAGGCTGCTTTAGGAGACAAAAGGAGTGTGAATTAGTGATAGGATGCTACAGGGACATGTTTTGGTAGCTTAGGAGGCGTTCTGGAGGTGACAGGATCCCTTTAAAAGTGTTTGCTTTTCAAGTGGGAGACACTTGAAAGAGTGGTTTTTGTTAGTGTTTTATTATTTTCTGTTTTGGGGTGTCGTTTCCGGAAGTGTTTTAACAAAGTTTTTTTACTCCATTGTTTTTTGGCTAAAGTTTTTCTATTGGTTTTTAGGCATTCTTTTATGTTGTTTTTCTGGCGCTTTTGAAATTAATTGAAGAGGATTTTTAAGAAGTGTAACAGCATGGGTGTCCCTATGTTCCAGTGTCAATATAATGTAAAAAGAGAAAACATAGTAGTTTGACAATAAATGGCTTCACCCAACCATTAAACCATGAGTGGGAAAAAAGTTTGTGTTATCATTCATGTTCTCTGAAAAAAGGCCAAGAAAGTAAAAAATCTGCCGGGGTATGTAAACTTTTGAGCACAACTGTATATGGTATCCTTTTCTGTGTTCAAATGTTTTTATTGAATTTCTCAAGTAAACTGGGTTACATACAGTGGGGTAAGGAATAAATGCCACAATTAGGCAATTACTAGATATACCAATGAAGAAGTACATAGGCATATTTACATGAAGAATAGCAATTAGAAAAAACAAACATAGAATTTTCCCTCAATTATAAAAAATTTTGCCTAAGGCTAGGGTCACACTTGGAAAGCACAATCCAGTAACCGGATCCATTACTGGATCTGGTATTAGATTGTGCCTTCATACTAATTTGCAACAGTTAAAATGCAACCCTCAATCCGGATCTGGATGCATTAATGGATCCGGATTTTCAATGAGGGTTTTTGCAATTTTAAAAACCGCATCCAGATCCGGTACCGAATCCGGTTCCCATAGGCGCCCATTTAAACAAAAAAAAAACTGATCTGGTTTTGCAACCGCTCCGAAAAATGCAGCCTGCATGATTATTCCCGCAGGCTGCATTAAGTGCAATCCGGTATTTACATTGCAGTCTATGGCTGCGGATCCGGATGTGGTTTTCGAGCATTTTTAATGCTGAAAACCGGATCAGGATCTGCAAACCAAACCGCAAATGTGACCCTAGCCTAAAGGATAGGAAGAGAAAAGGGGTGGGGGAATTAGGGAAGGAGGGGCAGGGGGAGAGGAGTGTGTAAAACCAGTATATTGATAATTAATTATGTGTTGTCTGTTTCTCTTAAATTAATAAAGCCACTTCCAAAAAAAACCATTAATATACGGTATGTTAGGTTGTTTGTAACAGCTCAGCTGTGAGATATATTAAAGGAAAACTGTCAGGTCAAAAATCTATATGTAACTTCTACCATTTTATAATTTCTCACTCTAAACTCTCTCTATTTATGTATTTCTTTTACCTATATTCCCTTCCTATCTTCTGTATACTTCAAATAAAGAGATTCAGTCCATCTGTCAATCACAGTGAATGATCCACTTAGTTCTCTGCTGTCCACTCCCCTTAAGATGAATATGCATGTCACATATTCACATCACATCACAGCACAGGAGATCAGTGGGGAGAGACTGTATTCTCCTCTCTACTCTATTTGCAGCAAAACCAAGAGATAAGATAAACACTGGATCTCTCACAGCACAGCCGGGATTCCTTTTTACGGAAACAAATGGAGTCTAGATCTGATAATGCAGACCTGTAGCTTTCTCCCTCCTGTCCTGAATAGAACAGTAGCTCCAGAAGTGAAACCACACAGCACTGAGAGCAGAGGGAGGAGGGAGGAGAGAGCTGCAGAGGGGGAGTGCATAATTACATGACAGTTTTTACAGCAGCAGGACTAATCTTCACTGCTTATAATGGAGAGGACTAATCTAGGAGCTCCCTGCAGGGTGTGAAGATCCTGATAACATGCAAACTACAAATGGTAAAATAATGATTTTATATGTTATTAAAAGGTCTGCCCAGGCACTATTGAAGGGTAATATTAGTATCATACTGAAAAATGACCTGACAGTATCCCCTTTAAATAGGTTTGTCTAGAGGTGGGCTTTGATGGTAAGAGGAATTAGTAATGAGAGGAGGAGGGGTAGTAACCATAAACAAATTTAAACTATTAACAAGAGGCTTTACTGTGGAGTATGTTATGTATTTGTTAGTATTGCTGAGTTGATTTCTGAAGACCGTGCCTCCAAATTGTTATTATTAGTTTTATGTATTTCTTCCAACACTATCCCTCTTAGGCTGGAAAAACACTGGCGTTAGACTCACGCGAATGTAATGCGTGAAAACAAATGCACTGCACTTGGACCTGTATCTTTAAATGATACAGGTCACATCAATGCGATTTTCACGCATTACACTCGCATTGCGATGGAAATTCGAGTGCAATCACAGAATGCTGCGATTGCACATGATTTCCACGCATGAGTGGCCATTAAAAGTATATGGGTGAGAGTCAAACTTACACCAATTTGTAGCGCCCAGGCTTTGGGGTACTCGGGTGTCAGGCTGCAAAAGGTTAACGCTCCTGTTGTCACAGGGAGTGGTGGCCGCGCCTGATCCCGTGTCCTGGGATATCTTTCAAAAAAGGGGTTAATATTTACAGGGGATTATATACAAGCTGTCGTGACGCCACCTTTAGTTTCTGGTGATGTTGCACCAGCGCCGCCACAGTCCGACGGAGGTGGATGGTACTGCGGCAAGTTGGTGAAGTCCTCCACAGGCAGGACTGGGACCTCCAGGGCAGCGTTCCTGGATGGAAACAAGTTCATGCAAAGAAAAACAAGCAGAGTCCAAAGTCACTGTTCCTTCGGGTACTTTACTGTCATTTGCATTAAGCACACAAACATTACAGTTCAGCACTGCTGATGATATGAGGACAGGTAGCTTAACGGGTGGCTGCAGGCAGATCCTAGGTGGTATGGTAGACCCTTGGTATGTTCCTTCGTGCTCTTTTCCCGTATGTTCCTTTCCTGCTTCCCAGTAGTGGCGTGAAGCCTGGTGACTTAAAGCCCACCTGACCTCCTTCCTTCTCTCACCCTCACGGTCTTCAGGTAACATTCTGCTGGCAAACCACTTGTTCCTTGGCGGTGCCTGGTACCCTCTTTTGGTTGCTCAGGTGCCCAGGAGAAATGTAGACTCCACAGGTCTCCGGATTTTCTGTGGTCCTAAAGTATCCCACAGGTGCGGGCTCCGGTGCCCGGTAAGCTGACAGGTATCTTACTCTCTCTCCCTAGAGGTGGTTTATATTCGCTCCTGGGTGACCTCCCACCGTGTAATCTAGTGTGGGAGTGCTGGTTACTGGGTGCCACCCACCATCCTAGAATCCTCCTGCAGCTGAGGCAACTGCACCTCTTTTACGGGTGTAGTACCCCTCTGTGATGCCTGCTTGGCGGGGCACCACACATGCAGCACACGGTGTGATACTCGCACTCATGTTTTGAATTTCCCGCTGTGCTGTACAGTAACCAGACATCTTGTACTGCTATGACAGTGAGTGTCCTCACTCTCTGGTCACATGGTGTCATCACACCATGTGTCTGCAGGGGTTAATTCTTATGTATAATAATAGCCTCTAATTGTCGGCTTTCTAATGTATCTGTTAGGGTACCTTTACACACGGCTACATTTGTAGCTTGCCACCAGGTAACTTACTGGTTGCAGTGAAATCATGGATACATGGTTCTATCTTGTTGCTGTGTACAAATGGAATCATGTATCCATGATTTCACTGCAACCAGTAAGTTACCTGGTGACAAGCTACAAATGTAGCCGTGTGTAAAGGTACCCTTAAGGTACCTTTACACGCCGCGACGGCAGGCTGGATACATCCCGCTACTTCACGTGCACGAGCACGCTCAAACGGTTCCAAACGGTCAACGCACCCTCTTTACACGCCGCCACAAGGTGCGCTACGCCACGCTACATCTATAGCTAGCTACATCGCCGGGTGTCTCAAGTAGCCAGCTGTAGCTCATGTACACACCGCTATAACCAGCTACTATGGGCGGACCTGGTGCAGCAGGGCCAGCACATAGGCGTGCCACAATTGTGGATTACGAGCCGCCGTACGCTGATAGGACGAAGCAATAACATCCTGATTGGGCAGGCAACGCAGGAGGCTGAGTAATACAGCACGCTCGTGCGATTGTGTAGTGTGACTCGTCAGCTCCTTAAATATGCCTCCCTATGCAGCGACTACCAATCGTCATGCAGCAGCTTCCACCAATGATCGCACATGGGGCGCGGTAACACGGAGCCAGGGTCACGCCTTAGCTACATTGCATCTACATCGCAGGCTGTCCCAAGTTTCCTTCCGTTGCTTCTTTACACGCCGATACAGCTCGCTACCATCGGCGTTGTAGCCATCAGTTTTCGAGCAGGGCTAGGAAACAGATGTATCTGTCGCCGGCTGTCTCGTCACGTCTTCAGACGCCGCTACGACAGGCTATATTGGCGCTACAAGCTACATTTGTAGCCTGTAGCGGGATGTATCCAGCCTGCCGTCACGGCGTGTAAAGGTACCATTAAAGCTGGCGGCGGGTTACTACGCTATTTGCGTACGTACAGATCCGGCATTTCGTAGCATGAGCTGTCCGAGGTCCTGTAAGCTCATTCATTACAGTCTCATCCGCTATGCTGAATGTAATGCTGAAAGCAGACTGTCGTGCATCAAACACGGAGCGTGTTTGAGGCACAACATTGATGAGAGTGTGATGCATGTTTTTGGTGTGTGTGGTGCGTGTGGGTGAGTGTGCCTGGCTGTATGCATGTGAGTGTGCTGCAAGTGTGATTAGAGTGTGGTGCGTGAGTGCGTGTGTGCTGTGTGTGAGTGTGATGCTGTCCGTGGTCCTTAAGCAAACTTCAGGACCATGGACAGCATTTACCAGCATATTCCTGCTCCGCGGCTGTCAAAGCCGCAGAGTATGAATGTGCTGGTTTCCCGGTACAGTAATCAATCATCTTGCACTGCTATGTCAGTGGTACAAAATGAATATTAAACACCCAGCTGCTGGGCACCTCTTTCTAATTTTTGGGGTTAAACTGCATATGCAGCATCTGTGAGGCATATCAGTACAGATGCTGCACATGCGGCTATTAACCCTGTGAATGAAGGGTTAATGTGCTTTTATATGTTGGCAACATGTCTCCAGGGAGTGTCCACACTCCCTCGAGACATGCTGCCTTACTTCATTGGCAGTTCATGGGTTAACCCCTATATTTATGCCCAGCCGCTATTTGTCGGCATTTTAAAATCATTCATAAAAGCCGGCGGCTCCTGTCAGGGAGCTGCGAGTGGTATGGTACGCACTTAGCGTAAATACATTGCTGCGCAGTGTCCTGAATAAGGAGCTGTCCCAGGTTCTTACGCTAATTGCGTACTGTGCCTGCCGCTCTCCATGGTGCTGAAGACTTAATCATCTGCACAATGGCCAGCGCACATTGAAACTCCGTTAGAAAACGACTATGACTAGGGTCACACTTCAGGTTTTTTTTTTAAAACCTGAGCAGGAAACACTCCTCATAGGAGCCCATTATGGTAACCGGATCTGCAGCCTGCATGAAAAATCATGCAAGCTGCAGTTTTCGGAGCGGTATCCCTGCCGCAGCAGATTTGTTATAATGGGCTCCTATGGGAGCCAATGCGGCTGCCGCAAGGCATATGTGAATGCCTGCGGCAGCCGGCGGCTTTGTTCATCCCTGCTGCCACACGGCTCCTGCATCAGGACCACTATACTACGAACTTTGCATTAGCATTTTACAGTACAGCATCCTCAATGAGGATTCTGTACTGTAAAATGCTTAAGCAAAGTTTTTTAGCATAGTGGTCCTGATGAAGGAGCCGGCGGCTTGTAATAATGAATGAGTGAAAGCCGACAATAGCGGCTCAGGGGTTAACAGCTAAGTTAACCCCTGACATGCAATCCTGAGTGGACAGCATGTTTCTAGAGGGGGTGGACACCCCCTAGAGACATGTTAACCACATGCATTCTTATTAGTTAACCCTTTGAGCAGAGGGTTAAATGTTATTAATGAATGTGGGCAACATGTCTGTAGGGGATGCCCACCCTTCCTACAGACATGCTGCCCACATAGGTCGGCATAGGAAGGGTTGATCACATTTCTTTTACAGGCGGTGGGTATTGCCGGCTTTTAATTAAACTAAATTTCGTGGGCTCCTGTCAGTGAAGCAGATACAATGCACATTGTATGCATTGTATCTGCTGCTCTCCAAGGTCCTGAAAGCTTAAACAGTAAGTCTATGGCAGTGCTGCTGCCATAGAACTACTGTATAAGCTAGAAACACCCAGCGAACATTTAGTTTAATTAAAAGCTGGCAATAGCCGCCTGTAAAATAAATGTGATTAACCCTTCCTATGCCGACCTATGTGATCAGCATGTCTGTAGAGGGGGTGGGCACTCCCTACAGACATGTTGCCCACATCTTTTAAGGTACCTTTACACGCCGCGACGGCAGGCTGGATACATCCCGCTACTTCACGTGCACGAGCACGCTCAAACGGTTACAAACGGTCAACGCACCCTCTTTACACGCCGCCACAAGGTGCGCTACGCCACGCTACATCTATATCTAGCTACATCGCCTGGTGTCTCAAGTAGCCAGCTGTAGCTCATTTACACACCGCTATAACCAGCTACTATGGGTGTACCTGGTGCAGCAGGGCCAGCACATAGGCGTGCCACAATTGTGGATTACGAGCCGTCCGTACGCTGATAGGACGAAGCAATAACATCCTGATTGGGCAGGCAACGCAGGAGGCTGAGTAATACAGCACGCTCGAGCGATTGTGTAGTGTGACTCGTCAGCTCCTTAAATATGCCTCCCTATGCAGCGACTACCAATCATCATGCAGCAGCTTCCACCAATGATCGCACATGGGGCGCGGTAACACGGAGCCAGGGTCACCCTTAGCTACATTGCAGGCTGTCCCGAGTTCCCTTCCGTTGCTTCTTTACACGCCGATACAGCTCGCTACCATCGGCGTTGTAGCCATCAGTTTTCGAGCAGAGCTAGGAAACAGATGTATCTGTTGCCGGCTGTATCGTCACGTCTTCAGATGCCGCTACGACGGGCTACATTGGCGCTACAAGCTACATTTGTAGCCTGTAGCGGGATGTATCCAGCCTGCCGTCGCGGCGTGTAAAGGTACCTTTAATGACATTAACCCTTTGTTCATCCCTGCGGCAGCAGGGATGAACAAAGTATCCGGCAACCGAATTGCACATTCAGACCAATCCGGTTGCCGGATTCCGGCTTAGGAACACATTTTGTTCCTTAAATGTGTGTGAAGGTAATTGCGATTACCGTATCCGGATGTGGATGCGGTAAACGCAATTACACTTCAAAGTGTGACCTAGCCTATGACTTTGAGGAGCTACTTAAAGGTGGCACTGGAGTTCATCCACTTCCTTACTGAAGTGCAAATTTGCTTATAGTCTATGGGGCTGTTCACATGTTCACGTTTTTTGCTGACTGCTTCTGCAAAAAAAAACACGTCCCTTCTTGATGGGCATCGCAAATGTAAATCACTGATACAAGTCTACAGGTCTGTTAAAATCACTGACAGCACAATAGATGGCATCAGTGTGCAATTCATTGCAATGAATAGGAGAAGCTTAACAATTTATTCATTTATTTTTTCATATGTGAAAATCATTGATGAAGCACTGATGGTAGAAACTCAGATCCAAATTACTAGTGACACTCGTACCATCTTTGGGATGTCTGAATGATGATTTCGAGTGTTTAACAAATCAAGTTTATAGCTTTTTTTAGACTATGCAACTCCCATGTCTCTAAGGGCCGCTTCACACTGCGGCGTGATCCGGTCCGGGGCTGTCCGGGATGACCCAGACAGCCGCTGACCAGATCAGCACACAGGACTGGGGGGCAATTATGCCCTCCGGTCCAGTGTGCAGCGCACGCAGCTGCAGCTGCTGACAGGTCAGGACCGCGGCGCCCGCGCACACGACATCGGGTCCAACTCGCGACCCACGTGACTTTTTGTCGGAGTTGGGTCGGAGTTGGACGCCGATATCGCGCGTGTAAACCCACCATGAGACTCTGACTCTGACTCTGAGACTCTGACACTATGAATCTGAGAGTCTGAGTTTGAGACTTGACTCTGAGACTCTGACTCTGAGACTCTGACACTATGACTCTGAGAGTCTGACACTCTGACTCTGAGACTCTGACTCTGAGACTCTGAGTCTGAGACTCTGAGACTATGACTCTGAGACTATGACTCTGAGACTGAGACTCTGAGACTATGACTCTGAGACTCTGACTCTGAGACTATGACTCTGAGACTATGACTCTGAGACTATGACTCTGAGACTATGACTCTGAGACTCTGACACTATGACTCTGACATAGACTCTGAGATCTGACTATGACTCTGAGACTCTGACACTCTGACTCTGAGACTCTGACTCTGAGACTTGACTCTGAGACTATGACTCTGAGACTCTGACTGAGATCTGAGATCTACACTATGACTCTGAGACTCTGACACTATGACTCTGAGACTCTGACTCTAATGGTGGGGTTACACGTCCCGATATCGCGGCGATATCGGAGCAACGGCGCGGGAGCGCGCATTTTTTCAGCCCTTTTCCCGATATCGCATCGCCGGTTTACACGCTGCGATATCGGGAAACAACGTCCCTCCGATGTGTACGCCCACCAACCCAGTAACGACCATTTAACATGGGAGTTAATGGGTGAAGTGCGAGTACAGATCGGAGTTGGACTGTCACACGCTGCGATGCTGCTACAACGGCCATGCGATATCGGGGAGTTGAATAGCTCGGCTATTCAACTCCGATATCGTTTTGGCATCGTTCCAGCATCGCGTTGTACGCTAAAACAGTACAACGCGCACACGATATCGGGTCCAACTCGCGACCCACGTGACTTTTTGTCGGAGTTGGAGTGGAGCGTGTAAACCCACCATGAGACTCTGACTCTGAGACTCTGACACTATGACTCTGAGAGTCTGACTCTGAGACTCTGACTCTGAGACTCTGACTCTGAGACTTGACTCTGAACTTACTTGATCTCGACCTACTCTGAGACATGATCTGAGACTCTACTTGAGACTTGACTCTGAGACTCTGACTCTGACTCTCAGATTGACTCTGGACTATGACTCTAGAGACTCTGACACTATGACTGAGATCTCTGACTCTGAGACTTGACTCTGAGACTCTGACTCTGAATCTGACTCTCTGAGACTCTCAGACTCTGACTCTGAGACTCTGAGACTATGACTCTAAGACTCTGACACTATGACTCTGAGAGTCTGAGTTGAGACTCTGACTCTGAGACTCTGACTCTGAACTCTGACTCTGAGACTCTGACACTCATGACTCTGAGACTATGACCTGAGACTATGACTCTGACTTGAGACTCTGACACTATGACTCTGAGAGTCTGAGTTTGAGACTCTGACTCTGAGACTCTGACACTATGTCTCAATTCAATTCAAATGAGCTTTATTGGCAGGACTAAGTAAATATCAGCATTGCCAAAGCAAATAGTAGAAATAGGGGGACGGGAGTGGGGAGTGGGTAGGCTTATTGAAGTCCATGATATATCGGGATCCTTTTAGAGGATGGGGACATGTCCAGGGTGGGGTATATAAGTCCATGGCATGTCAGGCTCTTAGTTGGGGGATAGGGAAGTGTTCAGGGTTGGGGTACAGAAGTCCATGACATATCAGTCTCCTCTTAGTCTGTGGCAGGCACTGACATATTGCGCTGCTATGGCCGCTGCACTTTCCTCTTCCCCCAGTAGTATTGGCAGTTTCTCTTCCTCCTCCATGCAGGTGAAGTCTGGGAGGAGATCGGACAGTCTCTTGAAGTGTCTCTCACTGTGGAGTACTTAGGACACCTCAGAAGAAGTGGGCCTCATCCTCCACGACCTCCTGGGGGCACTGCTGGCACAGTCTGCTCTCTCGGGGCTTGTAGTTCTGTCGGTGCCGCCCGGATTCGATGAGTAGACTGTGGGAGCTCAGTCTGTACCGGCTCAGGATCTGTCGCTCTTTGGGGTTTTCCAGTTTCTCTAGGTATGGCGCCAGTTTGTACTCTCTCTGTAGTTTCTGGTATATCGTCAGTTTCTGTGATTTGTTTATGTCGTCCCTCCAGATATTGAGATATTCCTCTTTGCCTTTGTGTACCATCTTATGGATTTCGCTTTTTGTCAGGCCATGTGAGTTGGTGGCTTGGTCAGGCTGTCTTTTGGTACTTTGTGTTGGGAGGTTTCCTGGGGCTTCCTGGTGCAGGAGGGCTTTGTGATGGTAGGAGCTGGGACTACTGCTTTGTAGATGAGCCTTGAATGACAGCGCCTTCTTCTGGATCTCGAGGTGTAGCGGGAGTCTCCCCAGCTCTGCTCGGCAGGCGCTGTTTGATGTGCTCCGATGGACTTGGAGAAGATGCTTGCAGAACTCTAGGTGGAATATTTCAGTCGGCCCAGCGTCCCACTTTGACCAGTTTGGGTATGAGACTGGACCCCAGACCTCACTGCCGTAAAGAAGGATTGGGGCAATGATGGTGTCAAAGACTTTTAGCCAGACTGTTACTGGTGCCTTGAGATGGTACAGACGTCTTCTTATGGCATAGAAGGCTTTGGAAGCCTTGTCTTTCAGTAACTCTATGGCTTGCTTGAAGCTCCCTGATTGGCTGAGTTCTAGGCCCAGGTAGGTGTACTTGTTGGTTTCTGTAAGTGGGCAGTTGTCTATCGTGAAGGGAGGATGGCCAGCAGGTTTCTGCTTTCTTTTCTGGAACACCATGATGTTAGTTTTCTTCTGGTGGATTGGCATTGCCCATGTGGTGCTGAAGGCCTCTAGGATGTTCAGATGATCTTGGAGGCCTTTTGCGGTTGGGGATAGCAGCACGAGGTCATCGGCATACAGCAAAAATTTCACCTGGGTGTCATGGAGAGTGATCCTGGTGCTGAGGAGGACTCTAGGGCCACCGCCAGCTCATTGATGTAGATGTTAAAGAGCGTTGGACTGAGGCTGCAGCTCTGTCTCACTCCTCGGCTTTGTTGGAAATAAGCCGTCCTCCTTCCATTGACCCTCACGCTGCACCTGTTCTCAGTATAGGAGCTTCGGATGACATCATGTTTTGCCTCCTATTCCGCTCCCCAGTACTTTTAGGAATAATCCTGGGTGCCACACTGAGTCAAAAGCCTTTTTGAAGTCCACGAAACAAGCGTATATTTTCCCGTTCTTTGTATTGTGGACATGGCTCTTGATGAGGCTGTGCAGAGTATAGATGTGGTCAGTGGTGCGGTGGTTCGGCATGAACCCTGCTTGGCTCTTGCTGAGGACATTGTGCTCTGTGAGGAAGGTGAGGATTCTCTTGTTCAGGATGCTGTTGAAGAGTTTGCCCAGGTTGCTGCTGACACATATCCCCCGGTAATTGGCTGGATCGTACTTGTCCCCGTTTTTGTGTATTGGGGTTATAAGTCCTTGGTTCCAGATTTTGGGGAAGTAGCCAGCCTGCAGTACGATATTAAATAGTTTTGTTATCGCTGCCAGGATGTCTGGCGGGCTGTATTTTAGCATTTCTGGGAGGATCCCGTCTGGACCGCTGGCTTTTTTACCTCTTATCTGTGTGATCCTTTCTGCTATTTCTGGCAGTGTGATTGGTGTATCCAGAGGATTTTGGAAATCTTTGATCTTTTCCTCCATATTTTTCAGTTTTTTCACAAGCTCTTTTTGTGCCGGGTTCAGGTCTTCACTTGGGATGTCTTTGTAAAGGTCCTTGAAGTACTGGAGCCAGATGTGGCCGCTCTGGATGTGGAGGCTGTTGCTTTTCTGATTAGAACCAAGTTGATTCCACAGTTCCCAGAATTTGTTGTCTTCCAGGGCGTCTTGGAGTTGGAGGAGTTTGGTGGAGATGTGGTTTTGCTTTTTCTTTCTGAGGATGGCTTTGTAACTTCGTTGTATGGTGTGGTAGGCTTCTCTCACAGTGGGGTTGTTTGGGTCTCTGTGTTTTTCATTTGAGGCCATTCTTAGGGCCTTCCGTATGGTCTTACATTCTTTATCAAACCAGTTGTTGGGATTTGGTTTACTCGGCCTCTTGTTGATGCTTTTTTTCAGGTCAGACATTTCCGCCATGGCATAGAGAATGTTGTTAAAGGTCCCTTACCGCCAGTTCTGCTCCTTCTGGGTTAGGCTCATACACATTAGTATGGAAGTGTTGGAGCTTCTCCTTGATCTCTGGTCTATTGGTGGCATCTTTATATTTTGGGGCCGACATCTTGGACCATTTGAAGGATGGCGGTAAGTTAAAGAGACCAGTCTTTTGCGCGGTTTGTGAGGATGATTTGTTTGTGGATTTGATGTATAGAAGCAGTTGGTTGTGGTCTGACAGGTGTGTTTGTGGAGTGACTATGAGGGCACCAATATTTGTAGGGTCCATATCTGTGATGGCATAGTCTATCACACTGCTGCCCACATGGGAGTTTAGGTATGTCTTCCCAATGAGTCTCCCTTGGTGCGTCCATTGAGGATGCGAAGTCCCAGGCTTCGGCATAGGTTGAGCAGTGTTCTGCCGCTTTTATTGACTGTACAGTCATAGCTGTTCCTGTCGGTGTGCACTGGGTTGTCACAGTCGGTATCTGCTCCAAATATATGGATGTTTCCATCAGTGGTCAAGTAGTCTCTTTCCCTTCCAGTCCTTGCATTGAGATCTCCATAGATGAGAACATTGCCCAGAGTCTGGAAGTGGGCAGCTTCAGTTTTTAGGGTCTCAAAGCTGTCTGGGTTGAAGTATGGAGACTCTGGAGGAGCTACGTACGCTGCACACAGGTAGATGTCAGCCTGGGAGGTGAGGATGGAGCGGCTTATCCTTATCCAGATGTGGCTGTCTCCTCTCTTTACGGCTCTGATTTGTTCATGGAGCTCCTCTTTGTACCAGACTAATATTCCTCCTGAGCTCCGGCCCTGTTTGATGTTTTTGTTTTTCAGGGCGGAGACAGAGAATTCTCTGTATCCGGTGGGGACATAAGATTCATTATTTGCCTTAGTCCATGTTTCAAGGAGGATCTGTATATCAATGTTTTTCAGTCTCTGATTAAAGTCTGGGTCGTTTGTCTTACATCCGAAGGCAGAGGCGTTCAGGCCCTGGATGTTCCAGCTACTAATGATGAGGGTTGACATGGTGTAGCTGTGTACCTTGTAATGGGCTGCCCTGCATAGGACATCTTGGATTTCTGACTGGTGACCTTGTTGTAGGTGATTGGTTCAGTCGCTTGAGTGCCTTGTGCACAGAGCTGAGCATGTTCTTTATTTCTGCCAGGTCACTGTTGTGCTTCACTCTGTGTGGGGCAGGTGGTGTCTTCCATGGTTTGTGTCTCTCGTGGGCTTGTTTTACATATATGTTGCAGTTTTCAGTTTGTTGAGCGTATTCCATTTTAGGTCTGTCAGTTGTTGGTGATCTTTCTACCAGTTTTTGGTCTGCATGGTTTCTTGGTCTGGGGAGTCTGTGGAATACTATGTCTTTAAGTTCTTTGGCAAAAACGCTGACTCCTTGGTTGTTGAGATACTTGTCATCATACAGGTGGTGGGTGTTAATGGCGGGATGTTGTGCCAGGGTGATGTCTAGCGTCGTGGTGATCTTGGCTGCCAGCTCTCTGTTGACGTCTTGGGTGATGTATTTGAGTGAATCTTTTCTTGGTAGCAGCGACGAGAGGATAACTTTACTGCCGGGGAAATTTTGTTGTGTGGTATTTGCTAGCTGGTATAGTTGTCCTGCTACCTGCTGGTGTTGGTCCTCGAGATTGTTGGTGCCTGTATGTATGATGATGTGGTTTGGGTTGGTGAAATATGGGTCATTAATAACTGCTGTTGCTTGTTCTATGGTTGAACAGTGGATTTTAGAAACCCTTTTTTCAGGGAAGAGTCGTCTTGTGTTGAGGTATCTTCCATTAGAGTCTATAATCAGGACTATATCAGGATGTGGTTGTTGGCTGCTCCGGTGAGAGCTTCTGTTTGTGTGCTGTTGCTTTTGACTTGGGGGTTGTTTGATGCTTGGCTCTGGCTCATCCTGTGATTCTTGATTATTTTCTGACTTGCTCTCAGTATTTATACAGTTGTTTGAGTTAGTGGTGATGTGGCTGTTGGCTTTCATTGTGTCTTCACCTATCTCCTTCCCTGGGTCTCTCTCCTGTGTTAAGGGTAGTGTCAGGTTCTTTAGGTTTGCTATTTGTTCTTTCAATCTAGCATTTTCTTGTTTTAAATCATATATTTCATGTTTGATTCCCTGCACGACTGAGTCCAGTTCACTCTTCAGTCTGGTTACCTCTGTAGCTGTGGGGTCGTTTGTCTGCCTTTGGATCTGTTCTTTAAGCAGTGTGAAGTCCCTCTCCAGCTGAGACAGGCATTTTCTAAGGGTCTCCAGTGAGGGGAGTGCATTATCAGGGCTTTGGGCTGCAGGGTGGTCCCTGGTGGTCCTCTTTGTAGTACGTGTGGGCCCATTACTCTTCCTACGTGCTGGCTTTGCTACTTTATATGTTTGGGCCTTGACTTTTATATGAGGGAAATTTGCCTCAAATGCCTGAAGGTTCTCCTCATTGCCCTGTATGACTATTGTGCCTGAGTGGTATAAGTTAACTGTGAGTGAGACATCATCATCTTGTGGGTTTATTACTCTGATTTGTCGACCCTTGCTGATGCCACCTTTTAGAATGTTTTTATAGTATTTGCACACGGCTGTGTGCCAGGCATCCGGCTGGTCAGTATAGAAGATGTCATTTGTCTTTCTGTTTTCTTTCTCAGTAAAATCTGCAAATAGAGTTTCTGGTTCCTCTGTGATATATGATTCTTTTATTGCCCTTTTGGCTTTAATGTTGCTGATGTTGCTAGGATACGTTATCTTCCTGATCTGTGAACTCTGTGAGGTGCTGCCATTTGCTGTCTCTGCAGTGCTGATTTCTACAGGGGGATCAGTTATAATGCTGGAATTCTCATTCTCCAAAATGTTATTCATTTCCATATTGCTTTATTTTATATTGTTCTTATTCTCTGGAGAGATTCTATAGGGTTTGTTCTATAGGGGTTGGAGATGCAGAGAGATGGTCTTACCTCTTGCTGTTCAGCTCTGGGGTTGGTCAGCTTTGGTAGTCTCTGTTACTTGAAGCCTGTGCTGTGGGGGAGATCTTCCTTATCATCTGAATTCCTCTTTTATCCTGGTTTTTATTTTTCTTTCTTGGATGGATCTTAGTCCTGCTCGCTTTTGCCGTCCATGGAACCGGTATGTTCCAAGTTCTGCCTTACAGGTTGCCCATTACAAGGTATAAATTGCTTAGATTTTAGGAGCCCATGTCACATGCAGCTTACTCTTAGGAATGGTGGGTGGACTCTGACACTCTGAGACTCTGAGAGTATGACTCTGAGAGTCTGGACTCTGACGAACTCTGACTCTGAGAGTTGACTCTGAGACTCTTGAGAGTATGACTCTGAGATTTGATTGAAGACTCTGAGAGACTCTGAGACTCTGATGAGACTCTGACTCTGAGAGTATGACTCTGAGAGTATGACTCTGAGACTCTGACTCTGAGAGTATGACTCTGAGAGTATGACTCTGAGACTCATGACTCTGAGACTCTGACTGTGAGACTCTGACTGTGAGACTCTGACTGTGACTCTGAGACTCTGACTCAGACTCTCTGACTGTGAGACTCAGACTGTGAGACGCAGACTCTGAGACTCTGACTGGCCCGGAGATTAGAAGTGAACCTTTGACAGAGAGTGGAGTGTATTCAGTAAAGACTCGCAAAGCCATTGCGAGTGAGGCTTTGCGAGTTAGGACTCCAAGACATTGCAAGTGAACCTTTGACAGTCAGTGGAGTGTATTATGTAAAGACTCGCAAAGCCATTGCGAGTGAGGGTTTGCGAGTTAGGAGTCCAAGACATTGCAAGTGAACCTTTGACAGAGAGTGGAGGCTATTGTGCAAGGACTTGCAAAGCCATTGCAAGTTAGGCTTTGAGAGGCAGCCACGTCCACGACGACGGAAGTAGCGCCGAATATGACGGAAGTGAGCTACGGCAATTATATATTAGATGGAGTCAACCGACTTCTGGCACCTGTCAACTGTTATTCCAGCTCAGGATGCCTTGACTACATCCCACACTCTATCTGCATTTACATAGTAACATAGTTTTTAAGGTTGAAGGAAGACTTTAAGTCCATCTAGTTCACCCCATAGCCTAACATGTTGATCCAGAGGAAGGCAAAAAAAAACCCATGTGGCAACACTAAGCTCCACATTGGGGAAAAAAATTTCTTCCTGACTCCACATACAGCCAGGGGCGTAACTACAATAGGTGTAGGGGTTGCGATCGCATCTGGGCCCTGCAGTCTAGGGGGGCCTCAAAAGTCCCTTTGGTCTTTAGAAAAAGACTAAAGGCCGCTTTACACACACAGATATCTGTGACCAACGTCTGAACAGATCTCTGGTTGCAGTGAAATCATGGACACATTGTTCCATTTGTACACAGCCACAAAACAGAACAATGTGTCCTTGATTTCACTGCAACCAAGAGATCTGTTCAGAAGTTGGTCACAGATATCTGTGTGTGTAACGTGGCCTTAATACTATTAAAGATTTGCAATAATTGGGGGCCCTGTTGGAGCTTTCGCATCGGGGCCCCTGGGCCTGAAGTTACGCCACTGCATACAGCAATCAGACTAGTTCCCTTGATCAACACCCTATTAAGAATCTAGTATGTATAACTGGTAATATTATGCTTTTCAAGAAAGGCATCCAGGCCCTTCTTAAATGTTAGTAGTGATCACTCATTACACTCATGTGGCAGAGAGTTCCATAGTCTCACTGCTCTTACAGTAAAGAAGCCGCGTCTGTGATTATGATTAAACCTTCTTTCCTCCAGACGTAGAGGATGCCCCCTTGTCCCAGTCTCAGGCCTAAGAGTAAAGAGATCATTAGAAAGGTCTCTGTACTGTCCCCTCATATATTTATACATTATTATAAGATCACCCCTAAGCCTTCGTTTTTCCAAGCTAAATAACCCCAAGTTTAATAACCTGTCTTGGTATTGCAGACCCCTCAGTCCTCTAATAACCTTGGTCGCTCTTCTCTGGACCCGCTCTAGTTCAGCTATGTCTTTCTTATACACCGGAGACCAGAATTGTACACAGTATTCTAAGTGTGGTCGCACTAGTGACTTGTATAGAGGTAAAATGATGTTCTCCTCATGAGCATCTATGCCTCTTTTAATGTATCCCATTATTTTATTTGCCTTTGCAGCAGCTGCCTGACACTGGCCACTAAATGTGAGTTTGTCATCTACCCATACACCCAGGTCTTTTTCAGTGACAGTTTTGCCCAGTGTTTTACAATTAAGCACATAATTATACCTTTTGTTTCCTCTGCCCAAGTGCATGACTTTACATTTATCCCCATTAAAGATCATTTGCCATTTATCAGCCCAAGCTTCTAGTTTACATAAATCCTCCTGTAATATAAAATTGTCCTCCTCTGTATTGATTACCCTGCAGAGTTTAGTGTCATCCGCAAATATTGAGATTCTACTCTGTATGCCCCCTACAAGGTCATTAATAAATATATTAAATAGAAGCGGGCCCAACACTGACCCCTGTGGTACCCCACTGTTAACTGTGACCCATTCTGAGTGTGTTCCATTAATAACCACCCTTTGTTTCCTATCACTGAGCCAGTTCTTAACCCACTAAGGCTAGGGTCACACTTGGCATGAGTTTTTTTGGTGCCTTAAAAACAAGCATGCGTTTCTGCATGCTTATTTCATTTCTGCATGCGTTTTTTTAATCAGACACCCAAAAAAAGTTCATGAACTATTTTTTGGTGCTGTTTTAAAAATGCATGCGTTTTTTTAACATGGGCCCCTATGGAAAACGCATGGGTTTTTGGATGGTACTAAATGGTACTAATGTACCATGCGTTTTTGAAGGCAGCTTCTCACATAAGTGCAAAAACTCATGCCAAAAACGCATGGCACTTTAGGCATGCGTTTTTGCTATTGGGGCATGCATTTTTGCTATTAGGGCATACGTTTTTTACATGGGGGCCTTTGGGTGCGTTTTTACATGCTTTTTAAAAACGCAGGTCTCCAAAAAAGCATGAAAAAACTGCAAGTGTGACCTTAGCCTTACACATATTTTCCCCCTATTCACATTGCTCTCATTTTATGCATCAACTTTTTGTGTAGCACCACATCAAAAGCTTTTGAAGAGCCCATATACACCACGTCCACTGCATTTCTTTGGTCCAGTCCAGAACTTACCTCTTCATAGAAGCTTATCAGATTAGTTTGACAGGAACGGTCCCTCGTAAACCCATGTTGATATTGGGTCATGAGGTTATTTTTTTTTCAGGTACTCCAGTATAGCATCTCTTAGAAAACCCTCTAGGTTTTTACCCAGAGTAGAGGTTAAAGGGAACTCGACCCCACAAACTGACCCTCCCGCATCTTTATACCTGTCCCTGCACCCCCTCTTATCATTTCTAGCCATCCATTTTGCAGAAAAAAATTGATTTTGTAAAGTAGAGAAGAGGTCATATTTACCTCGTCCTGTGTGAGTTCTCCGTTTCTGAATAAGTCTCAAAAGGCGTGCCTGTCTGCTGCTCCCTTGTAATTATGCACGCCCTCTCAGCTTGCTGCAGTGCTGAGAGCCTAGCCTTGTCATGAAAGGGGTGGGGCTAAAATCGTGTCATATTGGTAGCCCCACCCCTTTCATGATGCGGCCAGGCTCTCAGCACTGCAGCAAGCTGAGAGGGGCGTGCATAATTACAAGGGAGCAGCAGACAGGCATGCCTTCTGAGACTTATTCAGAAAAAGAGGACGAGGAAAATATAACCTCTTCTCTACTTTACAAAATCGATTTTTTTCTGCAAAAGGGATGGCTAGAAATGATAAGAGGGGGTGCAGGGACAGGTATAAAGATGCAGGGGGGTCAGGTTCCCTTTAAGTTCACTGGCCTATCATTTTCAATTTCAGTTTTTGTCCCCTTTTTGAATATTGGCACCACATTGCTTTATGCCAGTCCTGTGATACATGATTAATGATAATATGAATCAATGAGTGTCACTAGAAGCAAGAGGATCAATTGGATATAATGTAAGGTGAATTGCAGAAACTGCCTTATGCTAAATGTAATAAAATGGAGATCTTGGTTTTCAATACCAATAACCTACTGTAAGTATATTATTATTTTCTGCCTGCACCTACGCTTGTGGTGATGCCGTCTTAATCTGATATATGTCCTGTGATACAGACCCTGTTATAGTGGAATCTTTAACGATTAAAAATAATGGTCTATCTATGACGGTACTTAATTCCTTCACTACTCATGGGTGTATCCCATCCGGGCCCGGGGATTTGTTAGCTTAAGTGATTTTTAGACGGTGCCGTACTTCCTGGTGGGTTAAGCAGGTGACATCTAATGGAGAATTTTTGTTAACACTGATCATGTTGTCTCTCATGGGATTTTCTTGTGTAAATGTTGGCAAGGTCATTTCGCATATTGGCTTTTTCCTCATCCTGATCCACCACTTCAATCAGACTATTTTTAACAGGGCCAACACAATCATTTTTTGGCTTTGCTTTAGAAGTGCCATTTTTGAGGTCACTTCACAAATGTTCTATCTGATTAAGGTCCAAGGATAGGGTTGGCCACTCTATAATGTCAATTTTGTTGGACTAGAACCAAGATTTTGCTTGTTTACTGGTATGTATATGATTGTTATCTTGTTGAAACACCCATTTCAAGGGCATTTCCATCCCTTGACCCGACTGCTACATCCAGCTACCGGCCCATATCCCTACTCCCATTCGCCTCCAAACTTCTTGAAAAGCATGTCCACACTGTACTCTCATCCCACTTCTCATCTAACTCTCTCATCTTGACAACCTTCAATTTGGCTTCCACTCCCACCACTCTACTGAAACCGCCCTGACCAATATTACTAACTACTTACAGCCAAAGCCAACAGGCAGTTCGCCACCCTCCTCCTTCTAGACCTGTCCTCGGCATTCGACAGTCGACCACTGCCTCCTATTACAGATCCCTGAAAATTATATGAAAATCTTGTAGCCTCTGAAGTTTTTGACCAAACTGTACATATACCCTCAGTTGGTCTCACAAGACTGCAGTTCTGAAATGTTAAATGACTTCAAGTTCTCCTTATGGTCTAAGCCTTAAATAGTAATGAATTTGAACTTTATCGTTCTTATCTTCCATTGGTATCACTGACCTTGCCCTCACCTGTATTGCCTCATACCTTTCCAACCGCACATTTGGCATCTCCCACTCCCACTTGACCTCCTCGCCC
Source organism: Allobates femoralis (assembly GCA_033576535.1). Lineage (NCBI taxonomy): Eukaryota > Metazoa > Chordata > Amphibia > Anura > Aromobatidae > Allobates > Allobates femoralis. Next base: position 67,664,887 of record JARQOC010000005.1, read on the forward strand.
CATCCCCTTTCTATTGGGGTCACTCAAGGCTCTATCCTGGGGTCCCTCCTTTTTTCCATCTATACTCTTGGTCTGGAACAACTCATAAAGTCCCATGACTTCTAGTATCACCTGTACGCTGATGACACCTAGATCTACCTCTCTGGCTCAGACGTCACCTCTCTGTTGTTCAGAATCCGGAGCCGTATCCTCCTTTTTCTCCTCTCGCTTCCTAAAACTCAATGTAGACAAAATCGAACTCATCATCTTTCCCCCATCTTGCACACCTTCATTACCAGATCTATCTACTACAATAAATGACATCACACATTTTGCAAAAAACTTACTAACTAAGAACCCTGCTGTTGACACATTTTTGCACTTGCTTTCTACTTATATAGCAGACATATATTTTTGGACGTTTTTTGCACTGTCTCTTTTATGATGTAGAATCTTGGTGGTGTGAACACGGTTTACAGACCTGTTCACATTGTGATCCGGCTCAGTATCAGTTTTCATTAGTTTCTTGTCCTGCAAGTTTGGAAGTGTCCCACCCCTTCTCACTGAGCCCGCTCACATAAATTGCTGCTTCTACCTTGTGTGCCCATAATGAATCTGGCCCTACTGCATCCTTCATCTATGAGGCATGTTCACACTAGATCAGGTTTTAAATACGTTAGTCTCATAAGGGTCACTGTGGAGTGGTAGAATGGCTTCCGTACCTTTTTTGCAAAAAACGTACTAACAACTCTGCTGTTGACACATTTTTGCACTTGCTTTCTACTTATATAGCAGAGATATATTTTTGGACTTTTTTTGCACTGTCTCTTTTGTGATGCCCTGTGCCTGAAGTCTGCTGCCTCGGAGTAACCCTTGACTCTGCCTTGTCCTTCAAACCACACATCCAAGCTATCACCAACTTCTGCCGCCTTCAACTCAAAAATATTTCTAGAATCCATCCCTTCCTCAATCCTCAATCTACTAAACTACTAGTGCATGCCCTCATAATCTCCCGTCTCGACTACTGCAACCTCCTCTTCTGTGGCCTCCCTGCTAACACTCTCACACCTCTCCAATCTGTCCTTATCTCTGCTGCCCGACTAATCCACCTCTCTCGTCACTGCTCCTCCACTTCTCCCCTCTGCAAATCCCTCCACTGACTCCCAATTCCCCAGCATATCCAATTCAAACTATGCATACTGACTTACAAAGCCATCCACAATCTGTCCCCTCATATATCTCTGAACTAATGTCCCGATATCAACCAACTCGACATAAATATTCCTTCAGACTAAATGCGCTCCCAAAAAAGTTTGTTGATACTGGAATTATTTATTTTCTGTATAATCATTATTTCTCCAATACATACAACGTGTTTCGACAAAATATTGTCTTCCTCAGGTATATTATCAGAATATTTCTAGATTATGACTGCCTCTTAACCTTTCTTTTTTCGGTAGATATCATCCAACTCGTAATCTTCGATCCTCCCAAGATCTCCTTCTTTCCTCCACACTTGTTCCTCATTTAACCGCCTGCAAGACTTTGCCTGAGCATCCCCCATTCTCTGGAATTTTGCACCCCAAAACATCCGACTGTCCCCTACACTCGTAACCTTCAAGCAGAACCTGAAAACCCATCTCGTCAGAACAGCCTACATCCTGCAATGACCTTGGTGTTACCTCACCACCACTGGACCTGGCACTCTACCACCACTGGACCCAGCACTTCACCACCACTGGACCAGGCGCTCCACCACCACTGGACCCAGCGCTCCCCCACCAGAGCAGACACATCCTACTGTCTCTCTCCCCATTGCCCTGTAGAATGTAAGCCTACAAGGGCAGAGTCCTCTCTCCCCCCTGTACTAGTCAGTCACTGTTAGTTTGTTCATTGTATATTTAACTTGTTTGAATGTAACCCCTTCTCATGTACAGCACCATGGAATCAATAGTGCTCTATAAATAAATAATAATAATAATTTCCTCCTCAGTGTAAGGTTAAATTACCTCTTCAAGTGTTTTATATATGTAAAACTGGTCCATGATCCCTGGAATGCGGTAAATAAGCCCGACGCCACAGTAAGAGAAACATGCGCATATCATGATGCTTTACCACCATGCTTCACTTCAGAGTGTACTGTGGCCTGAACTTTGAGTTTGGGGGTCGTCTGATGAACTGTCTGTTGCCTTTGGACCCCCCAAAAAGTTTTTACTTTCATCAGTCCACAAAATGTTCCTCCATTTCTCTTTAGATTAATTGGTTTGTTCTTTGGCAAATCGCATCCGCTTCAGTACATGTCTCCACACAGGTGTCTTCTATCTGTCACATTACTCACAGGTAACTTGAGACGTCTTTGATCATCCTGGAGCTGTTCTATGGCTGAGCCTTTGCCATCCTGGCTCTTCTTCGAGACATTCAAATAGTAGTCATCTGATTTCTTCCACGTCTCTCTGGTTTTGCTTTCCATTTCAAAGCATTGGAGATCATTTTAGCTGAACAGCCTGTCATTGTCTGCACTTCTTTATAAGTTCTACTCTCTCTAATCAACTTTTTACTCAAAGTACACTGTTCTTCTGACCAATGTTTCGAAAGACCCATATTTCTCAGGCTTTCAAGGAGAAATGCATGTACAACATGTGCTGACTTCACTCTTAAATAAGGGCCACCCGATTCACACCTGTTTCTTCACAGAATGATTGACCTCACTAATTGAACTCCACACTGCTAATATTTTGAACACACACCTTTTCAATTAATTATTCAAACACACAGACTCAAAAACATGCAGATCATGAATGCTGAGTCTGATGGTTTTCTAAGAATCTGCTGCACCAACTGGTATATTGTTTGATGTGTGTGACGTGAGTCACTACAGTAATAACTAGTCTCACAGGTGAAGAAACAGACTGCAATAAGGGAAAGTAAATATAATATTAATACTACTTACTGGAAGTAAAGGAAGATCAAACAATCCAACGTCAGGTCCAGGAAATGGTGCAGTAACAGCAAGGGATAATCACAGACAATGTTCAATTCTAGCTGAAGTCAGGAAAACCAGATGGACAAGACAGAATACAAGGAGCAGGCAAAAGAGTAGTGAGGTCACAGGCAAATGGTCAAAGTCCAGGTAAGGGAAAAATGTCAGCCTGGGTCACGCACAGAGGGATCAGACCTACCCAGGCAAAAGCATGTGTACAATTAACACTGAATGGAGGAGCTAGCATTCTTAAGTAGAGGCCTAATTAAGGGAAGTGAAGACAGGTGATTGCAGCACAGACCCAGCACAGACTAACAGCTTCCACAACAATAGTAACAGACAAGGGCAGAGTGGAGATCGTGACAATCTGGTAATATAATTTATACCAAAAACAGTGAATAATCTGGTTAGTCATACTGGACTGCTATTATTTCAAACACTACTGTAGGTGAGGGTCATTGTGGCAAATTTGTCTTTGGGACTTAGGCTGGTTTCACATTACGGATTTTTCACATCCGATGCTGTCCGATCAAAATCGGACAGCATCGGATCCGAATTTGGCCCCATGCAGCCCTATGGGCATTGGACCGAATCGGATGTGCACTAAATGCCATCCAATTTGGTCCGATCCGATTCTGTACGATTTTCTTATCGGTGCAAACATCGGAGCCTGCTCCGATTTTTGCACCGAAAATAAAATCTGACAGAATCGGATCGGACCAAATCGGATGGCATTTAGTGCACATCCGATCTGACCTGATACCTATAACATGGGGCCCTATGGAGAAGGGTCCGAGGAAACATCTGATGTCTCCTTGGACCCGATTTTACTGTACTGAGCGTGCTCAATACAGTAAAACTGCTCCTAACTGGGAGCACAAGGTAAAAAAAAAAAAAAGAAGTTTATGCTCACCTCCCCCCGAGCCCCTGTCCGTCTCCCGCCGTCTTCCTGCAGGCTCCCGGTGGCTCCCGCAGGCTCCCGGCATCAGCAGAGGTCTTCTTCTGCTGTACAGGACCTGCGGTGATGTCACAGTCATGTGACCCCGGGTTACCATGGTGTAACCTGGTGTCATGTGACTGTGACATCACCGCAGGTCCTGTACAGCAGAAGAAGACCTCTGCTGACGCCAGGAGCCTGCAGGAGCCACCGGGAGCCTGCATGAAGACGGCGGGGGCTCGGGGGAGGTGAGCATAAACTTTTTTTTTTTTTGCCCGGAAGCTACGATTTAATGCTGGAATCGGATGCCTATTTGGCATCCGATTCCAGACATCAGAAGGGAGCCGATGCTGTCCGAATTTATCGGACATCATCGGCTCCCTTCAAAATCGTAGTGTGAAGGTAGCCTTAGAAGCTGTATGTTTTGCTTCTGAACTTACTAGTGGAAGTGTTCTCCAACCTTGGTGATAACTGATGTTAAATAAGGCCGGGTTCACATCACGACAGCATCAGGTCCGGGGCTGTCCGATGTAAATCGGACAGCCCTGGACCTGATCTAGACACAGAACTGGAGGGCCAAATATGCCCTCCGGTCCGGTGTCCAGCCGGATTCTTCTTATAGCATCCGCAGCTGCTCAGCTGCTAATAATTCAAGATCGCGGCTAGCTGCGGTCATGAACTGTTAGCAGGGGACAGCTCCATGGTGCTGAAGTTCAGCACCGGCCGGTTTCAGCACCCGGTGGCCGGCTTCCGGGTGCAGCTCTGGTGCAATTCGGCGCCATAGACCCCATGTTAGGGGGCACCAGATCACACCGGAACGGGAAGATCCAAGTGTCTCAGATTTTTTTCCCCTGGACACAAAAATGCTGCATGCAACGTTTTTGTTTCCGGGAGGAAAATCCGAATACACCCGGATCCTCCCGGACTGATGCAAGCCAGATGGCAGATAGTATGCTATGGGGCTGGATGGCAGCTATGGGGCCGAAATCTGATCCGGGGTTATCCGGTTCACACTGGACAGCCCCGACTCGGATTATGCTGTGGAGTGAACCCGGCCTAGGTAATGAACGTTGCTGTTTACTAAATTATTTTCTTAGTAAAAACACCATTTCCAGAGTTATGCTTATACCAGCAGCAATGGAAGCTCTAATAATGGTGTAATGTGAGGACAGCTTGTTTCCCAGTCTTTAACGAACCATAAAAATATGTTACTCATTAGAACACAGGAGCAAGCGATAGCTGGTGATGAAATGGCACTCAGCAATGATAAGATGACTGAACGCCTGCAGCTCCTTCTGCTCTCATCCTCTTTTAAGACTTGATGCAGAATGACTACAATTGCTAAGGGGACAGAATTAGCATTGAGTCAAATCTGCTCTAATTACTAAGTCCTTCAATTATAAAACAATTATGACCACTAAATAATATCTGCCTTGCATTTGTTATTCTATTTATCACTGTTAAATTGTTTAGTATTATGTGAAACACAATTTACAAAGGAAATCTAAGTTCTTAGCACAGTCTGAAGCCTTTAGGCCTCCCAATGCCCTCCTCACGCCAGCTCTACTACCAAAGATGGAAATTACATTTTTTGACTTTTTAAATTCCAGTAATACTTGTAACAATATAGGTTGCCAGGTGGCTGTTCGTACCACATGACAGGAGCATCATATTCATTTTTTGTTGTCCTTGCATGAAAAGTTTTATTAAGTTTGTAATGAGACGAACATGCAGAATATTAGAAGAGAAAAGATGGAAAAGTCGAAAACCTCAAGTCGACATTCTGTATGACAATTAACAAAGATAGAAACAAAGAAAATCCGAGGGCACCACTAATATTAGAAGGGGAAAAGCGACAGGTAGTATGGAGGCGATCACCGCAATATAAAAGTTATAAATCTTTATTAGAACATATAAATGTCACACACAGCTAGAAAGAATTACTAAAACAATTAAAAAGGCGTATAGCCCTTGAGTGAAGGGGGGGGGTCACCCCTGAATAATACACGGCTCAATGTGCAAAGAATAAATGCTGTTACAGATATAGATCACTATGTTGATCAATAAACATGTGTTCAATTAGAACCAGCATGTAACAAGGGCAGCCATACATAAACCACTGCGGTGAACTTCTTAGGATAAGTAAAAGTCCATAACGTGCAATGAGAGCCAAACCGGGCTCCAGTAAATAGTGGTGGGCCACAGTAAACTGATCCAGTAGTATCCTCAACCAACCTACTAGCAGAAAACCGCTGTAGCAAAGTTCATTTGGTGGGAAGCAGATCTCCTGTATGGAGTACCTGCACAATGTGGCAAAAAGACAGTAACATTGACCAAACAGTCTAAACCAAAATCCAGACACCAATAGTAGCTATGTGGTTACCCATTATTAGTGCTCCCCTGACAAAGTTGTCCTCTTAGGGTGACTAAATGCGTAGGGACAGGCTGGGGTCCCCCTTTACATGGCTGGCAACTATCCATAATAGGTAACCACATAGCTACTATTGGTGTCTGGATTTTGGTTTAGACTGTTTGGTCAATGTTACTGCCTGAATGTTACTGCCTGAGTGATTGTGGTTAGGGATGGGCGAATTACTCGCTACTATTCGGGACTCGCCCGAATAGTAGCGGACTCGGGGGACTCACTACTCGCCGAGTTTCCTTAGGAATTACTCGGGGGTAGCGAGTCCCTGTACTTTTGCAGTGTATCTATACAGATTAACTTTTAGGGTACTTTTGTAGTGTATCTGTATAGATACACTGCAAAAGTACAGGTTACTATTCGGACTCGCTGGACTCGCAATGAGTACCGAGTCTCGGACCCGGACTCGTTAGAGTCCAGCGATTCCGAGTATTTCAGGATTTGCCCATCCCTAATTGTGGTTAAAGGTGTGGTCTCTTTTTGCCACATTGTGCAGGTACTCCGTACCGTAGTGGTTTATTTTTGGCTGCCCTTGTTACATGCTGGTTCTAATTGAGCACGTGTTTATTGATCTACATAGTGATCTATATCTCTAACATCATTTATTTTTTGCATATTGAACAATGTATTATTCAGGGGTGACCCCCTTCACTCAAGGGGACGGGGCTACAATCGCGTCATACCGGTAGCTCTGCCCCTTTCATGACGCGGCCAGCCTCTCAACACTGAAGCAAGGCCAGAGGGGGCGGGCATAATTAATAAGCTGGCGGAGGGAGGAGCACACAGCCCCGCCTATGGCTACAAACTGAAACTGGCACATGAGGAGGAGGTGATTATAACATGTATTATATACTGTACACAATTGTTAGGATCCACCAAAGGGATGTGTATAAATCATAAGTGGGGGTGCAGGGACAGGTATATAGATACAGGGGGGGGGGGGGCAGTTTGTGGGGTCATGCGCGCAGCTCTGAGGAGCACAGCGCTGTTGCCCAGAACAGATCAGAGCTGCATATGCCCACCTGAGGGGTGTAAGGTCTCTAGGGGGACTCGGCACCCCTAGAGACACTAAACAAACATTTATTTATTAAATTATTACTTATAATATACAGAGAACAGTTTGCTCAACCCTGCACAAGCAGGGATGAGCAAACTGTCAAGTAACCGGATTGCTCAGGATTATACATCCTGAGCAATCCGGTTACTGGATTGCGGATCCCTCCACACATTTTTGAGGAAAAATGTGTGTGACCGGTATTGCGTTCACCGCATCCGGATCTGGATGCGGTGAACGAATGTCATGTTTTAAGTGTGACCTGGCCTAATACATGAAAAAACAATTTTTGGTGTTGAGGGGGGTTGAAGCTGGATGTGATAGTTTGTTGGGAGTGTTTCATGCGAGAATTCTGAATAGGGGTAAAGTAGGAACCAGGATGCAAATTTACTGCCTGTGAGGGAAGGTGGCACAAGGGGCTTTCGGTGGGGAAGCTTTGGGTGTCATTATATTAATCATCGGGGCTTTGCGGACACTAAATTGGAGAAAGGTCGATGTAGCTTGCAGTTATATCTCAGAACTGAAAGTGGCTCTCAAGGTAAGAAAGGTTGTGTACCACTAGTACAATACATGTTTAGTTGCACTCATATTAATGACGAGAAGACTATTCCTTTTCTCTCCCTGACCAGATGGAATCACTGAACAAACAGCCTTAAGCAGACCCTATTTGTTCCTACATTTGGCGGTCTCAGAGGTGGATGGTGTAAAACAGTACCTGGCATGATCACACCCGTTATGCCATGTTTTTAACTTTTAACTTTTTTTGGATAAAATAAAATTGAGTTCATTCACCCGACGTGCTGGAATTTTCATTTCATTGCATGGATTGCTTTGGACTTCTCCATGCACAATTAGAAGTACAGATGATATCTTTTATCATATCACAAATAAGTAGTCCCTGCTGGAGACATAACCAGAAAGTGCTGGGTGGGCTAGATGAGAACGACTGGATTTACCCCATACTTTGGTGGAGATTACGGGACAATTGCCCTTTGTGCCTTGATCACCTTTTTTTTTTTATGGGCTGCCACACAAGTTTCACATCTGGCATGACTCCTCTTGCTATGGATTTTCTGCTTCCAACCCTGTTACACTTAGCGACACACCAGCGATCCCGACAACGATACGACCTGGTAGAGATCACCGGTGCATCGCTACGTGGTCGCTGGTGAGATGTCAAACAGTCAGATCTCTCCAGCGACGCAATGATACGGCAGTCGTTGGGACGCTGTCTCTTAGACCTGTAGTATTGAGGTTGTTGGTCGTTTTCCCCGTCAAATACACCGATGCATGCTGCCCAGCGGGAGCCTGATGAGCAAAAAATGGTCCAGGACATTCCAACACGATTGGCGATCTCACAGCAGGGGCCCGGTTGCTGCTACGTGTCAAATATGGCGAGATCGCTGGCGAGGTCGCTGTTGCGTCACAAAAACTGTAACGTATCAGCGATCTCGCTAGCGATCTCGCTTAGTGTGACGGGGCTTTGTTGTGTAAATTGACTTCTAAACTTGCAAATAACGCCACCAGCATTGGGACACAGCTCATGATAATGACAAAGGAGGGGAGCACCAAATGGAGAGGTCTAACATCACTATCTAACTTAGGCCCTTTTCATATCTAATGCAGGTCTGCATTTGCCTGCATTTGCGTTTCTAACCGTTTTTACCGCTTAAAACGCATCCAAACACGTTTTTTTGGCCCCATTGATTTCAATGGAAAATACATAGAAAATGCATGCAAAAAGCTCAGACCTAGATGCAACAGCCCGCATTTTTGCATGCGTCAATGGGGCCAAAAACGCATAGAAACGCAAATGCAGCAAAATGCAGACCTGCATTAGATGTGAACTAGACCTTGTTTCCCCAGCATTAGCATACATATTGTTTCTGAGAAATGGCATTAGGAGTTCCCACAGAGCTCGATACCAGGAGGGTACATTATATTATTATAGCAGTCACACAGCCAATGAGCTATCTATCAAATAGAGCAAATAATTGAGCCTACTGCCATCTCCCAATTACAGCATGGCATCTTGCCTTAAAGGAAAAGCAGCCGTCTTTTCGGACAGATTGACTATACCGCTGTATATTGTAACAAGCTGTTTGTAGACTGTGAAATGTATTATCAGACGCAGCATGTTCATGGTAATAGATGAATCTGTGATATTTAAGACGGTCTGTCTCTGAAAAGCTAAACTAATCGGCTTTCACAAGTATTGTAAAGTTTAATTATCTGCTCATTTGTGTAATGATTCTTTCAGGGGAATTTTATATTAATTAGCTGGTGAAGTGTTACATGGGCATGAAGAGAGGCTGCTTCTAATAATAACGACTTCTTTTAGAACTAGACAGAACAAGAACAGAATAATGAACGGAGAAAATGATATCAAAATATGGATGTAATTGCATCCACCATAGACATTAGAAACAGAAGACAAGACACCTGGGGAGTAGGGATGAGCGAACCAAACTTTAAAATTCTGAGTTTGTACTGAACACAGACACTAAATAATGTCATTGTTCGAGTTCTATAGAAAAAGATAAAGGAGACAAGCGAGGCGCAATAGTGCCCTATCAATATGACACTGATTCCACACTCAGATCAAAAAGAGGTGCACTCACCTGGTCTAGTTGTGTGCACCCACAACTAGTTTTTATTGCATGTAGTTAGAAGCTGCTGCAGGACCTCCACCGCCACGTAGCACGTGTAAAGATGATCAGATCCAGGGATGGTGTATAACAGCCGCGCTGCTTTAAATAGTCAGTCACAAGTCTTTAGGTAAAAGACCCCCCTTCTTTATTTCCACCTACGCGTTTCAGTGTTACTCCGGGCACCGTCATCAGGGTATAATATGTATAATATATATATATATATATATTGTTCGAGTTCGGAGGTCGGGTGTTTTATATACACAAATCACTGGACTGAGCATCGCCGTGCTTGGGTACACTTGGTGGTCGGCCCAGCGAGAGCCACTTGTAGTGTTTGATCTGGTGCACTGAGGGTAAAATCTGCGTTATTGGATGTAGTGTATACAAAAAAAATGACAAAACCTCGCCCTTTGGGGAGATCAATTGTATCTAAATTGTCACATTTTATTCCAGTATTTAAAAACAATGACAAGAGGTCAGGCAACCATAAAAACTCAATGATGGACAAAAATCAGTATAGGCAAACTTATTCCCGATACCAATTTTTTTCCATCATTGAGTTGACCTGTTGTCACTGTTTTTAAATGCTGGAATAAAATGTGATGTTATACATACACTTGATCTCCTCAAATGATTTCCCCTAACATCGCTGGGTCATTCTCAGCTTTTTCGTTTCTACACTACATCCAGTATGATCCGTGCAGTGCAGGGAGTTGGTATTCAAGAGAGAGCAGGTGAGCTGAGAAATCTATCTAAACCCCATCCTCCATTCCCTGGAATTCCCTTGTTTATGGCTTGACTGAATGGGCGGAGAGCCGAACTGCCCAATCAGTGACTTCCAATGAAGTTTAGTTCAAGTTTGAATCCAGAACAGAACGTTAAAAAAAGTCTGGCTAAACCCACAGAACCCGAACTTTCACAGATCCGCTCATCTCTGCTTGAGAGATGTTTGTTCCTCACGTTGGCTAGATGAGCTGAAGACCTACTGACAGCTTTAATAGGGGTTGTCCAATATAAATAGCAGGAGGGTTTAAACATAATAAAATAAATTCTTCTCTACATTCAGCACTTTCCTAAAACTTTGATATGTCATAGTGACATGTCAGAAACGTTATTTGGCAAACATTTCAGACTCCCGTACCAATCACTAAAAGAAAGGGAAAGCTCAGCGAGTCTCTGTGCCCCTTCAGCTGTGGTCTGTACCCTCTGTATGTCTGTTAGGCTAGGGTCACACACTTGCACTATTCTAAGTTCCCGGTGTTATTTGCAGAGAACTTAGAATTTTTTTCTCCCTCCGCAGCCTTCAACGCAGGCTGCAGAGCGGAGAACGCGGCCCCTAGCAACCCGCTGTGTTCCCTGGATACCAGCTACACAGCGGGCTGTGGGGAGTGCGATTTGCACCACGCACAGGAGGAACGCATCATGCTGCATTTCCCTGTGCGCGGTGTGTGCGTGGTGCAAATCGCACTCCCCGCTGTGTATCTGGTATCCAGGGAACACAGCGGGTTGCTAGGGGCCGCGTTCTCCGCTCTGCAGCCTGCGTAAAGGCTGCGCAGGGAGAAAACAATTCTAAGTTCTCTGCAAACAACGCAGCCTAATTGACCTGAAAATAGAATTTTTCGAACTTTATTGATTTTCAGAAATCATCATGATAAAAAAATTCTATTGTGGTTTTTAATTTTACCTTTTTTTATGCCCCTTGGTCTTCACTAAGGAAAAATAGTAAAGTTAGAGCCTCTTACCCTGTGCAGGTCCTGCGATGCCTCCCTGCCACTGTCCTCCGGTTTTATTGATAAGATGCAGCAGAGACACTACCAGCTACAATAGGTGCAGGAGTTGCAATTGCACTCTGGCCATGGAGCCAAAAGGGCCCCAAAAGTTCCTTTGAGCTATAGAAAAAAACTAATACTATTACATATTTGCAAAAATTGGTGACCCCGTTTGAGCTTTGGCGTCGGGCCCATGAGCTTCAAGTTACACCACTGGACACTACAGTTGCAACCAATCAATTCAATATGACTTGACACCATAACTATGAAACTGGAGGTACACTTTCATTAAAAGATATGATTGCCAGAATGTTTTTCAGCTTACTGTACATATTATTTTACAATTTTTGCATTTTTTTTTTACATCCTAGACTCCATTCATCTCCACATACCATAGTTTTCTCTAGGATTGTGATAATGAGTGTGATTGTGACTGGCACTTCTCAATTCTATGTTTAATTCTTGAATTGGCACATTGTCTTCTAAGTCACCTTACATGTCAGAATATATTAGTTGAGGGAAGATTATATAATGTGGCAGTGTTTTGGCTATTCCTCTTCTTGCTTTTAGCCGGTTGTATATTCTGCTGGGAACCACGGGAGCTGTAGAAGGACTCCGCCATTGAGTGATGTCTGGATAGCGCTATTTATAGGGGACGTGATGACTAAGCAGAGATATTCTCATAAAAAATGTATGCCAGGCTTTCAGGGCAACCTATCTAATTCAGGAAAAATCTAGAGATGGGGGAAAATTGGTGGCAAAATAAATTTAGATTCATTTTTTTTTTTTTTTGGAAAGACAGAAATAAGTCATAAAGAATATTATGGTATGTTAAGCGGCCGTCACACGCTAAGATATCGCTAGCGATATTGTAAGCGATCATGTGCACGCGCGATCGCTTACAATATCGCTCACATCGCTGGTGAGATGTCACACAGGCAGACTCACCAGCGATGTGGACCAGCGAGAACGCTGGTTACTATGGTACACATCGGGTTACTAGGCGCCGCGCGTCGCTTAGTTACCCGACGTTTACCATAGATACCATCTCCCAGCATAGGCTCTGCCGCTGGGAGATCGTTCATCGTGGTGTCACACACCACGATGAAGGAGATCGTTAAATCGTTGATCGCAAGATCTGAGCTCCGGAGCTCAGATCTCGATCTTGCGATTTGATCAGTTCTCGCTCGTCGTATCTTGCCGTCACACGCACAGACATCGCTCACGCGATGTTTAATCTGGCGCGTTCAAGCGATATCTTTCAAGATATCGTTGCGTGTGACGGCCGCCTTAAGAAGATGCAGCATATCTCAGGCTGCTTAGTCTGCATTCACAGTGGGTGATAATCAGGACAATGATTCTCGGAACTCTTATCACTGATTAAATAGAAGAGCAAAACACTTACTCATTGGGAGGAATTATTTTTGTTTGCTTACAAATTATTGCTCTCAGCAGGTCATTGTTCTCTGCAATAAGGATGTGCTGGCGAGTGTCAAGGTGTGACCAGCAGGGGCTGAGTAAGATGTGACCGGCATGGATTTGGTAAGATGTGACCACTAGCGACTGGTTAAGATATGACTGGCAGGGGCTGGGTAAGATGTGGCCGGCAGGAACTGGGTAAGATGTGAATGGCAGGAACTGGGTAAGATGTGAATGGTAGGAACTGGGCAAGATGTGAATGGCAGGGACGGGGTAAGGTGTGACCGGCAGGGACTGGGTGAGATGTGACTGGCAGGAACTGGGTAATATGTGACCAGCAGGAACTGGATAAGATGTGACCAGCAGGAACTGGGTAAGATATGAACGGCAGGGACTGGGCAAGATGTGACCGGCAGGAACTGAGCAAGATGTGACCGGCAGGAACTGAGCAAGATGTGACTGGCAGGGATGGGGCAAGATGTGACCAGCAGGGATGGGGCAAGATGTGACCAATATGGACTGGGTAAGATGTGACCAGCTGGGACTGGCTAAGATGTGACCAGCTGGATTCCCAGCAACACTGCTCAGTACTGATATACAATAACTTCTATGTTCTTGCGGCTTCTGAACATGCGCTAATTTGATACAGGAGAGTAGGAATCCCTCATCCGACCATTCACAGTGTATGGCAAACATCATAGCAACTAGTTTTCACCCACTAGTTCAAAGGCAGTTGTGAATTAAAGTTAGAACATGCAGGGAAACTTACAACAGTTTATTCTTAAATATTACTTAAAATGGCAAGTTCCCTTTAAGATGGTGCTTAGATGTGGGGCTAAGTCTATAGTGGGTACGTAAAGTCGGAAAGTATTCAGACCCCTTTCAATTTTTCACTCTGTTTCATTGCAGCCATTTGGGAAATGCAAATATTTTTCTCATTAATGTACACTCTGCACCCCATCTTGACTTAAAAAAAAAAACTGAAAAGTAGAAAATTTACCAAATTTATTAAAAGAGAAAAGTAAAATATCACATGGTCATAAGTATTCAGACCCTTTGTTCAGTATTGAGTATTTGCACCTTTTGAGCTTGTACAGCCACGAGTCATCTTGGGAATAATGCAACAAGTTTTTCACCCCTGGATTTGGGGATCCTCTGCCCTTATTCCTTGCAGATTCTCTCAGGTTGGATGGTGAATGTTGGTGGAGCCATTTTCAGGTCTCTCCAGAGATGCTCACTTGGGTTTAGGTCAGGGCTCTGGCTGGGCCAGTCAGGAATGGTCACAGAGTTGTTGTGAAGCCACTCCTTTGTTATTTTAGCGATGTCCTTAGGCTCATTGTCTTGTTGGAATGTGCACCTTCAGCCAAGTCTGAGGTCCAGAGCACTCTGGAGGAGGTTTTAATCCAGGATATCTCTGTACTTGGCCACATTCTGTTTCCTTCAATTGCAACCAGTCGTCCTGTTCCTTAAGCTGAAACAAAAAAACCATAGCATGGTGCTTCCACCACCATGTTTCACTGTTGGGATTGTATTGGGCAGGTGATGAGCAGTGCCTGGTTTCCTCCACACATAACACTTTGAATCATCACCAAAAATTTCTGTCTTCGTCTCATCAGACCAGAGAATCTTATTTCTCATAGTCTGGGAGTCCTTCATGTGTTTTTTTGTAAACTCTATGTGTGCTTTCATATGTCTTACACTGAGGAGAGGTTCCGTCGGGCCACTCTACCATAAAGGCCCGACTGGTGGAGGGCTGCAGTGATAGTTGACTTTGTGGAACTTTCTCCCATCTCCATACTGCATCTATGGAGCTTAGCCACAGTGATCTTGGGGGTTTTCTCAACCTCTCTCACAAAGGTTCTTCTCCCACGATTGCTCAGTTTGTCTGGGCAGCTAGGTCTAGAAAGACTTCGTGTGGTCCCAAACATCTTCCATTTAAGGATTATGGAGTCCACTGTGCTCTTAGGAACCTTGAGTACTGCAGACATTCTTTTGTAACCTTGGCCAGATCTGTGTTTTGCCACAATTCTGTCTCTGAGCTCCTTGGGCAGTTCCTTTGACCTCATGATTCTCATTTGGTCTGACATGCACTATGAGATGTGAGGTATTATATAGACAAGTTTGTGCCTTTCTAAATCAAGTTCTATCAGTTTAATTAAACACAGCTGGACTCCAATGTAGGAGTAGAACCTAAATTTGGGGTGGAGAGTGTTCATTAATAAGAAAAAAAAATGAACTTTTTTGAATCTACCAAATGACTGCAATGAAACAAAGCGTGAAATATGTAAAGGCATCTGAATACTTTCCATACTCATTGTACTGTATGTAAACCTTATAATTTAAAGGATTATTCTCACGCTCTCCAGCTGTAGTGTCCCTCTCCCTGCCTCCCCAGTTCCTGATTGATGGTTAGTGAACACTTCTGCTTGAATGACAGTTAAAGTCACAGAATCATTCTCCTTACCTGAACTGTGAAGTAGTGCCCAGGTTCACTGAAGAGGTGGTTGCTATTGGCTATTGCTGTGATTGGTCCACCTCAGTATGTAACATTAAACGGAGAGTTCTGGAAAAGTGGGTGTGTTGATGCTGTTCCTTTAGGTATTTTCAGGCCTATGGTTCAAGTGTTACGCTGGGTTCCCGGCCCCCCACTATCACAGATGGTGATCCCCTTTCCTACAGCTTCTCTCACAATCTTCTCCCTCACTTCACGGGTCCTCCAAGTCTGGGCAACACTGGACTCACTCAGTTCTGTGTCTTTCCCTTTTTCCTCAGGTCCACTCCAACTTGCCTGCATCTAGGAACACTGTTGCCTGAAATAGGGTTTCTTTATTTATGTTCTTGCTACTTCTGTTCTACAATGGCTTCCCCACAGCAGTCCAACACTCTCCTCTCCTTGTGACTCTCCCACACACTAACTGTTTCTTGCTGACTCTCTTTTTTTCTTACTAGTGACTCAACCTTCTCCATAAGCTAATCCAAACCTTAACTCTGTCTGTCCCTGGGCAGACCTTCATCTTTACCTACATGCTAAATAGGGCCACCATCAGGGCCTGATTGGCCTTACTTCTGTAAGGGACCTAAGCAGCAGAAACCAGGAAAGGGGCCTGGACACACTGGCAGCTTGGGCTCCTCCTCTGTCATTCTTCTGCTACTCAGGCACTAGGGGCAGGGGGTGGAGCCCATAGGAGTAGCTGAATGGGGGCTGGCTGGGGCATCTGCCCTGGGCACAGAAAGCATAAGGGTGCCATCGGCAATCCGTGATATCTCCCTGGTGGCTGCAGTGGGAGTCGGATATTCTCTCTCTGAGCCACTGTCAAGCTGAAAGCAGCTCAGAGAAACTACAGCGTACACTCTCACACTGACAGATCAATTGTACAAGCGTCTTTTAGACACTCGTACAATTGAAACTCTGACACTGGCACTTTCGGGTCAGGGCAACATCAGCAGCATGATCAGATCAGCTGATCAGTGTGCTGACGTCACTTCTCAGCGCTGCAGAGGCAGCAGAAGGCTGGTGATAAGTGCTCCACAGGAGCTGAAGACACCGAAGATTTAATGTGGGGGAAGGAGGAGAGGGTGGGGGTTGTATGATGAGCAAACAGCGGGTGTATGAGGAGCAAATGGGGGAGAGGGTAGGGGGATGTATGAGGAGAAAACAGAGGAGAGGGTGGGGGTGTATGAGGAGCAAATGGGGGAGAGGGGAAAATGGGGGGTGTATGAGGAGAAAACAGGGAGATGGGGATGAGGAGAAATTGGGGTGAAGGAAATGGCTATATGAGAAGGAAATAGGAGAGAGGGGGAGTGTATGTAAATACAGCATTGGGAGCAAACAGGGTTATTTGAGGACACAGAATACAGAGCAAGTGGGTGATGGGTATGGATACAGTATTGGGAGGACTGTATATTATAAAGAGTGGGGGAGAGATGGCTGCGGAACAGTATGTTGAGTAACGGGGGATGGCTGCAACACAGTATTTGGAATAATAATAATAATAATAAATGGCTGCTGACAGTATGGGGAGTGAGGGAGGAATGGGTGTAAACAGTCTCTGTAGTGAGGGGGGGGATGGGTGTAGGAACAGTATGTGGAATGAAGGAGGATGGGTGTGGATATAGTATGTGGAGTGAGGATGGATGGCTGCCGACACAGTATATGGTGTAAGGGGGGACGGCTACCGACACAGTATGGGGAATGGGTGTAAACACAGTATGTGGAGTGAGGAGGGATGGGTGTAGACACATTATGTGAAGCATACTGGGGGTAGCAGTGTAGATAAAACATACAGGGGGCAGTGTATGTGCAGCATACTGCGGAATGCATTGTATGTGAAGCAAATGGGGGAAGTGTATTTGACGCAAGCGGGGACCCAGATTTAAGAACCCAGAATGGGTGAGTAAGGTGGTGGTGAGTGTAGAATGAATATGGGGAGCAAGAGGGTGGCATGGATGCAGTCCCAATATAAGACGTGAGGGTGGGATGGGTGTAAACATAGAATGTGAAGTGGGGAGGGATTGGTGGGGACCCAGAATGGGAAGTGAATGGGGATGGGTGCAGACTCAGTTTAAAAAGTGAGAGGGGGATGGGTGCAGACACAGTATGGGGAATGGGTGTGGACACAGCATGGGGAGTGAGGAGGAATCGGTGTGGACACAGTATAAGGAGTGGGGGAATGGGTAATAACTAGGGACGAGAGAGTATGCTTGTGACTACTCGGTACTCGCACGACTATCTCGGTACTCGGTGAGTACCGAGTAATCCCGCGATACTCTTGTATGCTCGGGGTCCACCTCCCTGCATGTTGGCGCTCTTTACAGAGCCAGCCCACATGCAGGGATTGGCTGACATACACTAATGCCACAGCCATGTTGGTTGTGGCTTTACAGTGATTGGCTGGCCGCACAGCGTCATTAGGTCTTTATAACACGTCCTTCCGACACCAAGGATTGCAGACCCAACTCAGTCAGGGTTTCACCCACAGTGTACAGCTCCGAAACGTCATGCTCCTCAGCCTCCTCCTCCTCCACTTCACCCTCCACACCAGTCCCAAGCTGGAAGCACTGCAGCACTGCCTCGGCTAAGCGGCAACAGTCTGTGCTGAAGCTAGTCTGCATAGGTGACAAACCACACAATGCTGAAGAGTTGTGGACAGCTCTGAAACAGCAGGCAGATCACTGGCACACACCGCTGAACCTACAGCCAGGCATGGTCGTGTGACAATGTCCGGAACCTGGTGGCGGCTCTGAGGTGAGGCGAGCGACACATGTTCCATGTGTGGCCCATGTGCTCAACCTCGTGGTTCAGCGGTTTCTTAAATCCTACCCGGAGCTGTCGGATCTGCTCGTCAAAGTACGCCTCCTGTGTGCCCATTTTAGAAAGTCACCTACTGCTTCTGCCAGCCTTGCCGGCTTTCAGTGGCGTTTGCAGCTTCTGGCTCACAGACTGGTGTGTGACGTCCCCACACGTTGGAATTCAACACTGCACATGTTGGTCAGGATTTGTGAGCACAGGAGGGCAGTTGTTGAGTACCAGCATCAACTAGGCCGTCGGTATACGGTTCAAACTCCACACATAAGACCTCAGGAGTGGACATGGATGTCCGACATATGTACCGTCCCCAAAACTTTGAGGACTCCACCAAGATAGTGAGCGGCGATGACACCATCATTAGCACCATCCCGCTTCTCTGTCTTCTAAAACGCTCTCTGCTCAAAATCAAAGAGGATGCATTGCAGGCGGAGCACAATGAGTTGGAGCACTAAGTGATTACACACAGCCCAGCCTCATCTCATCCCAACATGCATTGGAGGACTTTGACGAGGAGGAGGATGAAGAAATAGAGCTTCTTTCATGCGGAATTGACGGTAATACATGCACAACCGTCATACCGTCGGTTCAGCGTGGATGGCCTGTTAACAGTCTGGCGCACATGGACGACTTTATGTTACGCTGCCTGTCTCGTGACCCTCGCGTTATCATCATCTTGGCGGACACGCATTACTGGTTGGTGACACTTTTAAACCCACGCTATAAGGAGAACTTTATTTCTCTTATTCCTGAGGTGGAGAGGTCTACAAAAATGCTGCAGTACCAGAAGGCCATAGTTGCGGAATTAGTCAAAAAATTCCCGTCTGAAAACGCTAGCGGCAGAGGTCACGATTCAGTGGACAACCAAGGTGTCCGGCCGAGAGAGGCACAAGTCCAATCCAGTAGAGGTAGGGGAACACTCTCAAAGATCTGGGACACTTTTCTCAGCACCTACCATAGCACAGGCCCTGAGGTGCGGGGTAGTGTCACAAGGACTGCAAAGTTTGCGAAGATACTGAGGGAGTACCTTGCTGATCGTACAAAAGTGCTCCTAGACTTCTCTGTGCCTTATAATTATTGGGTAACCAAGCTGGACACGTGGCAGGAATTGGCTCTCTACGCCTTGGAAGTCCTGGCCTGCCCTGCCCTAGCGTTTTGTCAGAGCATGTTTTTAGTGCCGCAGGTGGAATCATTACTGATAAATGCACCCGCCTGTCAACTGAAAATGCTGACACGCCGACTCTGATCAAGATGAACAAGGGTTGGATTGGGCCTGACTTCACCACACCACCACCAAATGATAGCGTAATTTAAATTTTGTGCCGGTAAATTGCCAAGCACCTCTGCACACCCACACATGGGTACACACTTCATGACTCTGGCTACTTGCTGTACTGCTCCTCCTTCTCATCCGCCACCATCATATGATCAGTGCGACCGTGGTTCATGATGCCACGAAAACATAATTTACTTACATCATATTTATGATGATGATGACCCTAACCGTTCAAAAGTTAGGCAGTAGTTTCATGTATACCGCCCAGCGGTAAATGTTTTAGTCCATGCTTACAGAATGAGCATTACAAGTACAGGAGACCGCTCCTTTGTAATGGGAACAATATATAGAGGCTCTCCTCCATGTTTCTTTCCAAGGGCATTGGGGTGCCTCCCAAATTTCTGGCTGCCCTGCCAAAGGGCAATACTACAAAAGACCCAGTTCCTTATAATGGGCACATTATTTAAAGAGGCCTTCATTTACGTCTCTTCCCAGAAGCATCGGCATGCCACACAATTTAAAAAAAAAAAAAAATCTTTCATGTACCGTATATACTCGAGTATAGGCCGAGTTTTTCAGCACAAAAATTGTGCGAAAAGTGCCCCCCTCAGCTTATACTCGAGTCAGTATACGGCTGAGTGGGGGGGGGGAGGCGGTGTCCGGGGGCTGGAGGAGGCAGGGGAGGCTGCAGTATGAGCGGCCGGTCACGTGGGGCTGCTCATTAGTGTAATGCAATATGCACTGCATCCACCTGTCCATCAGCGGCAGGGGGAGCGGTGCATATTACATTGCGCTCCCCCCCAGTGGTATATACAGGCCCCCCGCTCCCCCAGTGGTATATACAGGCCCCCCGCTCCCCCCAGTGGTATACAGGCCCCCGGTTGCTGCCGCACACCCACGGGCTGGCTAGCACATTTCAGCCTGGGGGCAATTACAGGCCAGTGGCCCTTGTGTTGCGGCGGCCCACCTTTGGCCTGTTCATCTCTGGCCACAGCATTAAAGCAGCTGAGGTAACAAACTTTAAATGCAGGTAGGTACATATAGTAGATATGGGAACAGAACCAAGCTTACTATAGAAATAAGGGAGCAGAACTGAGCTTAATACAGAGATAAGAGAGCAGAACCGAGCTTACTACAGAAATAAGGGAGCAGAACCGAGCTTACTACAAAGATAAGAGAGCAGAACCGAGCTTACTACAGAGATAAGGGAGCAGAACTGAGCTTACTACAGAGATAAGGGAGCAGAACTGAGCTTACTACAGAGATAAGAGAGCAGAACCGAGCTTACTACAGAGATAAGGGAGCAGAACCGAGCTTACTACAGAGATGAGGGAACAGAACTGAGCTTACTACAGAGATAAGAGAGCAGAACTGAGCTTACTACAGAGATAAGGGAGCAGAACAGAGTATACTAATACTACAGAGATAAGGGAGCAGAACAGAGTATACTAATACTACAGAGATAGGAGAGCAGAACTGAGCTTACTACAGAGATAAGGGAACAGAACTGAGCTTACTACAGAGATAAGGGAGCAGAACCGAGCTTACTACAGAGATATGGAACAGAACTGAGCTTACTACAGAGATAAGGGAGCAGAACCGAGCTTACTACAGAGATAGGGAACAGAACTGAGCTTACTACAGAGATATGGTAGCAGAACAGAGTATACTAATACTACAGAGATATGAGAGCAGAACCGAGCTTACTACAGAGATATGGGAACAGAACTGAGCTTACTACAGAGATATGGTAGCAGAACAGAGTATACTAATACTACAGAGATATGAGAGCAGAACCAAGCATACTACAGAGATAGGGAGTAGAACACAGATTACAAATGTTCTTGACTCCTCTTTAAAGTTAACTTGTCACCTTCAGAAATGCTATTTATTTGCAATGTGGGGGTCAATCAGCAGGTAAATAGTGTTTGAAGCTGGTTAATTGGCTTATTACAAAAGTGTTGTTTACAGGGAAAACATTCCATTTTATTCTCCCTGCTGCCACTCACTTGTCATAGTGGCCGTTGAGGAGCTGTTCCAGTAAGTGCTCACTACGTCTTCATGTGAGCTCCAGCATGCTGATTGACACTCCACCAGTTAGGCAATGGTGAGCCGGCTGTCAATCTGATTAACATCAATACAGCAGAGAGGAAGAAAAGATACCGCTGATGACAGGACGTCAGTGGAAGCTGCTGAGTTATATGGAGGAGCAGATGGTGACCAAAAAGAATCACCATGTCAATTCTTTGCGCCTTTCCCATAGCCCCACATTGTAAGATGGCCTCGGGAAAAGTGCGGCCGAAAAAAGTGCAGTGTGTAAAGCGCAACTGCATAAAAGAGCAGTGTAAAAATAAAAATACAGTGTGTGAACATAGCCGAACATACACACATCTGACAAACATACAACTCCAGACACATGGACATGTAAACATACAGCATGGAGATGTGTACACATATATATACCCAGACACACACACAGATATAGTCACATAGAAGTATATACAAATGAAGACATATTCAGAAACAGAAACACACACACAATCCTATACACACACACAATCAATCCTATACACACACGCAAAATCCTATACACACACACAAAATCAATCATACACACAATCCTATACACACAATGATATACACAATCATAAACACACCTAATCCTATACACACACACACACAATCCTATACACACATACAAAATCAATCATACACACAATCAATCCTGTACACACACAATGATGTACACACACCTAATCAATCATACACACACAATGATATACACATAATCCTATACACAATCAATCCTATACACACACGCAATCCTATACACACACAATCCTATACACACACACACATACACAATCATACACACACCTAATCCTATACACAATCCTATACACACATACACAATCAATCCTATACACACACATACCTAATCCTATACACACACAATGATATGATATACACACACAATACACATACACAATCAATCCTATAGTCACACCTAATCCTATACACAATCCTATACACACACAATTCTACACACACATACACAATCAATCCTATACACACACCTAATCCTATACACACACACACAATCCTATACACACACAATGATGATATACACACACACAATCACACACACCTAATCCTAAACACACACAATTCTGTACACATACACAATCCATCCTATACACACACCTAATCCTATACACACATACACAATCATACACACACCTAATCCTATACACACAATCCTATACACACACCTACTATTATACACACACCTAATCCTATACACACATACACAATCAATCATACACACAATCAATACTATACACACAGCTAATCCTATACACACAGCTAATTCTATACACACAGCTAATCCTATACACACACCTAATCCTATACACACACCTAATCCTATGCACACACCTAATCCTATAGTCAGTATACGGCTGAGTGTGTGTGTGGGGGGGGGGGGGGGGGGGGCGGTGTCCGGGGGCTGGAGGAGGCAGGGGGAGGCTGCAGTATGAGCGGCCGGTCACGTGGGGCTGCTCATTAGTGCAATGCAATATGCACTGCATCCCCCTGTCCATCAGCGGCAGGGGGAGCATTGCATATTACATTGCGCTCCCCCCACAGTGGTATATACAGGCCCCCCGCTCCCCCAGTGGTATATACAGGCCCCCCGCCCCCCAGTGGTATACAGGCCCCCGGTTGCTGCCGCACACCCACTGGCTGGCTGGCACATTTCAGCCTGGGGGGCAATTACAGGGCAGTGGCCCTCGTGTTGCGGCGGCCCACCTTTGGCCTGTTCATCTCTGGCCACAGCATTAAAGCAGCTGAGGTAACAAACTTTAAATGCAGGTAGGTACAAATAGTAGATATGGACACACACATACACAATCCTATACACACATACACAATCAATCCGATACACACACAAAATGCTATACACACATACAAAATCAATCATACACACAATCCTATACACACAATCATAAACACACTAATCCTATACACACATACACAATCATACACACAATCCTATACACACATACAAAATCAATCATACACACAATCAATCCTGTACACACACAATGATGTACACACACAATCCTATACACACAATCAATCATACACCAAAAATGATATACACACAATCAATCCTATACACACACTGATATACACAAAATCCTATACACAATCAATCCTATACACACACAATCCTATACACACACAATCAATCATACACAAAATCCTATACACACATACACAATCAATCCTATACACACACCTAATCCTATACACACACCTAATCCTATACACACACACACCTAATCCTATACACACATACACACACCTAATCCTTTACACACACCTAATCCTATACACACATACACACACCTAATCCTATACACACACAATCCTATACACGCATACACAATCAATCCTATACACACACGCAATCCTATACACACCTAATCCTATATACAATCCTATACACACACCTAATCCTATACACACAATCCTATACACAATCCTATACACACACCTAATCCTATACACACAATCCTATACACACACCTAATCCTATACACACACCTAATCCTATACACACACCTAATCCTATACACACACCTAATCCTATACACACAATCCTATACACACACCTAATCCTATACACACACCTAATCCTATACACACAATCCTATACACACACAATCCTATACACACACTAATCCTATACACAATCCTATACACACAATCCTATACACACAGCTAATCCTATACACACAGCTAATCCTATACACACAGCTAATCCTATACACAATCCTATACACACACCTAATCCTATACACAATCCTATACACACCTATGCTCGGGGACACTGGCCGCACATCTCCCGCCTTTCTTGTCGCCCAATGTGAACAGTAGATTGCGGTTTCCTCCTTGGTGTGGGCGGAGCCTCGTCACTATTGGCTATGGCCGGCAGCCACACACAGCCCTCACTGCTGAGATGCCGGCACTGCACAGGGAGCCGCCGGCCGCATCCCAGTACAGAGAGGCAGAGGGGCCGCCTGCAGTTTCTGTGTGCGGCCATAGTGGATCCTGACAGCAATCATGTGCCCCGCCCCTTATAGCTGCAGGCTCCGCCCCTGGGCGAGGACTCCTCCCCCATCCTTCTTCCCCTGCAGACACTCACAGCCAATGATGATCCTTATGGAGGAGGAGACCCGAGCAGGGTGACCCGCGGCTGTACCCAGTGTGGCTCAGCCACTCCAGGGGGATCCCTCGCTCCCGCTGTCAATGTGCCTGAGCAGCCGACACTGAAGTGAAGCCGCCATACCTGCGCTTCAGCCCATAGGACTCACTGCACTGGGCCGCTTCAAAGATACCGCGGGAACCATGACAACGGGGGAGTGGCCTCTGGCAGAGCAAGGGAAGCAACGGACGACTAAACATGGTGGCCCAGACTGACAAAAATACATACTCTGCCTCCCCCAAAGAGGAAAAATATGAAGAAAATAATAAAAAAAAAATATCAATTTAATAATGTTAAAAAAAAAAAAATCTTTTTTTTTTAAAACTTTGGTGCGTTCTGTGGACCCTCCTATGCCATGCCCTGGACTGAATGCTCTAGGACTCAGCTGAGGGGTCGCAGAGTTGCAGTGTTCCAATGGCGAATATCGTCGTCACCACCTTCTCTCTCGCCACACTGCTTGCAGCACTCGAACCTGCCATGGATTGAACTCATGACCTTGAGACCATAGCATCAAGTTACACAACACAACCTACTAACCACAGACCGGACACCGATAACCTGAAACATGGTTATACTTAACTCTACATAGAAGCTTATCACACAATCATATACACACAATCATATATACACACAGACACATATATACACACAATCCATATACACCAACAATACTTATACACACAAGACACATATATACACACAATCATATAACACCAATCATATATACACACAACCATATATACACACAATTATCTATACTGTACACAAAGACACAATCTATACACACAATCCTATACACACACAATCCTATACACACATACACAATCATACACACACCTAATCCTATACACACACTAATCCTATACACACACATACACAATCATACACACACCTAATCCTATACACACACATACACACACTCCATTACACAATAAATGCCTTGTAAATCCTTGACAATGATCCATAACAGCACAGCTCTCCAATCTACACACATGCTCTATCACATAACACGAGGTAATCAGCCTATCACAATGATAAGCTCCCCCTATAACACCACACACCAATAAGTCATACACAATTACCTATACAATCCCTTCTCGTATGGGGGTTGTGCCGCACATCTCCCCCTTTCTTGTCGCCCAATGTGAACAGTAGTTGCGGTTTCCTCCTTGGTGTGGGCGGAGCCTCGTCACTATTGGCTATGGCCGGCAGCCACACACAGCCCTCACTGCTGAGATGCCGGCACTGCACAGGGAGCCGCCGGCCGCATCCCAGTACAGAGAGGCAGAGGGGCCGCCTGCAGTTTGCTGTGTGCGGCCATAGTGGATCCTGACAGCAATCATGTGCCCCGGCCCGTTATAGCTGCAGGCTCCGCCCCTGGGGACGAGGACTCCTCCCCCATCCTTCTTCCCCTGCAGACACTCACAGCCAATGATGATCCTTATGGAGGAGGAGACCCGAGCAGGGTGACCCGCGGCTGTACCCAGTGTGGCTCAGCCACTCCAGGGGGATCCCTCGCTCCCGCTGTCAACTGTGCCTGAGAGTGAAGCCGCCATACCTGCGCTCAGCCCATAGGACTCACTGCACTGGGCCGCTTCAAAGATACCGCGGGAACCATGACAACGGGGGAGTGGCCTCTGGCAGAGCAAGGGAAGCAACGGACGACTAAACATGGTGGCCCAGACTGACAAAAATACATACTCTGCCCTCCCCCAAAGAGGAAAAATATGAAGAAAATAATAAAAAAAAAATTATCAATTTAATAAATGTTAAAAAAAAAAAAAAAAAATTTTTTTTTTTTAAAACATTTGGTGCGTTCTGTGGACCCTCCTAGTGCCAGTGCCCTGGACCTGAATGCTCTAGGACTCAGGCTGAGGGGGTCGCAGAGTTGCAGTGTTTCCCAGATGGCGATATCATCGTCGTCACTCACCTTCTCTTCTCCGCCCACACTGCTTTGCAGCACTCTGAACCTGCCATGGATTGGAACTCATGACCTTGAGACCATAGCATCAAGTTACACAGGACACAACCACTAGACACAAGACCGGCACACCGATAACCTGAGAACATGGGGTTATCTTAACTCTACATAGGAAGCTTAGTCACACAATCATATACACCAATCATATATACACACAGACACATATATACACACAATCATATACACCAATCATATATACACACAGACACATATATACACACAATCATATACACCAATCATATATACACACAGACACATATATACACACAATTATATATATACTGTACACAAAGACACATATATACACACAATCCTATACACACACAATCCTATACACACATACACAATCATACACACACCTAATCCTATACACACCTAATCCTATACACACACACATACACAATCATACACACACCTAATCCTATACACACATACACACACTCAGACATTCACATATTAAAGTGCTGTGTAAATCCTGTGAAATGATGCCAGTGAAGCCAGTGATCAGCTGCTCCAATCTGCACACATTGCTCTGCTGCTGACATAGATCTGGACAGAGGAATCAGCCTGTCCAATATGATAAAGCTGCCCCCCCCCCCCACTATAGACAGATCCAGCTACACCCAGATGGGGAGGAGAGTCACACCACAATTATCCTGGAATAAATCCCTTCTCCTGTATGGGGGTTTGATGCCGCACATCTCCCACCTTTCTTGTCGCCCAATGTGAACAGTAGCTTGCGGTTTCCTCCTTGGTGTGGGCGGAGCCTCGTCACTATTGGCTATGGCCGGCAGCCACACACAGCCCTCACTGCTGAGATGCCGGCACTGCACAGGGAGCCGCCGGCCGCATCCCAGTACAGAGAGGCAGAGGGGCTGCCTGCAGTTTGCTGTGTGCGGCCATAGTGGATCCTGACAGCAATCATGTGCCCCGGCCCGTATAGCTGCAGGCTCCGCCCCTGGGGACAAGGACTCCTCCCCCATCCTTCTTCCCCTGCAGACACTCACAGCCAATGATGATCCTTATGGAGGAGGAGACCCGAGCAGGGTGACCCGCGCTGTACCCAGTGTGGCTCAGCCACTCCAGGGGGATCCCTCGCTCCCGCTGTCACTGTGCCTGAGTGAAGCCGCCATACCTGCGGCTCAGCCCATAGGACTCACTGCACTGGGCCGCTTCAAAGATACCGCGGGAACCATGACAACGGGGGCGTGGCCTCTGGCAGAGCAAGGGAAGCAACGGACGACTAAACATGGTGGCCCAGACTGACAAAAATACATACTCTGCCCTCCCCCAAAGAGGAAAATATGAAGAAAATAATAAAAAAAAAATTATCAATTTAATAAATGTTAAAAAAAAAAAAAAAAAAAATTCTTTTTTTTTTTTTTTTAAAACATTTGGTGCGTTCTGTGGACCCTCCTAGTGCCAGTGCCCTGGACCTGAATGCTCTAGGACTCAGGCTGAGGGGGTCGCAGAGTTGCAGTGTTTCCCAGATGGCGATATCATCGTCGTCACTCACCTTCTCTTCTCCGCCCACACTGCTTTGCAGCACTCTGAATCTGCCATGGATTGGAACTCATGACCTTGAGACCATAGCATCAAGTTACACAGGACACAACCACTAGACCACAGACCGGCACACCGATAACCTGAGAACATGGGGTTATCTTAACTCTACATAGGAAGCTTAGTCACACAATCATATACACCAATCATATATACACACAGACACATATATACACACAATCATATACACCAATCATATATACACACAGACAAATATATACACACAATCATATACACCAATCATATATACACACAGACACATATATACACACAATCATATACACCAATCATATATACACACAGACACATATATACACACAATTATATATACTGTACACAAAGACACATATATACACACAATCCTATACACACACAATCCTATACACACACAATCCTATACACACATACACAATCATACACATATCCTATACACACCTAATCCTATACACACACACATACACAATCATACACACACCTAATCCTATACACACACATACACACACTCAGACATTCACATATTAAAGTGCTGTGTAAATCCTGTGAAATGATGCCAGTAAGCCAGTGATCAGCTGCTCCAATCTGCACACATTGCTCTGCTGCTGACATAGATCTGGACAGAGGAATCAGCCTGTCCAATATGATAAAGCTGCCCCCCCCCCCCCACTATAGACAGATCCAGCTACACCCAGATGGGAGGAGAGTCACACCACAATTATCCTGCAATAAATCCCTTCTCCTGTATGGGGGGTTTGATGCCGCACATCTCCCACCTTTCTTGTCGCCCAATGTGAACAGTAGCTTGCGGTTTCCTCCTTGGTGTGGGCGGAGCCTCGTCACTATTGGCTATGGCCGGCAGCCACACACAGCCCTCACTGCTGAGATGCCGGCACTGCACAGGGAGCCGCCGGCCGCATCCCAGTACAGAGAGGCAGAGGGGCTGCCTGCAGTTTGCTGTGTGCGGCCATAGTGGATCCTGACAGCAATCATGTGCCCCGGCCCGTATAGCTGCAGGCTCCGCCCCTGGGGACAAGGACTCCTCCCCCATCCTTCTTCCCCTGCAGACACTCACAGCCAATGATGATCCTTATGGAGGAGGAGACCCGAGCAGGGTGACCCGCGGCTGTACCCAGTGTGGCTCAGCCACTCCAGGGGGATCCCTCGCTCCCGCTGTCACTGTGCCTGAGTGAAGCCGCCATACCTGCGGCTCAGCCCATAGGACTCACTGCACTGGGCCGCTTCAAAGATACCGCGGGAACCATGACAACGGGGGCGTGGCCTCTGGCAGAGCAAGGGGAAGCAACGGACGACTAAACATGGTGGCCCAGACTGACAAAAATACATACTCTGCCCTCCCCCAAAGAGGAAAAATATGAAGAAAATAATAAAAAAAAAATATCAATTTAATAAATGTAAAAAAAAAAAAAAAAAAAAAAATTCTTTTTTTTTTTTTTTTTTTTTTAAAAGCCATTTTGGTGCGTTCCTGTTGGACCCCTCCTCAGTGCACAGTGCCCTGGACACTGAAATGCTCAAGGACTCAGGCATGAGGGGCTCACAGAGTTGCAAAGTTTCCAAGATGGCGATATCATCGTCGTCACTCACCTTCTCTACTCTCCCCAGACACTGTCTTATGACAGCACTCCTGAAACCTGCCATGGAATTCGAACTCATGACCATTGAAACCAATACATACAAGTTACACAGACGAACAACCACTAGACCCACTAGAACCGTCCAAGGCACACTGATAACCGAGAACAATGGGGGTTATCTTAACTCTACATAGGAAGCTTAGCCACGACAATCATATACCTGCATGGGTCTAACCATATGACTGCACTGGCTTCCGCCCCTGGGGACAAGGACTCCTCCCCCATCCTTCTTCCCCTGCAGACACTCACAGCCAATGATGATCCTTATGGAGGAGGAGACCCGAGCAGGGTGACCCGCGGCTGTACCCAGTGTGGCTCAGCCACTCCAGGGGGATCCCTCGCTCCCGCTGTCACTGTGCCTGAGTGAAGCCGCCATACCTGCGCTCAGCCCATAGGACTCACTGCACTGGGCCGCTTCAAGATACCGCGGGAACCATGACAACGGGGGCGTGGCCTCTGGCAGAGCAAGGGAAGCAACGGACGACTAAACATGGTGGCCCAGACTGACAAAAATACATACTCTGCCCTCCCCCAAAGAGAAAAATATAAGAAAATAATAAAAAAAAAATTATCAATTTAATAAATGTTAAAAAAAAAAAAAAAAAAAAAAAATTCTTTTTTTTTTAAAACATTTGGTGCGTTCTGTGGACCCTCCTAGTGCCAGTGCCCTGGACCTGAATGCTCTAGGACTCAGGCTGAGGGGGTCGCAGAGTTGCAGTGTTTCCCAGATGGCGATATCATCGTCGTCACTCACCTTCTCTTCTCCGCCCACACTGCTTTGCAGCACTCTGAACCTGCCATGGATTGGAACTCATGACCTTGAGACCATAGCATCAAGTTACACAGGACACAACCACTAGACCACAGACCGGCACACCGATAACCTGAGAACATGGGGTTATCTTAACTCTACATAGGAAGCTTAGTCACACAATCATATACACCAATCATATATACACACAGACACATATATACACACAATCATATACACCAATCATATATACACACAGACAATATATACACACAATCATATACACCAATCATATATACACACAGACACATATATACACACAATCATATACACCAATCATATATACACACAGACACATATATACACACAATTATATATACTGACACAAAGACACATATATACACACAATCCTATACACACACAATCCTATACACACACAATCCTATACACACATACACAATCATACACAATCCTATACACACCTAATCCTATACACACACACATACACAATCATACACACACCTAATCCTATACACACACATACACACACTCAGACATTCACATATTAAAGTGCTGTGTAAATCCTGTGAAATGATGCCAGTAAAGCCAGTGATCAGCTGCTCCAATCTGCACACATTGCTCTGCTGCTGACATAGATCTGGACAGAGGAATCAGCCTGTCCAATATGATAAAGCTGCCCCCCCCCCCACTATAGACAGATCCAGCTACACCCAGATGGGGAGGAGAGTCACACCACAATTATCCTGCAATAAATCCCTTCTCCTGTATGGGGGGTTTGATGCCGCACATCTCCCACCTTTCTTGTCGCCCAATGTGAACAGTAGCTTGCGGTTTCCTCCTTGGTGTGGGCGGAGCCTCGTCACTATTGGCTATGGCCGGCAGCCACACACAGCCCTCACTGCTGAGATGCCGGCACTGCACAGGGAGCCGCCGGCCGCATCCCAGTACAGAGAGGCAGAGGGGCTGCCTGCAGTTTGCTGTGTGCGGCCATAGTGGATCCTGACAGCAATCATGTGCCCCGGCCCGTATAGCTGCAGGCTCCGCCCCTGGGGACAAGGACTCCTCCCCCATCCTTCTTCCCCTGCAGACACTCACAGCCAATGATGATCCTTATGGAGGAGGAGACCCGAGCAGGGTGACCCGCGGCTGTACCCAGTGTGGCTCAGCCACTCCAGGGGGATCCCTCGCTCCCGCTGTCACTGTGCCTGAGTGAAGCCGCCATACCTGCGGCTCAGCCCATAGGACTCACTGCACTGGGCCGCTTCAAAGATACCGCGGGAACCATGACAACGGGGGCGTGGCCTCTGGCAGAGCAAGGGAAGCAACGGACGACTAAACATGGTGGCCCAGACTGACAAAAATACATACTCTGCCCTCCCCCAAAGAGGAAAAATATGAAGAAAAATAAAAAAAAAAATTATCAATTTAATAAATGTTAAAAAAAAAAAAAAAAAAAAAAATTCTTTTTTTTTTTTAAAACATTTGGTGCGTTCTGTGGACCCTCCTAGTGCCAGTGCCCTGGACTGAATGCTCTAGGACTCAGGCTGAGGGGTCGCAGAGTTGCAGTGTTTCCCAGATGGCGATATCATCGTCGTCACTCACCTTCTTTCTCCGCCCACACTGCTTTGCAGCACTTGAACCTGCATGGATGGAACTCATGACCTTGAGACCATAGCATCAAGTTACCAGGACACAACACTAGACCACAGACCGGCACACGATAACCTGAACATGGTTATCTTAACTCTACATAGGAGCTTAGACACAATCAATACACCAATCATATACACACAGACACATATATACACACAATCATATACACCAATTATATACACAGACAAATATATACACACAATCATATACACCAATCATATATACACACAGACACATATATACACACTATATACACCAATCATATATACACACAGACACATATATACACACAATTATATATACTGTACACAAAGACACATATATACACACAATCTATACACACACAATCCTATACACACACAATCCTATACACACATACACAATCATACACAATCCTATACACACCTAATCCTATACACACACACATACACAATCATACACACACCTAATCCTATACACACACATACACACACTCAGACATTCACATATTAAAGTGCTGTGTAAATCCTGTGAAATGATGCCAGTGAAGCCAGTGATCAGCTGCTCCAATCTGCACACATTGCTCTGCTGCTGACATAGATCTGGACAGAGGAATCAGCCTGTCCAATATGATAAAGCTGCCCCCCCCCCACTATAGACAGATCCAGCTACACCCAGATGGGGAGGAGAGTCACACCACAATTATCCTGCAATAAATCCCTTCTCCTGTATGGGGGGTTTGATGCCGCACATCTCCCACCTTTCTTGTCGCCCAATGTGAACAGTAGCTTGCGGTTTCCTCCTTGGTGTGGGCGGAGCCTCGTCACTATTGGCTATGGCCGGCAGCCACACACAGCCCTCACTGCTGAGATGCCGGCACTGCACAGGGAGCCGCCGGCCGCATCCCAGTACAGAGAGGCAGAGGGGCTGCCTGCAGTTTGCTGTGTGCGGCCATAGTGGATCCTGACAGCAATCATGTGCCCCGGCCCGTATAGCTGCAGGCTCCGCCCCTGGGGACAAGGACTCCTCCCCCATCCTTCTTCCCCTGCAGACACTCACAGCCAATGATGATCCTTATGGAGGAGGAGACCCGAGCAGGGTGACCCGCGGCTGTACCCAGTGTGGCTCAGCCACTCCAGGGGGATCCCTCGCTCCCGCTGTCACTGTGCCTGAGTGAAGCCGCCATACCTGCGGCTCAGCCCATAGGACTCACTGCACTGGGCCGCTTCAAAGATACCGCGGGAACCATGACAACGGGGGCGTGGCCTCTGGCAGAGCAAGGGAAGCAACGGACGACTAAACATGGTGGCCCAGACTGACAAAAATACATACTCTGCCTCCCCCAAAGAGGAAAAATATGAAGAAAATAATAAAA
Organism: Allobates femoralis; assembly: GCA_033576535.1. Lineage (NCBI taxonomy): Eukaryota > Metazoa > Chordata > Amphibia > Anura > Aromobatidae > Allobates > Allobates femoralis. The sequence continues at coordinate 67,698,923 of JARQOC010000005.1, forward strand.
AAAAAAATTATCAATTTAATAAATGTTAAAAAAAAAAAAAAAAAAATTCTTTTTTTTTTTTTTTTTTTTTTAAAACATTTGGTGCGTTCTGTGGACCCTCCTAGTGCCAGTGCCCTGGACCTGAATGCTCTAGGACTCAGGCTGAGGGGGTCGCAGAGTTGCAGTGTTTCCCAGATGGCGATATCATCGTCGTCACTCACCTTCTCTTCTCCGCCCACACTGCTTTGCAGCACTCTGAACCTGCCATGGATTGGAACTCATGACCTTGAGACCATAGCATCAAGTTACACAGGACACAACCACTAGACCACAGACCGGCACACCGATAACCTGAGAACATGGGTTATCTTAACTCTACATAGGAAGCTTAGTCACACAATCATATACACCAATCATATATACACACAGACACATATATACACCACAATCATATACACCAATCATATATACACACAGACACAATATATACACACAATCATATACACCAATCATATATACACACAGACACATATATACACACAATCATATACACCAATCATATATACACACAGACACATATATACACACAATTACTATATACTGTACACAAAGACACATATATCCACTAACACAACAATCCTATACACACACAATCCTATACACACATACACAATCATACACAATCCTATACACACCTAATCCTATACACACACACATACACAATCATACACACACCTAATCCTATACACACACATACACACACTCAGACATTCACATATTAAAGTGCTGTGTAAATCCTGTGAAATGATGCCAGTGAAGCCAGTGGATCAGCTGCTCCAATCTGCACACATTGCTCTGCTGCTGACATAGATCTGGACAGAGGAATCAGCCTGTCCAATATGATAAAGCTGCCCCCCCCCCCACTATAGACAGATCCAGCTACACCCAGATGGGGAGGAGAGTCACACCACAATTATCCTGCAATAAATCCCTTCTCCTGTATGGGGGGTTTGATGCCGCACATCTCCCACCTTTCTTGTCGCCCAATGTGAACAGTAGCTTGCGGTTTCCTCCTTGGTGTGGGCGGAGCCTCGTCACTATTGGCTATGGCCGGCAGCCACACACAGCCCTCACTGCTGAGATGCCGGCACTGCACAGGGAGCCGCCGGCCGCATCCCAGTACAGAGAGGCAGAGGGGCTGCCTGCAGTTTGCTGTGTGCGGCCATAGTGGATCCTGACAGCAATCATGTGCCCCGGCCCGTATAGCTGCAGGCTCCGCCCCTGGGGACAAGGACTCCTCCCCATCCTTCTTCCCCTGCAGACACTCACAGCCAATGATGATCCTTATGGAGGAGGAGACCCGAGCAGGGTGACCCGCGGCTGTACCCAGTGTGGCTCAGCCACTCCAGGGGGATCCCTCGCTCCGCTGTCACTGTGCCTGAGTGAAGCCGCCATACCTGCGGCTCAGCCCATAGGACTCACTGCACTGGGCCGCTTCAAAGATACCGCGGGGAACCATGACAACGGGGGCGTGGCCTTGGCAGAGCAAGGGAAGCAACGGACGACTAAACATGGTGGCCCAGACTGACAAAAATACATACTCTGCCCTCCCCCAAAGAGGAAAAATATGAAGAAAATAATAAAAAAAAATTATCAATTTAATAAATGTTTAAAAAAAAAAAAAAAAAAAAATTCTTTTTTTTTTTTAAAACATTTGGTGCGTTCTGTGGACCCTCCTAGTGCCAGTGCCTGGACCTGAATGCTCTAGGACTCAGGCTGAGGGCGGGTCGCAGAGTTGCAGTGTTTCCCAGATGGCGATATCATCGTCGTCACTCACCTTCTCTTCTCCGCCCACACTGCTTTGCAGCACTCTGAACCTGCCATGGATTGGAACTCATGACCTTGAGACCATAGCATCAAGTTACACAGGACACAACCACTAGACCACAGACCGGCACACCGATAACCTGAGAACATGGGGTTATCTTAACTCTACATAGGAAGCTTAGTCACACAATCATATACACCAATCATATATACACACAGACACATATATACACACAATCATATACACCAATCATATATACACACAGACAAATATATACACACAATCATATACACCAATCATATATACACACAGACACATATATACACACAATCATATACACCAATCATATATACACACAGACACATATATACACACAATTATATATACTGTACACAAAGACACATATATACACACAATCCTATACACACACAATCCTATACACACATACACAATCATACACAATTCCTATACACACCTAATCCTATACACCACACACATACACAATCATACACACACCTAATCCTATACACACACATACACACACTCAGACATTCACATATTAAAGTGCTGTGTAAATCCTGTGAAATGATGCCAGTGAAGCCAGTGATCAGCTGCTCCAATCTGCACACATTGCTCTGCTGCTGACATAGATCTGGACAGAGGAATCAGCCTGTCCAATATGATAAAGCTGCCCCCCCCCCCACTATAGACAGATCCAGCTACACCCAGATGGGGAGGAGAGTCACACCACAATTATCCTGCAATAAATCCCTTCTCCTGTATGGGGGGTTTGATGCCGCACATCTCCCACCTTTCTTGTCGCCCAATGTGAACAGTAGCTTGCGGTTTCCTCCTTGGTGTGGGCGGAGCCTCGTCACTATTGGCTATGGCCGGCAGCCACACACAGCCCTCACTGCTGAGATGCCGGCACTGCACAGGGAGCCGCCGGCCGCATCCCAGTACAGAGAGGCAGAGGGGCTGCCTGCAGTTTGCTGTGTGCGGCCATAGTGGATCCTGACAGCAATCATGTGCCCCGGCCCGTATAGCTGCAGGCTCCGCCCCTGGGGACAAGGACTCCTCCCCCATCCTTCTTCCCCTGCAGACACTCACAGCCAATGATGATCCTTATGGAGGAGGAGACCCGAGCAGGGTGACCCGCGGCTGTACCCAGTGTGGCTCAGCCACTCCAGGGGGATCCCTCGCTCCCGCTGTCACTGTGCCTGAGTGAAGCCGCCATACCTGCGGCTCAGCCCATAGGACTCACTGCACTGGGCCGCTTCAAAGATACCGCGGGAACCATGACAACGGGGGGCGTGGCCTCTGGCAGAGCAAGGGAAGCAACGGACGACTAAACATGGTGGCCCAGACTGACAAAAATACATACTCTGCCCTCCCCAAAGAGGAAAAATATGAAGAAAATAATAAAAAAAAAAATTATCAATTTAATAAATGTTAAAAAAAAAAAAAAAAAATTCTTTTTTTTTTTTTTTTTTAAAACATTTGGTGCGTTCTGTGGACCCTCCTAGTGCCAGTGCCCTGGACCTGAATGCTCTAGGACTCTCAGGGCTGGGGGGTCGCAGAGTTGCAGTGTTTCCCAGATGGCGATATCATCGTCGTCACACTCACCTTCTCTTCTCCGCCCACACTGCTTTGCAGCACTCTGAACCTGCCATGGATTGGAACTCATGACCTTGAGACCATAGCATCAAGTTACACAGGACACAACCACTAGACCACAGACCGGCACACCGATAACCTGAGAACATGGGGTTATCTTAACTCTACATAGGAAGCTTAGTCACACAATCATATACACCAATCATATATACACACAGACACATATATACACACAATCATATACACCAATCATATATACACACAGACAAATATATACACACAATCATATACACCAATCATATATACACACAGACACATATATACACACAATCATATACACCAATCATATATACACACAGACACATATATACACACAATTATATATATACTGTACACAAAGACACATATATACACACAATCCTATACACACACAATCCTATACACACATACACAATCATACACAATCCTATACACACCTAATCCTATACACACACACATACACAATCATACACACACCTAATCCTATACACACACATACACACACTCAGACATTCACATATTAAAGTGCTGTGTAAATCCTGTGAAATGATGCCAGTGAAGCCAGTGATCAGCTGCTCCAATCTGCACACATTGCTCTGCTGCTGACATAGATCTGGACAGAGGAATCAGCCTGTCCAATATGATAAAGCTGCCCCCCCCCACTATAGACAGATCCAGCTACACCCAGATGGGGAGGAGGTCACACCACATTATCCTGCATAAATCCCTTTCCTGTATGGGGGGTTTGATGCCGCACATCTCCCACCTTTCTTGTCGCCCAATGTGAACAGTAGCTTGCGGTTTCCTCCTTGGTGTGGGCGGAGCCTCGTCACTATTGGCTATGGCCGGCAGCCACACACAGCCCTCACTGCTGAGATGCATGATCCATCCATGGAGGAGGGGAGCCTGCAGTTTGGGGTCGCAAGGGTTGACCCTGTGCCGGGTTCTGCGTCCCCAAAGGATTCTTTGGCTCAGCAGTGTCCAGGGGAAGCCGAGCAGGGGAGGGTCCCTTGGCTCCCTCCAGGGGACCTGTCCGCTGCACTGTGCCTGAGTGAAGCCGCCATACCTGCGGCTCAGCCCATAGGACTCACTGCACTGGGCCGCTTCAAAGATACCGCGGGAACCATGACAACGGGGGCGTGGCCTCTGGCAGAGCAAGGGAAGCAACGGACGACTAAACATGGTGGCCCAGACTGACAAAAATACATACTCTGCCCTCCCCAAAGAGGAAAAATATGAAGAAAATAATAAAAAAAAAATTATCAATTTAATAAATGTTAAAAAAAAAAAAAAAAAAAAAATTCTTTTTTTTTTTTTAAAACATTTGGTGCGTTCTGTGGACCCTCCTAGTGCCAGTGCCCTGGACCTGAATGCTCTAGGACTCAGGCTGAGGGGGGGGTCGCAGAGTTGCAGTGTTTCCCAGATGGCGATATCATCGTCGTCACTCACCTTCTCTTCTCCGCCCACACTGCTTTGCAGCACTCTGAACCTGCCATGGATTGGAACTCATGACCTTGAGACCATAGCATCAAGTTACACAGGACACAACCACTAGACCACAGACCGGCACACCGATAACCTGAGAACATGGGGTTATCTTAACTCTACATAGGAGCTTAGTCACACAATCATATACACCAATCATATATACACACAGACACATATATACACACAATCATATACACCAATCATATATACACACAGACAATATATACACAATCATATACACATCTATATACACACAGAACATATATACACACAATCATATACACCCATCATATATACACACAGACACATATTACACAATTATATTACTGTACACAAAGACACATATATACACACAATCCTATACACACACAATCCTATACACACACACCTATACACAATAACCATACACACACTAATCCTATACACACCTAATCCTATACACACACACATACACAATCATACACACACCTAATCCTATACACACATACACACACTCAGACATTCACATATTAAAGTGCTGTGTAAATCCTGTGAAATGATGCCAGTGAAGCCAGTGATCAGCTGCTCCAATCTGCACACATTGCTCTGCTGCTGACATAGATCTGGACAGAGGAATCAGCCTGTCCAATATGATAAAGCTGCCCCCCCCCCCACTATAGACAGATCCAGCTACACCCAGATGGGGAGGAGAGTCACACCACAATTATCCTGGAATAAATCCCTTCTCCTGTATGGGGGGTTTGATGCCGCACATCTCCCACCTTTCTTGTCGCCCAATGTGAACAGTAGCTTGCGGTTTCCTCCTTGGTGTGGGCGGAGCCTCGTCACTATTGGCTATGGCCGGCAGCCACACACAGCCCTCACTGCTGAGATGCCGGCACTGCACAGGGAGCCGCCGGCCGCATCCCAGTACAGAGAGGCAGAGGGGCTGCCTGCAGTTTGCTGTGTGCGGCCATAGTGGATCCTGACAGCAATCATGTGCCCCGGCCCGTATAGCTGCAGGCTCCGCCCCTGGGGACAAGGACTCCTCCCCATCCTTCTTCCCCTGCAGACACTCACAGCCAATGATGATCCTTATGGAGGAGGAGACCCGAGCAGGGTGACCCGCGGCTGTACCCAGTGTGGCTCAGCCACTCCAGGGGGATCCCTCGCTCCCGCTGTCACTGTGCCTGAGTGAAGCCGCCATACCTGCGGCTCAGCCCATAGGACTCACTGCACTGGGCCGCTTCAAAGATACCGCGGGAACCATGACAACGGGGGCGTGGCCTCTGGCAGAGCAAGGGAAGCAACGGACGACTAAACATGGTGGCCCAGACTGACAAAAATACATACTCTGCCCTCCCCAAAGAGGAAAAATATGAAGAAAATAATAAAAAAAAAATTATCAATTTAATAAATGTTAAAAAAAAAAAAAAAAAAAAAAAATTCTTTTTTTTTTTAAAACATTTGGTGCGTTCTGTGGACCCTCCTAGTGCCAGTGCCCTGGACCTGAATGCTCTAGGACTCAGGCTGAGGGGGTCGCAGAGTTGCAGTGTTTCCCAGATGGCGATATCATCGTCGTCACTCACCTTCTCTTCTCCGCCCACACTGCTTTGCAGCACTCTGAACCTGCCATGGATTGGAACTCATGACCTTGAGACCATAGCATCAAGTTACACAGGACACAACCACTAGACCACAGACCGGCACACCGATAACCTGAGAACATGGGGTTATCTTAACTCTACATAGGAAGCTTAGTCACACAATCATATACACCAATCATATATACACACAGACACATATTACACACAATCATATACACCAATCATATATACACACAGACAAATATATACACACAATCATATACACCAATCATATATACACACAGACACATATATACACACAATCATATACACCAATCATATATACACACAGACACTATATACACAACAATTATATATACTGTACACAAAGACACATATATACACACAATCCTATACACACACAATCCTATACACACATACACAATCATACACAATCCTATACACACCTAATCCTATACACACACACATACACAATCATACACACACCTAATCCTATACACACACATACACACACTCAGACATTCACATATTAAAGTGCTGTGTAAATCCTGTGAAATGATGCCAGTGAAGCCAGTGATCAGCTGCTCCAATCTGCACACATTGCTCTGCTGCTGACATAGATCTGGACAGAGGAATCAGCCTGTCCAATATGATAAAGCTGCCCCCCCCCCCACTATAGACAGATCCAGCTACACCCAGATGGGGAGGAGAGTCACACCACAATTATCCTGGAATAAATCCCTTCTCCTGTATGGGGGGTTTGATGCCGCACATCTCCCACCTTTCTTGTCGCCCAATGTGAACAGTAGCTTGCGGTTTCCTCCTTGGTTGTGGGCGGAGCCTCGTCACTATTGGCTATGGCCGGCAGCCACACACAGCCCTCACTGCTGAGATGCCGGCACTGCACAGGGAGCCGCCGGCCGCATCCCAGTACAGAGAGGCAGAGGGGCTGCCTGCAGTTTGCTGTGTGCGGCCATAGTGGATCCTGACAGCAATCATGTGCCCGGCCCGTATAGCTGCAGGCTCCGCCCCTGGGGACAAGGACTCCTCCCCCATCCTTCTTCCCCTGCAGACACTCACAGCCAATGATGATCCTTATGGAGGA